>CM026403.1:8188833-8243965 GCA_014843695.1 Archivesica marissinica
GGTGCAGCAACCTCCGTAAAGAATTGCCAACTATTTCATATAAAGATACACGGTCTGAGCGGGGCTCGAACCCGTGACCATCAGTGATGATGTGTTACAATGGTATACAAATCAACGACCATAACCACTCGACCACGGAGGCGATCCACAACACCGTTCCTTGGAAGGCCCCAGCGGTTAACCAGTACTTGGTGCAGCAACCTCCATTAGGAATTGCCAACTGTTTCATATAAAGATACACGGTCTGAGTGGGGCTCGAACCCGTGACCATCAGTGATGATGTGTTACAATGGTATACAAGTCAGCGACAGTAACCACTCGACAACAGAGGCGATCCAGTGAGACCGTGCGCATATATTAAAGTGTACTGATGTGGCGAGGTGAACACTATATCTCTGGTCTAGAGTTAGCTGCTAGCAGGTGGCAGTCTTGTCCATAATGATCGTTTGTGGAAGTCGTGATAGCGCAGTCGTAGTGCGTTCGCTTCAGGTGCGAACGGCCCGGAGTTCGCTTCCAACAATAGCCGTTACGAGTGTGTCCTTATGCAAGGTACATGTATTTAAATTCCACATTGCCCCTTCACTTTTCCTTGTGGCGATGGATTCCTTCAGGATTGAGGTATCGAGAGTGATAAATATAAGTTGTAGGAACTTGTTTCGCAATGTAGGTAAAATAAATGTGTATAAACTAAGCGATCATTTGTTTAGTTTATACAAATATATATTAGCTGGATTGCCATAGTTACAGCCCCGGTCGATCTCCTCACGACGTGCACATCGTGACCGGGGCACACCCCGCAGCAGCAGCGTAGGATGCTGGGATCTTCTGGTCGTCGATCTTGCGAAGGGGGAAGCTCGCCAGCATGTGGACCCACGGCTATGGCGCATCAGGACAGATCCACCATCTCTTCTAGATAGTGTTTGAAATACACACTATATCTTCGCTGGCTTGTTCGATCTTTCTCCTCCTTCTACTTCTCCGGCGGATAGACGAGACAGCGGACCTGCAACGGCCATAGTTACAGCGTATTTAGATGCTTTACATGTGTGCCATATTTTAGCCAATTCCCAGCAGATGTTTAATATGTGACTGGGCGGACGGACGGACACATATCCAAATCAAAATAATATGTTTCGTCTAAGTGGAAGTGGGCATAGTGGGGTAAACTTAAATTATTTAAGTGTTAACTATGACATTCAATCTTTTCTTTTTCTAATTTGAGCTTTTAAGGACCTAGTGCTAGGGTAATCGAAGTGTTTTGATAGGACTATAAATGCTTCTTGTTCATATGTCAACCTACACCTACATGGCGACATTCCAGCTATTACTGGGTTGAGGACGAAACCAGGTACCCCAACCGAATAGCATTTCAGGCACAGACCGGTACCGAACTTACATAAGACAGCTGAATGACTTCATGAGAAGAATGAATTTGACATCCACATTTAGATTACATTCTACATCCGTCATGTCGAATTCCGTCGGACCGAACAAAATACATCGACCTAACAGAATTTTGACTTAATGATATTCTATATAAACGGAGCGGAGCCAGTTATGTGTAAAATGGGACTTTGATTCGACTTCCGAGATAACCAGAGAATTCGACATAACCGACTTTGACATAACGGATGTAGACTGTATTAGTATACCAGGTAAGATGAAGTGGGTGTACCATAAAAATGGACAAAACGACACCTACCTAGCTTGATTATATATCAAATATGAAGACAGAAAATGGTTTGTGGCAAGCTGTATCGGGTAGCTAATAGGCCTGTTGGGCCGTTACCATGGCAACGGTATCCCAAATTCAGATATTGGGATATGGTATCAATTATATGCCAGAACTAGGCAATCTTTCATTGTAGAAAGTTCATATTAGTTTCAAACTAAACAGTATTGATAATGCTTTCATTTGATGATAATTTATGTAAATTTACTCATTTGCATATCCATGAATATTAATTAGATTGTCAGAAATTGGATATAAAATACTGAAAAAAGGCTGTTTTGTATGCCAGAATACATGAAAAACATATTTTCTATCAAGCCAAATGTGCTAAACTGTTGTTAGATAATTATGCAACTGAAATCCTGGCAAGTCACTTCTATGGATTATCTCCCTTTTATAAATAACGCCATTTGTGATGTAAACAAATAGAAACAAGAAATGTTCTAGTCATCAAATGTCAATTCTTTGTGACTGTAAGTGTACATTTTTTTGCAAAACTGTTGTCCCTCTACTGATACATTATCTATATGTACTAATTAGAAATGGAATGACACAGTAGGGAGGAGTCATTTTAGTGGATTTTTAAAACTAGAGTAGTACTCGGATATAACATTATAATCTCTTAAATGTAGCATCATAAAAACCTTTCATGATACTTATTCATTGAAGCACACATAAAATATTCTATGTTGGCTTTTAACTAATACATTAACAAATAAAACATTTTGGAAAATAGTGTGCTACACATTTTTATTTTAATGCATAATTTGACCAGCATATCGGACGATGGCTGCAAACATTGAGGGCAGTGATGACGAGTCGATGCAAGATTCCACAGTAGCAGCATCGTGCATAATACACTGTGTAGATAATCCTGTAGCAACTAAACTTACCTCCCCAGGGATTTGCCATCATGGCAGACACTTCTGAATGCTGCACGAATTCGAAACCATCAAGGCATTCTTGATATAGCAAGAACATTATCAGACGACACAGTCCCTGAACAGTCAGTGTACTATCACAGAGAGTGTAGAAGAACGTTTACCCATAAACGAGACCTTGAAACACTACATATATTAAATGAATCGTCCAGTAAATCTGAGGAGGAAGCATGTCCTTCTACATCTGATATACGTCAGACAAGAAGTCAGATTGAGTCAGGAATACAGTCACCACAACCATCTAGAGTGTACGCCCCTGCTTGCATATTCTGTGACAAAACTGGCAAGTATAAAAAGGGCACACGTACGAGAGAAACGTTGACTAGATGTGGAGAACTGAGAGCAGATACCACAGGGAGACAAAGAGCTATAGCTATTAATGACACTAAAATCATAGCTATTCTATCGAGAGAATTAGTTGCTGCAGAAGGACACTATCACCATTCATGCTATAGGGAGTACACAAGACCATATCCAGTCTAGATCCAGAACACCAGTTATATGTTGAAGCTGAAAAAATGCATATGTTGAACTTTTTAAACAAATGAGAGACATGTTTTTTGAACCCAAAGTCAAAAAACTTTCAGAATTAAGGGAGAGTTTGAAGTCACATATGGTGAAAGAAAGTGGAATATCAGAAATAAAGGAATCTACCAGAACTCACATGCTCCGTAAGACAAAATTCGAGTTTAAGGAAAGTCTGAACTATACTAAAGATTCTAAAAACAATGTGCTAATTTTCCCAGATAATCGGACGGTAGAGCAGCTAGTGAAAGAGAATCAAGATTTAAAATACGAAATTCAGGACATTTTGTCAAAGAATGTTCATTGTAATGATGACTGGTAATGTGGCCATTAAACTGAGATCCATCATTCAAGATCATATTAAAGAAGAACCTTGGCCACCACTCCCATCTGACCTGACAGATGCAACGGAATACATCCCTGCTGATTTGCATAGTTTCCTGAAAGTTCTTCTGACTGGTAAGCGAGGTGAAGTTGTCCCATTGGACAAGATATTGTATACAGTGTCAACAGTGGAAGAAGAAAACCACAAACACATATTTT
Source organism: Archivesica marissinica (assembly GCA_014843695.1). Lineage (NCBI taxonomy): Eukaryota > Metazoa > Mollusca > Bivalvia > Venerida > Vesicomyidae > Archivesica > Archivesica marissinica. The sequence continues at coordinate 8,192,575 of CM026403.1, forward strand.
GCTTCCATTCGCGGTTAAGTCTTTAACTGGAAATGTTGAACTTGTGAATAGGCTTGGCCATGGTGTCTCATACGATCAGCTACAGGAGATCGATACAGCATTATGCATAGAAAAACTCAACAGGTTTGAAGACAATGTGCCTATACCGGAATGTATTCAACCTAATATTCCAACGACGCTAGCCTGGGACAACATTGATAGATTAGAAGAGACATTAAGCGGTAAGGAATCGTCACACCGAGTGAACGGAATCGCCGTTCAGATGAAGTCATATGGTCCTTTCTTGCCCACAGCCCCAGGGAGACGTATTGAGAAAACAAGGAAGCGATCTATTGCACAATCGTTACCGACCATTCCTGAATATAATGCTGGTGAGCATGTCGGTCCACTCAGTAGACAGTATATACCTATAAATGAAACTGAGGTCATCGAAGATAGTGTCAAGAAAACCCATCTTTGGGCACTAACAAGACTACACTGCTCCTCTAATCAAACAGTCAGCAGTTGGACAGGCTTCAACATACTAACTAGAGACAATGTAGACATACAGCAAGATAACATTGGTTATATGCCAACGATAAATTCTCCTGCAACACAGCTGAAAACTGTCAATGAAGTCCTGACACAGTCTGTTCAGGTAATGGAATCCCTAGAACTACCAAACATTGTTGTTGTTTTTGACCAAGCTCTTTATGCGAAAGCCACTGATATAATATGGAAACACCCAGACATATTCAATGGAGTAGTACCAAGAATGGGAGTGTTCCATACGATTTGCACACTGCTCGGTATCATTGGAAAACGTTTTGCAGATGCTGGGTTAAAAGACTTGTGTATAGAATCAGGTGTAATAGCAGACGGGTCTGTTGCTGGTGTGATAGAGGGGCGAAAGTATAATCGGGCTGTTAGGTTTCATAAGTTAATGTATGAGTCATTAATTCGATTAGCTTGGAAAGGATTTTATGCCTCTTGTGTTTCAGAAGATGAAGGTTTGAAAGAGAAAGTATATGAACTTGGATTGAGAATTGATGAAATGAGTGACAATATCTGTGGAGATACCTTCTCTGAGACATTAGGTACTACTGAGTTTGCGGATGTATCAAAGGAATTCAATCAGTATCTGGATACTCTAAGACGAAAAGGGGATCTCTCAGCTTTCTGGATGACCTATATAGACTTGGTTGAACTGATGTTGAATTTGATTAGAGCATCAAGGGAAGGAAGTTGGAAATTACACCTACACGCAATATATGATCTAATACCATGGTGCTTTGCATACGAAAATGTTAACTATGCCCGTTTCTTGAGTGCGTACTTTTCAGACATGTTGCATTTACCAGAAGAACATCCACAAGTGCATGCATACATGGAACAGGGAGGTTTCTCTGTACAGATTGGATCATCCAACCCATTTGGGAGGATTCCTGTTGACCAGACTGTGGAGGAAACAGTCAACAAAGACACACAGACACAAGGAGGTACTAAAGGTTTCAGTTTGCAACCCTCTGCTGTGAGTCGATTCTACCTCACATCATATTTGCGACAATTGAAAGAAAGCGTAAACATTTCGGATCCAAATAGTCGCCATCCAGACTTGGGAGAATCAAGAATATGTAGGGATGAAGCAGGTGTCAAGAGCCTAATGGATATGCTTGAGAATAATTGGATAGACCCTTTCAAAGCTGAAGATCAGGAACTTGTCAGTTTATCGACAGGTACACTTGCCACAAGTGATGTATTGAACGATCTGCACAATGCAAAAAGTATCGGTCTACAGGCCTATGAAAAGTTCAGAAAAGACAGGTTGGAACCAGGACATGAGAAAAAATTCCATGATCCAATAACGAAGAATAAACTGAAAAGTTTTACTTCAATGAGCAAAAGAAAGGTTATTAAAAACAGTTCACAAAATGCTATTATTAAGGCAGATAGAAATCTCTTTGCTCAAATGATTCTGATAGCTCAAACGAGAGACCTGAACATGGAAGAAGTATTATGACATCCTCTTGGCCCGATACCATGGTCATTAGCGTCTGCCAATGGAACAATGAGAAAAACCTCGAAGTCAGTGTTATGCAATGAGATTATAAAGAATGTCAAACCAGCAGAATCACTTGGCGAGAACAAAGCGTGTATCATTGACGGAATGGCACTATTGCAAGTCCATGCTAACCAAATGACCTTTGCTGTGTTATCGCAACATGTTCTGTCCTTGATAATGGGCGAAAGTAGAGGTTGTGGCAGGGTTGATATGGTTTTTGATGTTTATCAGGATGGCTCAATCAAGGATGCTGAACGTATTAATAGAGGATCAGCGGATAGCACACAGTTCAAGAATATAGCACCAGGTCATAATGTACAGCAGTGGAGAACGTTTCTCAAAGGATCTGAAAACAAGAACCTCATCAAATTCCTTGTGAATGACTGGAAGCAACCACATCATAGTGAGACGATTGGTCATAAGCAGCTGTTTGTGACACGTGAGGATGAATGTTTCGTTATCACTGAAGATGGTAGTGAAGAAGTAGAAGAGTTGAAATCATCTCAAGAAGAAGCCGACACTAGATTACTGTTACATGCCAAACACGTATCAATGAATGGCTTTGGCTCAGTATTAGTGGTATCTGAAGATACTGATGTAACAATTCTGTGTCTAGCAAATGTATCAGATTTAGGGTGTCAAATGTATCAAAAGAAGAGCACTCAAACACGGACAAAGTATATCGACATTGGTAAACTAGCATGTTCAGTTGGACAGGATGTATGTGAAGCTTTGCCAGGATTGCATAGTTTTACAGGATGTGACACAGTGAGTGCTTTTGCAGGCCGTGGAAAGGTGACGGCATATAAACGTCTGAAAGCAGTGACTAGTTTTCAAGATATGTTCAAATTGCTTGGGACAAATTGGTCACTCTCTGATGAACTGTGTGATGGTCTTGAAACATTTACATGCACCATGTATTCATCTAGAACCTCTACAGCTGATGTAAATGAACTACGATATCGAATTTTCTGTGCAAAGAAAGGAGAACTTGAATCTTGGCAGTTGCCTCCCTGTGCAGCATCCCTTCTTAAACATTGTATGAGGGCCAATTACCAGTGTGCTATTTGGAGACGATGTCTTGAACCTTCCCCTGATGTTCCATCTCCAATAGGAAATGGTTGGCGTCTTAGCGAAGAAGATGATGCAAATGGTAGTGGCTATCTTGCTGTTGAATGGAATGATGTTCCTACTGCACCGGATGCTGTAATGGAGTTGTTGATGTGCAACTGTTCTCGTGTATGCAAACCAGACACATGTTCTTGTCTAAAAAATAAACTGAAATGCACTCAGATGTGCAAACTAACAACTTGTTCAAATCAGCGTGAAGATGAAGAATTTTACATACCAGATACAGAAGCCGATGACGAAGAGACCGACAGTGATACTGAGCTGATATTCAATTAACCTGTAGAACAGGTATATAAACTATATCATCAGAATTGTGCATGACTAATATATCAGTATTGTTCATGATTAATGATTCACATGGTAATTGAGTAATTTGAATAATAGTTCTGATATAGTCCTTAAATAAATATATATGTTGAAATAAGAGTAATAAATATAGTGCATTAATTTACATTAGGTATTGTAGCCTCATTGTGTCAAATTTACAAGTACTCTTTAAAAAATATGCAGACACATAAAACACAAACTGATACAAAAAAATCAATGATCAGTCTTACGGATAAATATTTGTAAAAATCTTTATAAATATTTGAATTACGTCCCTTTACAGTATTGCCATGTGTAATAACCCCTTGTATATTGGTTATTTCATGTGTTTCAACTGGATAGTTTGTACTAATAAATCAAACTTTAACGTCATGTGTAAATCATTTGATGTTTGCAATTGTTTTATTAGACGGAAAATATAAGCAATTTTTTCCCGTTTTGTAGCGAAACAAGTCACTTTAAGCATATAATTTACGTCATTAAATAACTCACACCAAAAAGCATTGTTGAATATGGTAGACAAAGGTGTTCTGAATAATTTGATACCAAATAATGATAGAATATGTTTGTTTTTAGTCATTTGAGCCCAATTGTGCTTCCCATACCCTCAAAAGTAAGCAATATTTTTTCAATCCGAAGGTACTTTTTCAAATGGCAAAAAAATTTGTTAAGCTACTCCCAATTGCTTGCCACAACACATTTTTATTATGTCAAGATGTATATCTTCCAAAATATATAAGTGCCGTTTTGTCCATTTTTATGGTACACCCCACCATGGTTTCCTGCACTTGGCTGAAAGGCTATATAAAGATATTTACTAATATAATATACAGCAGGGGTGGCAAAATCAGAGAATTTTCTACTTGTCCACAGACAAGTAGATTTGAAAATTTACTTGTCTGTAGTGAAAACCCACTTGCCTGTATATTAGTTTCATTGGGTACTTTTCTTTTTTGAATAATAAAACGATCCATAGGGCCCATATTTTCTCAGAATTTGTAACTTTTTATTTTTAAAATTCGTCTGCAAAACAACAAAAGACTGGAAACCAAACTTAATTTTTTTAAAAATAATATAAACCAACCTTATTTAAAAATCGATACACAGTCCCGCTAAGTTACACGATTGTTTACCTGTCGTCTTCAATAATAAGGCTGTGTCACATATGCGTTCCCGTATATCGATTTAGCGACCGCGTAGTACACTTGAAACTGACGCATGCGCTATAGCACTTTAAATTACCCAAACCCGGGATTATGGAGTCACATCGCCTACTTTGCTCACCAAAGAAGCCATTTTCGACAGTAGTTTTTCTTATTGACAGCTGGCTTGTTTTGAGCGGAAAATAAATTACATACGCACCGCATTTTACACCGTTTTTATGTGACGGGCGATAACTCTTGACATTTCCAGTTCTTATTAAGGTTATTGTCGGCTGGGAATTGATGTCCGCCACTTTTGTCGTCTGGCTTGTGTTCATTGCGGAAGTTCCGCAGGAAAATAAACAAGAACATTCGCCGATGCTTTCTCATTAAAATATGATTTAAATGCCATGGGAACATGAAGTAAATGCACTCGCCGGCAGTTTTACTTGTCCATGGACAAGTTACATTCGAAAATCTACTTGCCCAGCGTAACAAATGACCGGGTCAGGCAACTCGATTTCGCCACCCCCGATACATATGGAGGCATCGCCCGGATTATCCCCCCCCCCCGAGGAGCGAGAGATTGGGATTGACGATACGGGAACGCATACTTGACACAGCCTTATTATTGAAGACGACAGGTAAACAATCGTGTAACTTAGCGGGACTGTGACGATAAATAAAGGTATCTTAAAAAAGTTAATTAAATATTCAACTGTAGCCAATCGCATATGATTCGGTTCCTTAATTCTTTTATTAAATTTTATAAATTAATTATGCAGCAGAAATGGACTCGCTCGACTGGTTGAGTATGTGCACACAATTACTCATAATGCGCATGTTATTTTACCCGCCATGTCAATATGCACACAATGTGGGATTTAAGTAAAATTAATAATATATATTTTCATCATTTAATGAATAGTTATGTTCACATGTTGCAGACAAATTCACATATTATATCTTATGATGACCATTTGTACAAATAACCCGAGCTAAGATAATTGTTTATAAGTTAATGAACAGTACCAACATACTATAGTGGAAACCTATTAAATGAAATATATTGTACCTGTACGACTACCATGAACGATGTAAAATATTTGGATAAAATTGCACATGGCCATGAACAAAGCAAACGCATCAGGATTTTGTCTATGCACAACCAAGACAAAAGGTGAAATATAAATTAAATATTAACAAGTCTGCTACAATTACATTTACACAAACGGACACTGTAAAACTTGTGCTTTGCATACTGTGGGTCCTCTACTCGACATTTACACAAACGGACACTGTAAAACTTGTGCTTTGCATACCATGGGTCCTCTACTCGACATTTACACAAACGGACACTGTAAAACTTGTGCTTTGCATACCGTGGGTCCTCTACTCGAACATAAAAGTATAATTTACAACAGTACTACAAATGTCACCTCATTGGACTAAAATATATTTACACATCATTCTCCCTGTAACCAAACAAGACTCAAGACGGGGGGGGGGGCACGCCAACACAAGATCATTTACAGGATTATACTTTACAATGGAGTGTCAAGTACATCGAAGCTTATTGCCTCAACACTAGTAATATAGCAATGTTAGCAAACCAATGTGCAAGAAACCAGTGTGTGTAAGTAAAAGGTTGCTTATTTCTCTGTACTCTTCCATGAACCGTTCTCGGCATTCCTCTTCCAGCAAGGGTTGTATTCATGAAAGATTTCACACTTCTGCTACGACTGAACTAAAAAAACATTTAGTGGCAGGATTCCCAGGAATAGAAAAATCAGTCTATAGTCTTTTCGCGAAATCAATCCCAGTTCTCTCTACTATTCGATAAAATCATATTGTCAGTCGCATCTCCATCTTTCATTCACTGATCAGCTTCTGCCATATAAGCATCTAATTCAGTATCTAAATGAGACTTTGTTTTGGACATGTATTCTTCTAATTGATTGTCTAATTGTTCTTTTGAAAACCCCCCTCCTTGTCTGTTTCCGCCTCTCCCCCGGCCTCGCCCTCTCATCATTCCACCTCGTTGGCCACGCCCAAATCCTCGACCTCGCTGGCCACGCCCAAAGCCTCTGTCACCACCACCTCCACGATTGATGCCACGTCCACCTCTACCACCTCGACTGTAAGTAAATCAATAATTATATTAAGTTTGTAAACACTGACTACAGATTCAAAACTGTGTTTATTATGCACATTTCCGAGAGGAGGTATGGAGACATCAATTTGAGAGAAACAACACGTCTGCAATTATCTAAAAACTTATATTAATCACTCTCGTTGGCACAGACTGTTTATTTGTTTATTATTTAAAAATATGTCCGTCCATACCAGATATCCTCGACTATTGAATTGTTATTGATAATCTCTATGTGTGCATGATGTGTGCAAATCCTTGTTTTTAACAGTAGTAAAAATACTTGTTTGAAAACAAATTAAACACACTGTACAATGCGATCATTTAGAAATATAAAATGTGGGTGAAAACTTCAGGTGACCAGTTGTTTCGAGCAGATTTCTACTATGTAAAGTTCACTAGATTTTAATCGTGTAATATACAGTCTGCGACATCTCAAATATATTTATAAAACAAGCTATGAAATGTGATAAATATATGAATTCAAAGATTAACAGACTGATATCAACAACAATGCATGTCCTAGCTACCGGTGGAAAATACTTTGTATTTTAAACTTCTTTGTAATGATATCAATATCTGACAAGTCGATAAAAAATGTGATTCATCAATGACACCTATCAATATGGGATAAAATTGTGTGTTTTACGTTTATTTATCGTCGCTACCGGTTGCCCATATGAGCGACGCCTCCTAAAGAGATTAGCCATTTTAGATTTTTGGAGGATAGTGCAATGATACAGACAGAGACCCATTCCAGAGTCTACTCTGGTTCTTTTACATGGCACAGTGTAAAGCACCGACACAAGACCTTGGTTTAAAGTCCCATCTTAATTTTATATGGGTCAGACGAGGGATCGAACCTGCGATCCCTGGATTACCAGTCCAGCGTGTTACCACTGGACAACAGATCCGTCTGTTGTGGGATAAAAGAGGTTCCACAGGTAGGTAAGACAGACTAATAGAATTATTATTGGTACATAATCTACAAGTAAATCTCTTCTATATAGTTCTGAACTAAATACTGTACATGTAATTAAATGTTTGTTTAATTTCTAAGCCTTAAAAACTAATAATAAACATATAAAGCAAGACACCAACAAAATATAACACACAAACTTTAAGAAATCAAACAAAGGCAAGGTTATTAATTAACAAGCACCGCGGATGTCAATGCTTGACTGACCTGGGTCGATTATTGTACGCCATTAAGGAAAACAATACAGAAGTCTGAACATTAGTAAATAGTGTGTGCGTTACACTAGCAAGGGTAACTAAATCTACACATCATCCACAAAAGGCGTAATATTTCAAATTAGTTATACGTTATATTTCGGGTTTTACGCCTGCATGAGCACCATTTTGGGGCTATATCGCCGGCGGGCAGTTTACCTAACAACACCTTTCCTGGGCAGGCTCCAACGGTTAACCAGTACTCGAGTGCACCAACTCCCATAAGAAACTGCCAACTTTTTCATATAAATGACACTATCTGAGCAGGGCTCGAACCCGTGACCATCAGTGATGATAGGTTATAGTGGTATACAAGTCAGCAACCGTAACCACTCGACCACGGAGGCGGACATTTCAAATTAGATAGGAATTTTAGCCTATATTTTCGATACGCTTCCAGTTTGTGATATTACGCTTGCTGGATTGATACGGTTACGTGCCCGTATCAACCCAGAAAAAGCCGTATCATAACTAGTTCCTAATAACGCATGCACAATCGGTGCTACTTTGGTTACCTCCCATAGCACATCAGCGTGTCAAATTGGACAGATAACAGATGCTTGTAGTTTCTGTGTAATATTTCAATTGTTTTCGTGCATCTAATTCAGTAATTGTGATGAAAATGGATAATGGAGAGCATGATTTCGATTATTAAATGTTCAAATTCACATCAAAGTAATAAAGATGTGGCTAGTTTCATATCAGCCTAGGTATCGACCCTCGGTAACTCGATATCAGCCTAGGTATCGACCCTCGGTAACTCGGTCTAATTATTTGTTTGGTCTTACAAGCAATTTTGAAGGTTTTCTAATAACCGCTGTATATTATTGAAATAGTTTACGATTGATTTTTGCAGTTTTATTTATATTTCGGGTTTTACGCCTGCAATAGCACCATTTTGGGCTATATCGCCGGCTGGCAGTTTACCTAACAACACCTTTCCTGGGCAGGCTCCAGTGGTTAACCAGTATTTGGGTGCACCAACCTCCGTAAGAAACTGCCAACTTTCATATAAATGAGACACGGTCTGAGCAGGGCTCGAACCCGTGACCATCAGTGATGATAGGTTACAGTGGTATACAAGTCAGCGACCGTAACCACTCGACCCTGGAGGCGGACTATTTTGCAGTTTTAGAAGCAGTGTTCTGAGGCAAAAATGGGTCAATGACCAACAAACAACAACTATCCGCCACGTATGCAACTGCTATTATATTGATGTGTACATGGTCGCACAGGAAGCAAGTGATAACTTGGGGAGTTTTAATTTGCAATTACGGATAATTGAAACAGGAATTCAACTAGCTAGTCTTAAAGCTGTCATATGCAGACTTGAACCCATTAATTATGGAAGGGCACAGACTGATTGTGAGTTACCACAGGAAAATCAATGTGTTGAACTCGGCTTGCCATTATTTTTTACATTGTATAATATACATAGGATTTTATACTCGTGGCGAGTTCATACCATATTTTATGAAACTCATTTCATAAAATATGGTATTAACTCTTTAACCGCCAATGTCGCATAAAAGCGACTTTGTAAAAAAGTAGAGAACCCGATCGGACAGAACAGAACGTGCCATCTGATCAGGCTATATGCTGATTGCTCTTCAGACAGTGGAGCTGAAGCACATGTCCGAATAGCAAACAACATAGATCCTGATCAGACGCGGCGTTACGCCGCGGCTGATCTGGATCTATGTTGTTTGCACATGCTCTGAATTTAATCGGCGCTGAAAGAGTTAAATCACCAACTGTCAGCGTAAACGCTATGCATAACACCGTTATATTTATCTAGTAAACAGCGTTATAATTGCGTCAATACTTCTTTTAAATCGTAGTTTGTCTTACCATTAACGTTATATACCAATTCAAATAGAACACTGCATACTGTAAAGTCTATTTTTACAAATATAAGGATTATTCTCTCAACAAATCAGAATCCTTCCCGGTGTTATTACACATGTGTACATATAAGAAATTATGAGATGTTGTTATTACATTGAATACAAGCATAGTTATGTGATAACATTTGTAAGACGCATGACTGGTCCCACATTGGTGTTCTGCCTTATAAAACCCATTGTTAAACACACAACACATGAAACGCCAGTGGCACAAGATGAGAAGATAATGCAGAGCCCAGATTTTCCAATAAACAGGGAAACAGTGGGAAAATAAGAAGACTATTGCAATGATAATCTACGAACTTACACGTACACACTTCCAAACATAGACCTATTGGAAAAACATTAAACTAAGTCACTATACAGTAGTAACATCTACAGATCTAATAGTTGATTTATAATATAACATTCTTCAATAGGTAAACAATTTGACATTATAAATAAATAATTAACGTAGACCAGACTTCTTGTTTCAACAGTTTGCATAAGTCACCATTGATTGTATTTACTATACAACTTGCAAACAAGAACATGTCAATATTGTACGACGCGTGGCCCCCTAAACTGGCTTTGACAAAATCATTTAACCCTTAAAATGCTGTTCAAAATGGCCCCCTAAACTGGCTTTGACAAAATCATTTAACCCTTAAAATGCTGTTCAAAATGGCCCCCTAAACTGGCTTTGACAAAATCATTTAACCCTTAAAATGCTGTTAAAAACTAAAGTTGCTTTTGCAAACAGCGTAGAGCCAGATCAGACAGCACAGAATGTGCCAACTGATCAGGCTCTATGCTGTTTATTCAGATAGTGGAGCTAAAACACTTGGCTGAATAGCAAACAACATAGATCCTGGACGTGTTCCTCCAAAGTTCCATTTTACGGGTTAGTAGGAATCAATTCACAAAGAAGTCTAATAAAAGCTGATTGCAGAACAAGAAGATAGTCGGAGAGACAGCCATATCCCCCACCTATTTACTAATTTGGTATAGGAATGCAGGCCGAGACAAACACCGTAGCACTGGACATACATGTAGTCCTAAGCAAGAGGGAGTTAATTATGTAACATATCCCCTGTTACTTTACTAATTTGGTATAGGAATGCAGGCCGAGACAAACACCGTAGCACTGGACATACATGTAGTCCTAAGCAAGAGGGAGTTAATTATGTAACATATCCCCTGCTACTTTACTAATTTGGTATAGGAATGCAGGCCGAGACAAACACCGTAGCACTGTACATACATGTAGTCCTAAGCAAGTGGGAGTTAATTATGTAACATTTAAATGTACAGTCTTCAATATTGCCAATATCTCACAATACTGCAACTTCCACCAAATTCTAAAATAAATGTATATCAGTAATCTGAACACAATCACACTAGACCCACATAATATATAAAACACAGAATATAGGCAGCTAGCACAGAACTAAGTTATATGAATGTGTGACTGATCCGACATGGATGAAATTTGCGAACTGGACAGGATTCTAATTAATGATGCAGTTAACAGTTGTGTAAAGTCAATTAAAAATTCGTTCGCTGCTTCAAGAGTTATGGAGCATGAAAATTAATCATTCAAATTGAGTTCCAATAGTGTGACTTTGACATTGAAGCAACATGCTGATACTACATTCTTTACATTTCGAGTCATTTTAAGCTGTCGGTTCTGGAGATATGTAACTGATAAGTTATGTTATATTTCGGGTTTTACGCCTGCATCAGCACCATTGTGGGCTATATCGCCGGCGGGCAGTTTACCTAACAACACCTTTCCTGGGCAGGCTCCAGCGGTTAACCAGTACTTGGGTGCACCAAGCTCTGTAAGAAACTGCCAACTTTTTCATATAAATGAGACACGGTCTGAGTGGGGCTCGAACCCGTGACCATCAGTGATGAGGAACTGATAAGAAAAGTAGCAATTCAAACTTTTAGCTTGTGTGACCTTGAACCAACATGATTGAAACCCGCCCTCTACACATTATCTCAATATGCATAACATTTCCTGCCAGGTCATTATATATTTCCTCCGATGGTTAAGAATTATGGACAGGACACGAAATGTCTGACAGACGGAGACCATTCCGAAGTCCGTCCAATTCCTGCTTTATGGTGAGAGGGACAATGCAAACCGTAGGATTTACGGTCGCATGGTTCAGACATACTACAATGTAATATAACATGGTTCAAACGCACTATATTCTACTAGTGTGAAGCACAGTATTAGGCAGAGAGCCGCCGGGCCGTCTTTTCGACGGCCTATCACCTAATAAGACGGTCAATTATATTGGCGACGGTTACCGACGGCCAGTTAAAAAAATGGCTGATAACAGTTTTTTCTCTTTTTTTTTTCCTTCTCCGAGACCTCACTAGGTTTGTTATATATATGCAGCTGTAAAACAATGACAAGAACTGGACCCTATAATAGGCTAATATTGTTCGCAATTCCTTTTTGGAGAGGCTTTCCCACCCGGGCTTTCCCAGTTTCTGCCGCATTTCGATCACGTCAGTTCGCCGTTCTCACATCCGAGTCCGTGCGGCAATTTCCGTCATTATTCGGGTCCCGCTCTGGGGCTGGACTTATTTTTTTAGACTCCCATTTTGATATTTCTGCCTAATACTATGGCGTGAAATACAAAAAGTGGCATAACTCGCTAACAGCTGAGACAAGAACGTACCGACAATACGCAATCGTGAGGTTTATGTTGATAATGCATAACACGTTTCAATTGAATTGGACGAGAACTGGTGGAGGGGTTGATGCAAACAGGTGTGATGGATGTTAGGTACACACATACATAAGCACACTGACCAAACACTAAAGTCTATATGCCTCGCATCACCCCCAGACATGTAGCAGTAAATGATATGATGTACTATTAATAATGGGTATAACTGATAAAACAGCTGACAATATGCTACAGGTGATCACTAAAGCTCGTTAGAGCGTTGTTATCATGCAACGGTAAAAATGAAAAAGCCAAGCTTTCAGCAAACTCGCTAGTCAACTAAATGCGCTTACAATTGTCCGTCTCCGGGACGACCAAATCCCCCACGTCCTCGTGGGCGACGATCATCTTGCCATCTTAAAACAGAGCAAGATGTATAACCTTTTTAACACAATACAAAAAACAGTTTTAAATGTATTTTGATTTTGAGGCAGATTCACAGTCCTGATGTACTGTGGTTTATCCCCCCAGACCCGTGATGTACTGTGGTTTATCCCCCCAGACCCGTGATGTACTGTGGTTTATCCCCCCAGACCCGTGATGTACTGTGGTTTATCCCCCCAGACCCGTGATGTACTGTGGTTTATCCCCCCAGACCCGTGATGTACTGTGGTTTATCCCCCCAGACCCGTGATGTACGGCGGTTTATCCCCCAGACCCCGTGATGTACTGGGTTTATCCCCCCAGACCCGTGATGTATTGCGGTTTATCCCCCCAGACCCGTGACTGTGGTTTTATCCCCCCAGACCCCGTGATGTACTGTGGTTTATCCCCCCAGACCCGTGATGTATTGCGGTTTATCCCCCAGACCCGTGATGTACTGTGTTTATCCCCCCAGACCCGTGATGTACTGTGGTTTTCCTCCCAGACCCGTGATGGTCCTGTACATCCCCCAGACCCGTGATGTACTGTGGTTTATCCCCAGACCCTGATGTACTGTGGTTTCCCAGACCTGTGATGTACTGTGGTTTCCCAGACCTGTGATGTACTGTGGTTTCCCAACCTGTGATGTACTGTGGTTTCCCAGACCCGTGATGTACTGTGGTTTATCCCCCCAGACCCGTGATGTACTGCGTTTATCCCCCAGTGATGTACTGTGGTTTATCCCCCAACCCGTGATGTACTGTGGTTTATCCCCCCAGACCCGTGATGTACTGTGGTTTATCCCCCCAAACCCGTGATGTACTGCGGTTTATCCCCCCAGACCCGTGATGTACTGTGGTGTATCCCCCCAGACCCGTGATGTACTGTTATCCCCCCGACCCGTGATGTACCCCCCAGACCCGTGATGTGTTTATCCCCCCAGACCCGTGATGTACTGTGTTATCCCCCGACCCGTGATGTACTGCGGTTTATCCCCCCAGACCCGTGATGTACTGTGGTTTATCCCCCCCAGACCCGTGATGTATTGTGGTTTATCTCCAGACCCGTGATGTACTGTGGTTTATCCCCCAGACCCGTGATGTACTGTGGTTTATCCCCCAGACCCGTGATGTATTGTGGTTTATCTCCAGACCCGTGATGTACTGTGGTTTATTCCCCCAGACACGTGATGTACTGTGGTTTAATACAGATACGTTTTGAAGACACTATTGAAATAATATCATCCACAGTGAATTATCTCTCCATTACTTGGTGGCCACATAAGCTGTTGGGCAATATGGCCGGTTCATTGCAGATGTCTTGGCTGGGATTCAAACTTGTGACCACAGTTCAGCTATCACCGCCCTCACAGATTTTTATACAATATTTATTCCTGAAATGCACGAACCATGAATACAGCTTGCGTTAATAGACATTGGTGGGGTTTGGGACGACTGGCCAGCAGTAAGTGTTATGAAAGATCTACGTTTCTGTTTACACAAAAGTCTAATTGGATATCAAATTTAATTATCTTATAACTGACAGGGTTTTTGTGTGAAATTGACCCAATCCAGACCTACCTAGGGGGGAATCCGCCTCGACCTCGGTTAATGAAGCCTCCACGACTTCTCATACCTCGACCATCTCCTGAAAATACCATAAGCACTATTCAATTATTTCATTAATTACCAACACTGGGTTTCACAACAAGCTCGTTTATTCACTGTCATATGTAGATGTGATGGAGCAAGACCAACTTGTGTACCTTCGTCCTTCAAGTAATGCTTCACATGGATAGAACCACAAACCTTCCAACTGCCAGACGGACACCATCTACACTTAACATACCCAAACTACTGTAGGATTCAAACCCACAGCAGCATGCCTAATATATTGTATCCATAATATATTGTGTCCACAAATAAAGCCTATTGTGTCCACAAATAAAGCCAACAACATTGCAACAGTCTCTATACCGTAAGGGTGTCACGATATCAGCAACCCATATCGCGATATTTTATCAAGTAATCGCGATATTATGCGCGATATATTGCCTATGCATTTGTCATGCATTGTGATTATATATTTTTTCTATTAAGAGTATTTAATAAGATGAAGTGGATTACATTTTAAGACACTATCTCATTCAACAAGTCATGAAAAACCGATGCCACCCCTCATAGATAATAAATAGGGCTGCAACGATCCACCAGAAGCTCGATCCGATCTGATTCGATTCTTTTTGTGCCGATTTATGCGATCCATTATTCACAGATTACTTTCTAAGATGCATAATCTGTGTTGCTTAATCCCGAGACCCTAGGGCAGTCTGGCTTCAGAGCAAATTAATTTACTGGTGTTACTGGTGTATAATCCTAGTTCCTACTACATATGAACAAAACTTGCAAGTCACATCACTTAACGTTTGAATAAAAGTAAACCAAAAAAGAATAATAATAAATTAATAATACATGTACACGAAATGAGATCAAAGGAAATGACTAGAAATTCAACTGCTGTAGATAATCCAGTGCACATGTCCAAGTGTGGAACAGTGTCCAATTAATGAATTATGGCTTATATAAATCATCAGGAATTGCACTGATGTTGTTGGTGTGGGGTAATGTTTGGCGATTTGACTCGTAGTCTTGTCGATGTTTACGTCTACGTTATGGTGTCTTTTTAGATGCTTCATTAAGTTTGATGTGGAACGAGATGGTGGATAGCTTACGTCGGTGAAACATAGACAGCATGTGGCCTGTTTTCCTTCTTGTTAACATCTCGAAATCAAAAATGGCCCACACTAACTTTTAGGATCATTATTTAGTAATGGCAGACGCCATTTTGATAAACAGACCTTTCAGAAATTTTAACAGGCTCATTGATTGGATAAATAGAATATATTCAGCCAATCAGATTGTTTTTTTTATTTTACTGTTTGTATTTGGCTAACTCGACGTTTATCGCTGAAAACGTTTAAAAGTCGGCATTCGGAATTGAATCGAAAATGACGGGACTTGGATTGTGTATAGAATCGGCAGCGCGGAATCGGATTTAATCGTTGCAGCCCTAGTAGATAAATACCTCTCAATATCAGTATTCAATTTTAATATCGCGAATCTTAACATTGCAATATACCGGTATACCGCGACACACCTTATATTTGGCTCTTAGTTGGCTCCAAGTTTTTTAAATTTAAACTTGTTTTTCAATTGGCGACAGAAGTGGCGTAGACAAACATATACCGTTACAGACTCCATCCTGCCCCTTTTCCACACTAGAATAAACCCTAAATATACATGTACGTGGAGAGAAGTACCATAAGCTCTTGTAGCTTTCAATTCAATCCACTTGTCTTGTTGATAGTTGTATTGTATGGATGTTATATGTACAGATGTTATATGTCATGTTTATCTTGATAAATAAAATAGGTTTAAACCAACTACATATAGTTAATGAACGGTAAAATAAGAACATAGTTACAAATTGCGCTTCCATGCACATTTTATCATTTAGAACTCTAAACTTTAAAGTTCAATTGACATGCTAATTGTGAACTCAATCATCTACAAGATTATTTCCTGCTTACCTCTCCCTCCATAGCCATTCATCACCTGTTGACCACCACGTCCACCCCTGAATCCACCTCCCCGACCTCCTCTTGAGCGACCTCTCATGGGACCGTTACCCAATGATAAACGGGCTTTAACATTAGCTGGTCCTAGTCTCTGTTTAAGAGATTTCTGTTGGAAATTCTGGAAGTTCTGAAAGTCTTGAAAGTCTTGAAAGTTCTGAAATACAATTGCAGTACGTTGGTTAATTAAGAATTACAAATACATGTGAAAAACATGTTATTGGTTACTTCCATTAAGCAACCAACCTATCTGTATTAAGTAGCCAGTGAATATGTTGTGTTACTCAGGGTTCATTCTAGGTCAGAATTTTTGGGGGAAGTGAGAAAGCGCGTGATCGCTTCCTTAAATAGTGTTCTTTAATATACTTCTGTAAAATAGGGTTAAAATGCACAGCACAACCATTAAATACAACATTGGAATAGAAGGAGTGCTTTATAATGGGCCAGTGTATCGTATCTTAACAGACAACCAAAAAATATATATATATATTTTTTTTTTTAGGGAGAAGTGGGGCCCCCAGAGGGCGAAGTCAGTGTCCCTAGGGCGACAATTTCGCCCACATCGCCCTCTAAACTGATCCCTGGTTATTACACATTTGCATTCTATTAAGCATCCGCCTGTGCTAAGCAGTCACTATGTGATTACCATAATTGGTTGCTCACGACAGGTTTGACTACTTTTATAACACATTTTACAATTAACAATGTCGTCAACTTGTAACTTCAATGAAAATAGTTAAATGATCGACTTCTACACTAAGGTACATGTATAGACAACAGTAGGTTATACACAACCAGGGTACAGCGATATCCAATTTATATGGATACTGGTGCTGAAATGTGGGGATATTAACCATAGTAATGTGCAGCTTAACGTTAACATTAAATGTGTAACATTTTTAAAAAAATTACTGGCAGCGCATGCGGTGTTTCATTAATTTACACGAAATACCCGCTAAATCTCAATTGCTTACCAACCTACATGTACCGGTACTATAATTTTACATCAAAATTCCAACAGTGGGAACATAGATTGCAGAACATGTTCCAATTCATAATCACTTAAATAATTTCATTTCAGGGCTCAAGCAAAGAGGGTGATTGGGGAGAAATCTCTGAGCAGCTGCATTGCTTCTCCCAATCAGACCGAGGAGTGTTTCCAAGTTGAACATATAGAGTAGTCGGCACACTTTTAGTATTCACTAAACGGTTGACAAATGATTAAAATGCAAGATATATTCCTGTTAAAAACATATGGCAGCAAAAGATATAAAAGATGGTAAAAGTGATGTCCTACGCACATTCATTTCATTGCTGTTATTATTTGTTATGGAGAATTGGAACTACGACGAGTCTAATGAAAAAAAGATTCGAGTCAAAATAATATTATATATATTTTCAACAATGTTCAAGTGCCTGAAATGAATTATTTTAGCAATAAGCTCACTAGAGCTGCAATGATTCATCCACAGCTTGATTCAATCCGATTTCTTTTCGATTCATATATACAGTGTTCATTCTAGGTCAGAATTTTTGGGAGAAGTGAAAAAGCGCGTGATCGCTTCCTTAAATGGTGTTCTTTAATATACTTCTGCAAAATAGGGTTAAAATGCACCGTACAACAATTAAATACATTTGAATAGAAGGAGTGCTTTATAATGGGCCAGTGTATCTTACTAGACAAAATTTTAGTTTTTTAGGGAGAAGGGCACCCAGAGGGCGAAGTCAGGGTCCCTAGGGCGACAATTTCGCCCACATTGCCCTCTAGAATGATCCCTGTATATAGCTTAAGAATTACAAATACTGTTTTTAGAAGTTGTTTGTTAACTTTGTTTTATAAACAAATTTATCAATGTACATGAGTATATGTCAAACTCTGGAGACACTTGATTCAAATCTGACGCTCTACCACTGGACGACGTACGCCATACCTTAATTTCCTTATAGTATTGTATTAATGTAGAAGTTTGAGTAATACCTTGATTTACTTCTTTTTTCCAGTTTCTATTCGGTTTCAGCCAATGTGATAGCAGTTTTTAACGTGTTATTTAATTCAGCCAATCAGATCACTTGTTTCATTATTTTTTTTGTATTTGCTTCCGCTTTTATTGCAGTTTAATTAATCACTCTCCCTCAGTTTTACAACACGCGACTGTGTTTTACGCACATATGCATACGCGATGTACCAGTCACTACTTGTGAAACTCATGATCAGCTCTTCTTAAAATGAAAGTATGCCTCGATTGTTTTGCATAAGCATATATGAACGTGTGTAAATTGTATACATCAGAACTTAAATAAAGCATGTTGCGTATATGGATAATATACATGTATGAGCGTATAATATGCTGATGCATAGTTTTATCTGAGAGCACTGAATTGTGTTAAAAATTTAAATGGAAAATAAGTTTTTGAATGGTGAATCTGTGCCTCAGAATTGTAATCCAATTAAGTTGGTCGATTCATTGCAGCTGTTATGGTCACCAATTCCGTTACATATATATATATATTAGGATGATTCCAGTCTGTCCAATTTAGTCCACACACTTCAAAAATGAGTTTCCAGGGATAGATGGGACAGACTTTAGTGGCATTTCGTATTCTTATCAGTATTACAATGTACTTTACCTGTGGTGGTCTTTTCTGCTGCCGAGGGTGCGGCATACCCAGCGCTGCCTGCACGGCCGGTCTGTTAGCCATCTGTTGAGCCAGTCTCCGGTTCTGCTGCGTAGACTGTTGATTGACGGACATTGTAGCTCGCACCTCCTGCGGCGATGGCGGAGGCGGTCGCATCTTCTGTATCTGGGTGAATCTTGAGGTAGAAGATCTCCATTTTTATCTCAGCACAACCAAACCGGTTCAAAACATTTGCTAATACTTACTGAACTGCATGAACGACATTCTCATTCATGTACAATCATGCATTTCTTTACCATGCCATTCATACTAGTATCTCGTTATTGATGAGCAATGCTCGATCAATGAGAATTCTGGAGTATTATTTCATGCCAAGCAACTGATGCTTTTAGACGTTATATTAATATTCTACATTAATATCTCTATGAAGAATGGAATCGTAAATACTGGGCATAGAATTGTAGTGAGCCATTAAAAGAAAGTGCTTGTATAAATAGGGAAACCCGACATCTGCAAAATCCACGTCAGAAATACGGCAATGCTGCTACCCCGTCTTGAATTAAGCTCTGCTGGCTGCAATCATCGAACGGTCATCATGGTCTTCTTCTATTCCCGAAAGATCTGTACAAAAGACTACAAGATCTTTCCCAAACAGTACATCTGGTACAGCAGAATAGATCAAAAGTAGAAAATACGATAGAAATCATGCCCGTGACTCTTACCACTTTCCTGCACCTGTGAAGGTCAAAGGTCAGCAGGTCACGGGTATTCACGATTTTTGACAGTTGTCAAAGAGACTGAAAATGATAACCATTGACTCTTACCACTAACCTTCCACCCCAATGAGGTCAAAAGGCCAGCAGGTCAAGTGTTACCATTGTAGAGTTAGATAGGGCGGGAGATTTACGTCAAGAAAGCACTGGTCAACCACTAGTGGATACAATCGCGGATCATGTTGTACCAACAAAAGAATTGCAACAGACTGAAACGTCGAAAAAATTAGCCTCAAACAACAGGGACCCTGGGTGAACTGTGATACTACGGCCAACTGTTGAACAGACAAACGTCCTTTATTCTTCTGGCGTTGGTGATACTAATTAATGACACACTGATTGCTACGGTCATTCAAGCCCGGGATTGTCTTCATCAATATCGGGTTAATACTGCCTCCTGCCTGCTCCCACTAGGACGTGAAGTTGGAATATATGCCTGGGTACCGGTAGTACAAGATGGTTGCATGGTCAAAGAAGGAAGAGAACACAGGAAGTAAGGAATTGATTAAAATACATATCATCTCATATGAACGATCATTATTTGCTCCAGTATTTATAAACTGCTTGTACAATGTAGCAAGCTATCTAATGGCATGATATTCCAGCAACTTGCAGGCATGCACGCAGTGTGACACTGCAATGGAATAGGCTCATCAAATTGCATTGATGCAGCCTTCCCATTTTCAATTCTTCTTTGCAATCATCAGCTGCCCATCTTGGCACTGGGTTCCCTCAATTTGCATGGTGCGTCCTTACGAAAGAACAAACATTTGCACATCTTTTCATCGCTATCTCCACACCAAACGCAACATTTTTTTACACCGCTTCATATACAGTTTGAAATCACCAGTCCCGTTTTGACTTTTTAACAGCATTTCTATAACACACACCATTTCTTTTTTTAAAGTCATTCTGATCAATTCATTTAAATTATATTTATGATTGTTCTATCACATGTGCCCGATGTGCAACATAGGAACTGTTCATTCGATAAATTATGTTCTAAATCGATCATTTTAACTGTCAATACCACATTGCGACAAATATTACAACTATGCTAAAACCAAGCGATATTTTTTCCCCCACAATGAAATTGCCCTCGAGAAGGAAATACAGCTGGAACAAATGATAAACACGCAGACGTTCATCCTCACCTATCACTCAATGTGACCTTGGTTGTGCTCTTCAGCACAATCTTGGCTGGAACAGCAGACATCTGAAAAGCAGAAAATAAATCAAAATTTAACAGGCAGGCATTGTGTGGAACCATATTGTGATGTTTAGACACTAATGTGAATTAGGGCTGCGGCGATATACCGGTATACGCTGATGAACGTATATGCGTATCGTATCGGGAGGGTCTGTATCGCGTATATCGGCCGTATCGAAGATTAAAATTCCATTGTGTGTTTTTTCTACCGATTCTAATTAAAATACTTGAAAACGTTCGCTAAATGAGCAAAACTTTCCTGTTATTTTTAGCATTCCTCAAAGCGTGCACCTGCTGCTGCAGAGCTAGCGTTAAAGCTATCACGCAAGTTCCAATTTTTAAAGTGGTGTTTAACAATAAAAACGTCGCCACATTGAAACAGGTCTAGTTGTATTTTTTGAATTATTTGACCTTGTTGACTTCCGGATGACATTGCTATTTTTAGCAATGGGCGCGGACTCATAGAGAACCATATAATAGTTGGGATCCCAAATTTGCAAGAGCTTGGAATTATAAATCTAGAGCTAATCCATTATTTATTGTATGGTTTGGTATATGTAGGCTAATAAACAAAATCTGTACCCTTTAGTTGTTTTTATTACCAGTAGGCCTATGCTCATAGCCTCATACAAGAACTAGATCTATATATTTTCAGAGCTAGACCCAGAGCGTGTTGATTCTTTGATCTTTTTGAAGAAAAATCTTCTTGATAGTGACCTTCAAAGTATTAAGATCTAGGTATTGTTTGGGGGGGGGAGGGGGGATATAGAGAAATCTATAAAAACTTTATTGATTAATAACTTAATACTGTTCTACTCTGAATGACTTGGTTGGTTATTTTTAGTATTTTTACTACCTTGATTAGACGGATCCAAAACGTCAAAATCGGCGCTAAATAACAAATGTCCTATAAACAAATATATGTTGACATCATGAGCATCATTGACGTTACTCTATCCTACAGTAGCCCAGACAACACAGGACTCAAACGGAGGTCAAGTGCTCACATAGAGAGGTCATTTGCTATGACCCTAAAGCTGGATCCGTTCTCCGATATTGCCTGTATCGTATCGGCAGTCCCGTATTGCAATACGTATCGTATCGGAAGGGGTCTGGCAATACGCAGCCCTAATGTGAATATACATATAACATTCAGGATTTAAAATTATTAGACCATATGCTACAGGAATGCAGGGTTCTACCTAGAAAACACACACAATTAATCTGGTTTACCGACATTTTCAGTAATTTGTTGCTGTAGGCATCGAGAAATGAATAATGCAGTAAAGTTTGGCCACTTGAAAGAAACAAATAATGGGGTGAGTATTAGTTGTATCTGATTGGTGGTTTACTACCCTTCAAATAAACAGAATACCAGGAGATAAGTGTATATTTGTCATCAGGGTCCCCGTTGTCGGTCGCCAATGGTGGCAAAAATACAAATAATGCCGCTAAATTTGTGAATTGGCGAAAATATTTGGTGCAACTTGTACTGTTCATAATTGACAAAGGTGGACATAATCCCCCTTATAAAAGCTCAGAAACCCTATTTAACTAAACCAAACCAAGTCCTAGATGGGGGGATTTTGTCTGGTGTTAAAACACGAGTGGATTATGTACGTATCCCATAAAACAAGGATTACACAATGCAAAAACGGATCATTCTGTACTTCTGCTGTACTTGTGTTATGGCACAGTCCTCTTTGCTTCCCCCCATCCAAACTAGGGTAACATTTAGAACAGAGAAATCAAAATATGTTTATTACATATTTTGTTATTAAAGCACGACAGGTTGAATGATAGTTGTAATTCAATTACATACACCACATGTTGAGTATCCCTATTCTAGGGGGGCTGTCCCTTTGAGAGGTTAAAATTAAAGAGTAAAGATTTACCAGGATCATTTTGATTATCTATATTCCTTGGTTTTATGTATTTTGTACCGATATCATTAATATATACAACTATAGCAAAATGTTTAGTTTATACAAATTTATTTTAGCTCCATTGTGAAACAAGTTCTTATAACTTATATTAAATCACTCTCGAAACCTCATTCCTGATGGAATCCATCGCCACGAGGGAGAGAGAAGAGGCATGTGGAATTTAAATGCCTTGCCTAAGGACACAATCGTAACGGCTCCAGCGGGGCTCGAACTCCAGGCCTTTCGCACATGAAGCGAACGCGCTACCACGACTTCCGTAGCAAAATGCACATGGCTTCAAATATTTATCTGTGAATTATATAGCTCTTAGTTGGCTCCAGGTTTTTCAATTGGCTCCATTTTGGTGCCGACAAACAGAGGGAACCCTGGTTTTTTCTATAGCCTTTAATTTGTTTTTCATTTTTGATATAAGCCCAACAAGCAGTGCATTAGGACGAGCAGACCTATGTACATAACTAGTGGCATCCGTGGTCCAATGGTAGAGCGTCGGATTTGGAATCGAACGGTCCGGGTTCGATACTCATACTCAGTCAGGCCACGTATGTAGTGTCATTGGGCAAGGCACCTCACACACATTGCTTAGTACTGGTTAACCGCTATGGTCGGCTAGGTCCCCGCAAGGGGTTTGACATTAATGGTACATACATACATGTTACACATACATGTAACTTGTCCGCCCATTTGTTCAAAATTGTCTAGGGGGTAATCCTGCTCTTTTTTCCACTCTATAAATTCTGTAGAATAAACCCAATTATAGTAGACTAGTAGTGGTGTATATCGAGACTTGTAGGTACCATCTCGCTAGTGTTATAGCGACGCAGTAGTGTTCGCCGCCAGGTAATGGATGATCAGGCAGTCGTGGGTTCAACCCCAGACTTTGGGCTAATATAACTTAGATTTATAGAAATAGTTTTTCTTTGTTTATACAGCACTCCTTCACTTATGAAGATTAGGTGCTGGCGGTTTGTACGGTGGTTATACATCTCGACCCAAGGGCAACTTCTTTATTATTATCATGCTGATCAATTATGATCACGACTGGACAAATAGTTGGTTCTAAGATAGATGGATATATTGTTAACAAAATCCGAAGAAATTAACAACTGTAAAAATAGCAATTGAGTGTAACAAAATAGTTTCTCTACATATTTGAATTTTAGCACTAACAATCAACCATATTGCAAAATAAGTTGATCTATTGGTATATTACTTTGTTCGATGTTTGTGGATATATATATTTGTTTGGTCTTTATCGATTATTTCGCCACAGGAAATCTCTAACCGGAAATTCCACACAACCGGTCCTGTCTAAAATACAAAACACTACTTGTAGTTGAATTTGAGCGACTATCTATCTATCTATTTATCTATCTATCTATCTTCGTTTAATGTCGAACCCCTCGCGGGGACGTAGACATGTTGCGCGTCAAAAACCGCTAAGAAGTTAAAAGTATGAGTAGTTAAAAGTATAATTTAAAAAGGTATGGAAATAAGTTGTGGTAAAAGTTTAAAAGCAGCTACGCGGAACAACTAGGGACTGGCATGTTCAATATGGCAAACTGCTATGGTAGGGAGATGGACAATGGCAGGAGGGAGGTGGTTCCAATGATAGATTGTTCTTGGAAAGAGAGAGAACTTGTAGTAGTTTGTTGTTGCTGTAATTAACCTATAGCTTAAGGAATGGCAATGACGTGTAGGACGGGAGAGGGTAACTAGGTAATTTTCAATGGGAATAGCAACAAGATCATTATGAATTTTATACATAAGGGATAACCTATTGTCAATACGCCGTTGATCTAGTCTGCGTAGATTTAGGGAATGTAGCATGTCTGTAACACTAGAGGTACGATAGAAGTCAGCCTTTATCCAACGGGCTGCTCTTCGCTGGACACCTTCAATTTGGTATATCAATGTTTGGGTATGGGGTGACCAGATCTCGGAGCCATATTCAAGCTGGGGTCTCACTAATGTCTGGTAAGCCATGGTCTTAAGGGGTTCAGATTTGACCTGGAGGTTTCTACGTAGAAATCCTAATGTTTGGTTTGCTTTCTTTGTTGACCTTTTTATGCGGGTGTCCCACCACAGGTTATTTGAGATATCCACGCCAAGGTATTTGGCTGAGGTGACCGACTCAAGTAGGACTCCATGGAGTTTATATTTGCTGGGAATAGGATGTTTCCTTCTGGTGACGCGGATAACTTGACATTTGGAGGGGTTAAATTCCACTCCCACTCTTCTAATCTCTTAAGATCATTTTGGAGTGTGACCGATTCATTTGCAGATGTCAGTGATAGATATACTGCAGTATCATCTGCAAAGATGCGGACTTTGGAACTGATGTTTTGTGGGAGGTCGTTTATGTAGGCTAGGAAAAGCATCCGTACTTGGATCCCTGTGGGTCTCCAGAGGACACCGGATTGGCCTCTGAACTAGTACCATTAAGGACAACTGACTGGAGTCTATTATCTAGAAAACTCTTAATCCACCTTAATGTTTGACCTCTGACTCCATATTCATGCATTTTTAGTAGTACGTTCTCGTGATTGACCTTATCGAAAGCGTTACTGAAGTCTAATAGGATGAGATCTACCTGATGCTTATTGTAGACAGAGGTAACCAAGTCATTGACTAGCATTACTAATTGGGTCACGCATGACCGTTTTTCTCTAAAACCATGCTGCAAATGGTACAGAATACTGTGGTTAGTGAAGTGTTTTGCTATCGAGGAGGAAACTATATGTTCAAGTACCTTGCATAGAACACATGTCAGTGAGATAGGCCTATAGTTGGCGGGGTTTGACTTGTAAATGGGAGCAACATTTGCTGACTTCCACTGGGCAGGCAGTGATCCTTCGTTGAGGGATTTTTGGAATAAGACTTCAAGGATAGGTGAGAGTTCTTTAGACAGGGTTTTAAGTATGATTGGCTTAATTAGGTCAGGACCACTATCCCTTGTGGGGGTTCAGGTTATTGAGAAGTTTCTCTATGCCATTTGAGCTTACTGTGATCTCATTCATTTTTGGCGTGGACTGACCATTCAGGTTTCCATATGTGTCCTGAATTTTCATTTTACAAATGGAGGTAAGTCTTAGTGGGGATTTGGAGCTGAAGACAGACTGAAACTGTTTGTTCAGTGCTGTGGCTTTAGCAGCTTCTTCATGATGGAATTTGTTTTCATGCTTTAGGGGTGGCATTGATTTGGAATCTTGTTTGGAATGCTTAAGGATGGAATACAGTTTCTTGGTGTTTGGCCTGTAAGGATGGGAGGCATCAGCACTGTTTAGATTTAGGATGTTTTCTAGGTATTGATGATAAGCCTCTTTGACCTCTTTCCGCACTAAATGTTTTAGATCCAGGAATTTCTTGCGATTTGAAGGCGTACTTGACTTCCTAGTATTTTTAAAGGCCCTATTTCGCTTAACACTCTGATTGATCCAGGGTAGGTGATCTCTTAACGATGACTGTTTGGATGGAATCCATTTATCTGTAAGGGTGTTTAGAGCATGAGAGAAATGTTCCCATAGCTCTTCAGTGTTTAGTGCGGTATATTTACATTCGTTGGTCATAACCTGGTGATAGTCACATAATGACTGTTTAATGGCCTACCAGTTTGCTTTCTTATAGAGTGGATTCCTGCGAGGCTTTTGATAACATATCCTTGCGGATGTGTTGACTTTTATTTCGACTACATTATGATCACTGATGCCAGGTAGAATATTGACCTGGTTTACTAAACTGGGGTTAGTTGTAAGGAATAGATCCAGGATGTTGTTTTCACGGGTGGGGAGGCTAACCAATTGGGTGAGGTTTGTATCATTAAACGTTTCAATGACCTGCCTATAGAAGGATGGGTGTTTGCAGTCGGTGGATGGGCTGGTAGTGTCCCAGTCCATCTTTGGTAGATTTAGGTCCCCAGCCACCCAGATGTTGTAGAAACGTTTATTAACCTTTTCAATAGACTTACTGAATTGATTGAAACTGTCTATATCAAGCTCATGAGGTTTGTAATAAGCTCCAATAACAAGAGACTTATTTCCTACAAGGTCTAATTTTACCCATAGGTCCTCGCATTCAGACTGTAGGTCGGGCATTTCCTGGGCTGTTAAGCAGTCCCTTATAGCAATAAATATACCTCCGCCTGCCTGATTGATACGGTCACGACGGAAAATGGAGTAACCTAGGTCTGGGTCAAACACTTCACTGGTATAATGCTTAGGTTTAAGCCAGGACTCAGTACCTATTACAATATCCGGTTTTGATGAACTGATGAGATTGTTGAATTCGAGTTTTTTGTCTACTATTGACATGCAGTTGATGATTTGGGCTTTTAGTGACCTCTTTATGTTATTTTTTGACCTGTTTTGGACTTAGGGGGGTTTCGCTTGGTAAACAATGACGTCTCTACAGAATGTTTACGGATCTGTAGTCCAGTGGTAACACGTTGGACTGGTAATCCAGGGATCGCAGGTTCGATCCCCCGTCTGACCCTAATAAAATTAACAGTCTTTCAGATGGGACGTTAAACCGAGGTCTCGTGGCGGTGCTTTACACTGTGCACGTAAAAGAACCAGAGGAGACTCTGGAATGGGTCTCTGTCTGTATCATTGCACTATCCTCCAAAATCTAAAATGACTAATATCTTCAGGAGGCGTCGCTCCTATGGGCAACCGGTAGCGACGATAAATAAACGTAAAACACACACCCATGGTATCCATATGTTGAGCTTGAGGTATACATACTTGAGGTAATGGTATCTTGCCGAAACGAAAATCAAGACATCTACTAATATGTATACATGTGAATTATGTCTACGGTTCATATTGTCACTTTTATCGCTAATCCAATCACTCACTTATATACTGTAATGGTGTAGATATCATGATAAAATAATTATGTTCTTATCCAATTACTAGAATCCTAGTTATAACTATATATGTATACATTTTTAATTATATTTCCATATAATATTGTCATGTGTAAATGTTTAAAATTGCATCTGTAATTGTGAAGCGCAATAGAATAATTTTTAATTTTTGCGCTATATAAATGCTATGTATTTGTATTTATTATGCATTGTTGACTGTTATCTGACCTAATGGAAAATTCTCTCAGAAATGGACTAATAACAAAACGTTAGGGCATAAAAGTAAAATAGAGTGACTTATGCGTGTGTGTGTGGGGGGGGGGGGTGGGGGGGTGGGGGGGGGGTGAATATGTCGATCTATCTTGTGGTTTGCGCAAATGGGCGTGTTTGATGTATTAAGATTTGCATTTTTGTTGCTGCAACATTGTTGTTATGAAACGTTTCATGGGAAATAACCTAATAATAGTATACACAAGTGCATACATTTTTGAAGCCAATCATACTGTTGCAATTGTTCATTTACTTTTTAGGGCAAACCATGTGCTTCTATTTATAGTTGTGTGTTGGTATTTTTAACCTCACACATGTTGTTTTAGTCTGGAAGTAACTTACGTCTAATGTTGTACATGTTATATATGTCCAACTCAAAAGAAAATTCTTATATCCAGAGTATTGATCGGGAGTACATGTAGGCTACAACAAAATGGATCTGCTTTTATCAAATTAGTTTGAACAATATTTATTTCTTTGAATATACATAGTCTAGTATACATAATATGTACATACATGTAGGATTGAGGAGAAAGCAACTTGCTTATATGGTTACCTCTTTCATAGTTTATCAAATTGAACTGCGTACCGCGCGCCTCACAACAATCCTGTACATACTCACATATCCGATGATCGAGTGAGCAAAGAATAATATTTTCATGAAGAAGTTCAATCCATCCATCCATTTTCGTGTAATTGTATTAGACTATACCTATAAACGGTGTACTATCAAGTTTCATCTCGTAAATAATATCCTACCAAAATATTGCATGACGACATGACACTGAAACTAAAGTGAAAATGGCAGAAGGAGGAAGAAATGGACCAAAGCTTAAAGTATGCAGTGCTTTTTAGACATTCACTGTTGAATTCATTAACGTTTAGCCTAAAGACAAACCATTGAGAACAGAACTTCAAACACCATCGCGAGGTGTTTGACATTCGAAATGATTCATTCTTCTTCTCTGTTAATGGCTAACAGTAACAGTCAACAATTGAAATATTATGGCCATGCGTGGGGGTAGAAAAGTGAGCCTCCTCAGCTACTTTACTCATTCATTAGACTTTGAGGAAGTTAGTCCAAATATTTAGACTTGAAAATGTAACATTTTACTATCAGTATCAAGGCATTGTATGTATGTATCTTCCATTAATGTCAAACCCCTCGTGGGGACGTTTTCCTGGGCAGGCTTAGCCGACCTAGGCGATTAACCAGTACTAAGCAATGTGTGTGAGGTGCCTTGCTCAATGACACTACATACGTGGCCTGACCGAGTATCGAACCCGGGACCGTTCAATTCCAAATCCGACGCTCTACCACTGGACCACGGACGCATTTTTCAAATAACAGATTGAAAATTTATCATGTAGAGGTTTTATATATAGGACTAAGAGAATGTTAGTTTAAACACTATTTTATTCCAAGTCGATTATAAAGATTCTTGCTAAGCAACGTCAATTATTGTGAAGTTTTGTTGAGTTGTTAAATGTGTCTGGTAGAATGGTGCTCTTGAGGTTTGTGGTGATGGTGCTGTAAAATGTTGACATCCGGAGGATTCTTCTTCCTGTACAGGGTGACATGTCCTGTGATGTAACTTCTTTCTTTCGAACAGCTCTTCTTAGGGCCACCCTCCTCACTATTGGTCATCCCTCAGCAGCAGGTCGCTCCAGGGTCCCTCCAATACCTCCGTAAAACAGTGGTGGTGAAGAGTGTGTCCCTTGTCGCCAGTTCAACAACCAGAAGATCTCAATATCCTATGCTGCTGCTGCAAGATGTGCCCCGACCGCGACGTGTATGCCGTGGGGGAGGTCAGCCAGGGTCTTATAGTGGTCATTATATATAAATTATTGTGCATGTGGCCCAATCAACTATAATTTTTAAACATTAGTGTACCCCCCCCCCCCCCCCCACCCACAAGTCCATTTAACATTTACACACTCTTTGGACATCCTATCCCACAACCCTTTTGAATATGTCGTCCGTGGTATCCATGGTAGCGGTAGAGTTTCAGATTTGGAATAGAGGGTCCCTGATTTGATACTTGGTCATGGCACATATATGTAGTGTGCTCGAACTTGCCACCACACACACGCTAATCCTGCCCCCAGAAACAAGGACAATGTACACTCCAGAATTGGTGTCCTATCTTTAATTGTGGATATTGTGATAGCGACATGGTAGCGCAGTTGCTTCAGGTGTTTGAGGCCCCCCGAGTTAGCGGCCAGCTGTATTCGTTACGATTGTGTCCTTTAAGCAAAGCATTTAAACTCCACATTTCCTCTTCTCTCCCTCTCAATGTGATGGATTCTATTAGGAATGAGGTCTCGAGAAATGTTGTAAGAACTTGTTTCGCAATCGAGCTAATATTAATTTGTATAAACTAAACTTTAGTGGGAAGAAATATATATCGTCAGTCTACCTTTCCCTAGGTGGAGACACATTTTCTAGATATTTCTACTTTATTCTGCGGCTTACTGACCAACAATCAATTTCTGACTTGGACTAGCAAGTCCTGTTCTTCTTTGTTTTGGGACACACTCATTCCCGATTTAACCCCACCAGAAAGAGCGAGGCAATTTGATGTGCCTTCCCAAAGAGCATAATCGAAACAGCAGCTGTTACTACTGGGTGCAAACTCCAGGCCTCTCACACCTGAAGCGTTTATGCTACCACTGCGCTATCACTACTTCCATTGTTTATGAAAATACCAAATCGGAAAAAGAATGCCATCCATGTAGGGCTAGTGAGGGGGCGAGTGAGTGGTTAGATTGTCAAGTAAGAGAGAATGTCATGCTTGGTAAATGGCATTGTTGAAAATTAAACTATTAAAATAATAATGCCCATTCCAAATCTATAGCAAGTGTTAATTAAGTGTGTCAGGATTGTCCATTTCCTAATCGGCATTTAAGTTTCTCTGTTGTTCATGAATTGAGAATGTCATCATCATCCTGAATAATGCTAGATGTACATGTATGCAAAATTGTTTTATAATGCTAATTGTCTCTTTCAGACCCATTCTATACTCGAAGATTATACGATAGATTGGGGCCAGAAGCTGGGCACAGGCGTTAGCGGACCAGTCAGGTTAGTTATGGGGCTATGGCTTCTAGGATATTCTCTAGAACAATACAGTCAAACCTGTGTTAGTGGTCACCTCTATTAAGCAGCTGACCTGTATTAAGCAGCCAGTTTTCAAATTCCCAATATGTTGTTTTATTATACATATAAGCTCTATTAAGCAGCCACCTGTGCTAAGCAGCCACTTTCTGTGATTTCCTTGGCTGGCTGCTTAAGACAGGTTTGACTGTAGATTATTTTGTATTTATCCATAATGAACATGAGAAATGAACAGTTTATGTCAATATGTTACACAGATCTGCTTTGGGTCGATATCCACAGTCGTATTTCTCTGAGTATTATTTACATATTTTATGTAGAAGATTGTGATAACGGATTTTTTCCAACACATTACAGTCATACTGCTTCATAAATGTTCATTGACAGGGTGAGGTGAGTAATTCTGATTTGATCCTCTTGTTTCATTACAGGCCATGCAAACAGTTGAAGACTGGTCGACGATACGCTTTAAAATGTCTTCCGGACAACCCCAAGTCACAGACCGAGGTCAACATACATATCATGTGCAGCGGGCACGCTAATGTTGTAAAAGTTCACGATGCATATGCAAATGATCTCCAGTTTCCAGGAGAGAAACACCACAAGTACGATCTGTTCGATATCTTATTCAAAATACCGTTAATATAACTTTTTTACTTAAATTTTTTGTTTTAAGTTTATTTAACGTCGATACCGGTTGCCCTTTTGAGTGACCGACTGCTTACCTAACAACACCATTCATGGGCAGGCTCCAGCGGTTAACTAATACTTGGTGCACCAACCTCTGTAAGAAGCTGCCAACATTTTCATATAAAGAGACACAGTCTAAGTGGGCTGTCCGATTAGTGCAGTGGTTAGCACGCTCACTTCTCACCAATGCAACCCAGGTTTGATACTCGGACTGGGAAGTATATGAGATGGTACGATGGTCGCCAAATCGGACAGGTGGGTTTTCTGGGTACTCCGGTTTCCTCCCACACAAACGACCACATATATGCTTTCATCCGCACCAACGAGAGTGATTAATATAAGTTGTTAAAATTTGCTTCGCAATCGTTGTAAAATAAATAAAGTTTAAATTAACCCTTGACCATCAGTGATGATAGGTTACAGTGGTATACAAGTCAGTGACCTTAGCCATACACAAATGAAATTATTTTCTGTAGCGAATACAATTACATGATAAAGTGATTTCCCGAAACTGTACCAGTCATTTATAGCACATGTATAACTGTAAGCTTATAATGCGACAGATTCATCCTTACAAAAGTTGTACCAGTATACAGTCAAACCTGTCTTAAACAGCCAGCTAAGGGAATCAGAGAAAGTGGCTGTTTAGCACAGGTGGCTGCTTAATAGATGTGAAATGTATAGTAAAACAGCATAATGGGAATTTAGAAACTGGCTGCTCAATACAGGTTGGCTGCTTAATGGAGGTGACAACTAACACAGGGTTGACTGTACAGTCCAACCTGTCTTAAACAGCCAGCCAAGGGTGTCAGAGAAAGTGGCTGCTTAGTACAGGTGGCTGCTTAATAGAGGTCAAATATATAAGAAAACAACCAATTGGGAATCTGGAAACTGGCAGCTTAATACAGATTGGCTGCTTAATGGAGGTGACCACTAACACAGGTTTGACTGTATTTATTTGTGTATGCCACACTGAGTTACGTGCATTTACCCTTCTAGTTAGTGCATATTGACCTGTCCAATTTAGGAATCACATCTATTATTTAAGAAATAATAAGTATCAACCGTGGTATATCGCAGAATAACCTGAGTTTGAAGTTCTTATGCGTAGAAACGTTACTTAACAGAAAAACAAGACGGACAAGAGATTATCTGATTCTAAGAATAGCTCACTTCCGCGAATTCCCACGGTTGTATTTACAAACATCACGTAACTTTCATTCATAAAACTTTACACGCATTGTATAAATGGAATAGCCAAAACACGGTGCGCGCGCAGCATAGTTCAAGGTAGGTATATCGCAGAATAACCCGAGGTAGATTTTACTCTACAAGTATGTATGTTATTAGCTGGGTCGTGTTAGAATAAGAAGAACCCTATTGTTTAGTAGCAGTTAATTAATATGTTATTGTGACGCTATAACAAACACTTTATTTTACTTACTACTCACCACATGTTTGTAGGCCATTCATCCTGTTGGTGATGGAGATGATGGAAGGAGGTGAATTGTTTGACAGAATCAGTAAACAGAAACGATTCACAGAAAGGAAGGCAGCTCGGTACTTTAGAAAGGTGAACTAAAAACAAACATATTTTCTTTTAAAGCGACACTACAGTCAAACCTGTGTTAGTCGTCACCTCCATTAAGCAGCCAACCTGTATTAAGCAGCCAGTTTCCATATTCCCAATCAATTGTTTTGTTATACAGTTGACCTCTATTAAGCAGCCACCTGTGCTAAGCAGCCACTTTCTCTGACTCCCTTGGCTGGCTGCTTAAGACAGGTTTGACTGTATATCGGAAATATAGGATGTTTTTGGTAAAATGTAGCAGATATTTAAAGAATATAATTTCCAATGGATGTGTGTATAAAATATCCAAATACCGGTACTCGCACAGAATCGAAAAATAAATCGATTAAATATAGCACCGCCGTATACCGGTACACAAATTATTTATAAACAAAGGTATGTAAACAATGCTTAATGTGCATGCGTGACACAACATTAAATGTTGAAACAGCTGCCGTAGATGTTTTGTTTTGATTGACGACAGAGAGCGAGGCGTTCCAAATGTACACATGGCGTGGCAAACCGATTCGGAAAAGACGTACTTTCACTTTCAGTTATATTGCAAAAAACACACTGAATATTGACTGAATATAATATACCGGCTATTCTACAACACTTGATACTCAATAATACTAACGCATTAATATCACTCAATTGTCCGATTAGCGCAGTGGTTAGCGTGCTCACTTCTCACCAATGCAACCCGGGTTCGATCCTCGGACCGGGAAGTATACGAGATGGTACGAGTGTCGCCAGATCGGACAGGTGGGTTTTCTCCGGGTACTCAGGTTTCCTCCCACATGAATGACCACATACACGCTTTCATCCGAGCCAACGAGAGTGATTAATATAAGTTGTTAAAAAAAGTTTTCAAAAATAATTATAGTGGAAGAATGTGTAGATGCATTGCTACTTGCACATAACGTTTCAAATGTTATAATATGTTTATTTCATACGACATAGTGTCGCTTTAAAGATATTTTTAATTTCTCAGCTGTATACACATATTCATTGAAGGTATGATAAGCTTGTATTATATTAGGACTTCACTATTCCCCATATTCAATGTAGGCAATACTTTCTTGGTGAAATTATTAACAGAAATTAAAACAAGAATATATTTTAGATTGCTGAGGCTGTACGACACTGTCATAGTCTAAACATTGCTCACAGGGACCTGAAACCAGAGAATATACTACTCACAGATAACTCCGAGGTATGATATTATCAGTCTAATTATTGTTCACAGGGATCTGAAACCAGAGAATATACTACTCACAGATAACTCCGAGGTATGATATTATCAGTCTAAACATTGTTCACAGGGACCTGAAACCAGAGAATATACTACTCACAGATAACTCCGAGGTATGATATTATCAGTCTAGTTATTGCTCACAGGGACCTGAAACCAGAGAATATACTACTCACAGATAACTCCGAGGTATGATATTATCACAGTCTAAACATTGCTCACAGGGACCTGAAACCAGAGAATATACTACTCTTTGTTTCATATTGTTCTTATGGCTATTTGTTACATGTACAAATCACACTCTCTAACCCAACGCATTCTTCATCCAGTCTTCATGAAATATGCACACCATGGACAAGTTCATTTACTGGCTTATGCACACAGCTTATTCCAATGTTACAGTTCTTACAGTATTTGATATTGTCAAAATTAGATCGAAGGTACTGTAAAGTAGTAAATACGCATATTTATATTTTCAGGAAGCAGAATTAAAACTGTCAGATTTTGGTTTTGCAAAGATAGATGATGGCAATCTACAGACACCATACTTTACACCTTATTATGTCGCCCCTCAGGTAGGTGATGGCCAGATAGAGCCACCATACTTTACACCTTATTATGTCGCTCCTCAGGTAGGTGATGGCAATCTACAGCCACCATACTTTACACCTTGTAATGTCGCCCCTCAGGTAGGTGATGGCAATCTACAGCCACCATACTTTACACCTTATAATGTCGCCCCTCAGGTAGGTGATGGCAAGATAGAGCCACCATACTTTACACCTTATTATGTCGCCCCTCAGGTAGGTGATGGCAATCTACAGACACCATACTTTACACCTTATAATGTCGCCCCTCAGGTAGGTGATGGCAATATAGAGCCACCATACTTTACACCTTATTATGTCGCCCCTCAGGTAGGTGATGGCAATCTACAGACACCATACTTTACACCTTATAATGTCGCCCCTCAGGTAGGTGATGGCAAGATAGAGCCACCATACTTTACACCTTATTATGTCGCCCCTCAGGTAGGTGATGGCAATCTACAGCCACCATACTTTACACCTTATTATGTCGCCCCTCAGGTAGGTGATGGCAATCTACAGCCACCATACTTTACACCTTATTATGTCGCCCCTCAGGTAGGTGATGGCAAGATAGAGCCACCATACTTTACACCTTATTATGTCGCCCCTCAGGTAGGTGATGGCAATATACAGCCACCATACTTTTCACCTTAATTTTTCGCTACTGAGGAAGATAGTTGCACTATATAGAGCAATACGTTACATTTTAAAGGTAACATGTCTATCTATCTTCCTCTAATGTCGAACCCCTCACGGGGATGTAGACATGTACTGTCAAACCTGTGTTAGTTGTCACCTCCATTAAGCAGCCAACCTGTATTAAGCAGCCAGTTTCCAGATTCCCAATTGGTTGTTTTCTTATATATTTGACCTCTATTAATCAGCCACCTGTGCTAAGCAGCCACTTTCTCTGACTCCCTTGGCTGGCTGCTTAAGACATATTTGACTGTATGTTTACCTATAAGTACACATCAGCTCTAAGTCTAGGGGTACGGTAATTGTTTGTTTGATGTGTGCAACTAATAAATATTATTCAGCTTTTGTGCCACGCCATTAGTGGAGATTTACCATTTTCAGTTTCATTTACTAGTACAACTGTACCTGCGGGTCAGTATAAACAATATTGTATGTAGAAACCAGTCAGTTGTCAGCAATGTATGTAGAAATCAGCCAGTTGTCAGAAATGTATGTAGAAATAAGCCAGTTCTCAGAAATATATGTAGAAATCAGCCAGTTCTCAGAAATGTATGTAGAAATCAGCAAGCTCTCAGAAATGTATGTAGAAATAAGCCAGTTCTCAGAAATGTATGTAGAAATCAGCAAGCTCTCAGAAATGTATGTAGAAATAAGCCAGTTCTCAGAAATGTATGTAGAAATCAGCCAGTTCTCAGAAATGTATGTAGAAATCAGCCAGTTCTCAGAAATGTATGTAGAAATAAGCCAGTTCTCAGAAATATATGTAGAAATCAGCCAGTTCTCAGAAATGTATGTAGAAATCAGCAAGCTCTCAGAAATGTATGTAGAAATCAGCCAGTTCTCAGAAATGTATGTAGAAATCAGCCAGTTCTCAAAAATGTATGTAGAAATCAGCCAGTTCTCAGAAATGTATGTGTAGAAATCAGCCAGTTCTCAGCAGTGTATGTAGAAATCAGCCAGTTCTCAGCAATGTATGTAGAAATAAGCCAGTTCTCAGAAATATATGTAGAAATTAGCCAGTTCTCAGAAATGTATGTAGAAATCAGCCAGTTCTCAGAAATATATGTAGAAATCAGCCAGTTCTCAGAAATATATGTAGAAATCAGCCAGCTCTCAGAAACGTATTGCGACTCTATGAGTGTTTAAATCCTGTGTTAGAGGTCGCCTCTATTAATATATAATAATAATAGCTAACCTTCACATGCCCTAGCTCACATTTTATTACATAATTGACCTATATAGCTCACCATCCTGTGCTAAACAGCCACTATATGTACTTCTCTTTACAGTGAGAAACTGTGACATGTGTATATTGTTGTTTGTTTGTTTTAGGTTTTAGAAGCTCACAGACACCAATCACGCTTGAAACGAGGAATTATTCCCACAACCAAGCCATACACATATGATAAGGTACATGCACTTTATTCTTGTCTAGAGTTATTTATCACATAGGCTGACATTCACTTTGCACATCATACTGGCTCCAGCCATAATGTTGTAGAGACAGTTTGTTTGCGAAATAATATTTGTCTTTGAGTAATTTATTGGTGAATAAAACATGGTTTGGAGTTCTGACGCGTAGGAATTAACCACACATGCAGTATGCCTGTAGGAATTAACCACACATGCTGTATGCCTGTAGGAATTAACCACACATGCTTTATGCCTGTAGGAATTAACCACACATGCTGTATGCCTGTAGGAATTAACCACACATGCTTTATGCCTGTAGGAATTAACCACACATGCTTTATGCCTGTAGGAATTAACCACACATGCTGTATGCCTGTAGGAATTAACCACACATGCTGTATGCCTGTAGGAATTAACCACACATGCTGTATGCCTGTAGGAATTAACCACACATGCTGTATGCCTGTAGGAATTAACCACACATGCTGTATGCCTGTAGGAATTAACCACACATGCTGTATGCCTGTAGGAATTAACCACACATGCTGTATGCCTGTAGGAATTAACTACACATGCTGTATGCCTAAATGGTTTATTCTGGCACTCAGAACGACATACCATGTTATATTCGATATTAAATAACGCAAATACAAATACAGTCAAATCTGTGTTAGTGGTCACCTCCATTAACCCATTTCATTCTGGATACATTTAACGGCTTTTGCTAACAACATAGTCCCAGATCAGCTGCAGCGTGACGCTGTGTGCTGATCAGGATCTATGTTGTTTGCTACATAGCCAAGTGTCTTAGCAAGGTCATCTGAATAGGAAACAGCATAGAACCTGATCAGACGGCATGTTCCGTGGCGGCTGATCTGGCTCTATGTTTTTTGCAAATACAGTTTGAACGGTATCCAGAATGAAATGGGTTAAGTAACCAACCTGTATTAAGCAGCCAGTTTCCAGATTCCCAAGATGTTGTTTTGTTATACATTTGACCTGTGCTAAGCAGCCACTTTCTGTGATTCCCTTGGCTGTCTGCTTAAGACAGGTTTGACTGTATTAGTTTCATTCACAAGATGTCGTGACATGTTCAGTTTAATAAGTTGGAATTATTTCTGGGTGAACCATATTAATGTTGTCAGGTGCAAAGAATGGCAGCTACTTCAAGAAATGTTAATACTAAAAACTGGGTTCATACACATTGAGAATGACTCGATAGATGGTGGTCTTTATTTGGAAGTGGTCTCTATCACAGACTGCAATTATATTATATCTTTTATTCCCTTTCAGTCATGTGACATGTGGAGTTTGGGGGTTATACTGTACATCATGTTGTGTGGTTATCCCCCTTTCTACTCGGAGACCCCCAGCAGACAGATCACCATGGAGATGAGACGGAAGATATTGTCGGGAGAATTTGAATTCCCAGAGGATGAGTGGTGCCATGTCTCGGATAATGCAAAGCAACTGGTGAAGAGGTTTGACTGTTGACACTTTTATCCTGTGTGTGGTGTCCATATATGGTCATTATTAATTAATTTCGACATTTTCATCCAAATTTTGCTAAAAATGGGGACGGGGCGACATTTTCATCAACATTTTGCTAAAAATGGGGACGGGACGACATTTTCATCCAAATTATGCTAAAAATGGGGATGGGGCGACATTTTCATCCAAATTTTGCTAAAAATGGGGACGGGGCGACATTTTCATCCAAATTTTGCTAAAAATGGGGATGGGGCGACATTTTTTGTTAGCTTTGAAATGCGTTGTGTTTTTCTTTTGCTTTGCTAAATAAATTAGCATAATGTTGTCAAAAAGAGGAGGCAGGGTGGGACGGAAATGATGTAATTATTAATTTATAGCAGGTTTTACAGATTGTGCTACCTATCTATATGTTGAAGACATATTATTTGCATAAAGATACACAATTTGCATATACGGTAGGCACAAGACACTGTCTTTTTCTTTATCATCTATTAATAGTGATTTTTTGTTTGGCTGTCCGATTAGCTCAGCGCACTCGCTTCTCACCAATGCAACCCTGGTTCGATCCTCGGACCGGGAAGTATGTGAGTTGGTACGGTGGTCGCCAGATCGGACAGGTGGGTTTTCTCCGAGTACTCCGGTTTCCTCCCACAAGAATGACCACATATACGCTTTCATCCGAGCCAACGAGAGTAATAAATTGTTAAAACTTGCTTCGCAATCGTTGTAAAATAAATAAAGTTTTAAAAAAAAAAAAAAATAGTGATATTGAATATTCAATATTACTTCTATAAGACCATAGGTCATAACTGATTATTGTGTCTTGTGGTTGATGAGGAAGGACCTCGAGGAATATCAATACGAGCTTGTCTTCAGACTAGACTTTCCCCAAGACAGTGTGATTGCCTCCTCTCTGGCAGGATACAAACTTACAGCAGAGAGGGACAAGTGACTTGAACTGAAAAACATATACCATTTGACCACAGAGACTTGACATGAGTTTTACAGTTTGTTATAAATAAGTCATTTGAAGTTTAATTGCAGCACAGACACCACATCAGAAATATACAAATTCATTAACAGTTTTTACAGTTATGCAATAATTTCTTAGCTGTCCAGAAAATGTGAAAATGGCATGACACTTTAGTTTATACAAATATATTTTAGCTCGATTGTGAAACAAGTTCTTACAACTTATATTAATCACTCTCGAGACCTCATTCCTGATGGAATCCATCGCAATGAGGGAGAGAGAAGAGGCAATGTGGAATTTAAATGCTTTGCCTAACGGCACAATCGTAAC
The DNA here is from genome assembly GCA_014843695.1 of Archivesica marissinica. Classification (NCBI taxonomy): domain Eukaryota; kingdom Metazoa; phylum Mollusca; class Bivalvia; order Venerida; family Vesicomyidae; genus Archivesica; species Archivesica marissinica. The sequence goes on from CM026403.1 coordinate 8,233,060, forward strand.
AGCTCCAGCAGGGCTCGAACTCGGGGGGCCTTTCGGACCTGAAGTGAACGTGCTACCACTGCGCTATCACGACTTCCACATTCATGACACTTTAAAAAAAGATGGAATTTAGTAATCAATTTAATTCAAGTAGGTAAGAAACACATTTCGAGGTTCACAGATTATTTTAAATATTATGTGGACTATCATTCGTGTTATTATTTTTCTAGTTTCCCAGCTCTAAACATTAAGGCATACACTGGCAACAGATGTCTAGAATGTTCTGTTTCTTTTATTTTTCTGTTTTAATAACATTACTGGTTGTTAGCATAGAATTAACTTTAAACACTGTAATCAGGGACTTGTGAAATGAAATGCTTGTTTTATTTGCAGTTTGCTGCACGTTGATCCTTCACATAGACTAAATATAGATGATGTTATGTTACTGTCCTGGTTAGATGATGCCCCAGACAATGAATTACATTCCCCAGCAGTGATTGCTGATAAGGTTAGTCAGGTTACATATAGATGATATGGTGTCCTTGTTAGACGTTGCCCCGGACAATGAACTACATTCCCCAGCAGTGATTGCTGATAAGGTTAGTCAGACAGGTTACATATAGATGATATGGTGTCCTGGTTAGACGTTGCCCCGGACAATGAACTACATTCCCCAGCAGTGATTGCTGATAAGGTTAGTCAGACAGGTTACATATAGATGATATGGTGTCCTGGTTAGACGTTGCCCCGGACAATGAACTACATTCTCCAGCAGTGATTGCTGATACGGTTAGTCAGGTTACATATAGATGATATGGTGTCCTTGTTAGACGTTGTCCCGGACAATGAACTACATTCCCCAGCAGTGATTGCTGATAAGGTTAGTCAGGTTACATATAGATGATATGGTGTCCTTGTTAGACGTTGCCCCGGACAATGAACTACATTCCCCAGCAGTGATTGCTGATAAGGTTAGTCAGACAGGTTACATATAGATGATATGGTGTCCTGGTTAGACGTTGCCCCGGACAATGAACTACATTCTCCAGCAGTGATTGCTGATACGGTTAGTCAGGTTACATATAGATGATATGGTGTCCTTGTTAGACGTTGTCCCGGACAATGAACTACATTCCCCAGCAGTGATTGCTGATAAGGTTAGTCAGGTTACATATAGATGATATGGTGTCCTTGTTAGACGTTGCCCCGGACAATGAACTACATTCCCCAGCAGTGATTGCTGATAAGGTTAGTATTATAATAACAAAAATGGCAGATTGTCAAATTATAAGTGTGGCACAATCTGTTGTGGTAAATCTGTGTTGCACAATCTGTTGTGGTAAATCTGTGTTGCACAATCTGTTGTGGTAAATCTGTGTTGCACAATCTGTTGTGGTAAATCTGTGTTGCACAATCTGTTGTGATAAATCTGTGTTGCACAATCTGTTGTGATAAATCTGTGTTGCACAATCTGTTGTGATAAATCTGTGTTGCACAATCTGTTGTGATAAATCTGTGTTGCACAATCTGTTGTGGTAAATCTGTGTTGCACAATCTGTTGTGGTAAATCTGTGTTGCACAATCTGTTGTGGTAAATCTGTGTTGCACAATCTGTTGTGGTAAATCTGTGTTGCACAATCTGTTGTGATAAATCTGTGTTGCACAATCTGTTGTGATAAATCTGTGTTGCACAATCTGTTGTGATAAATCTGTGTTGCACAATCTGTTGTGATAAATCTGTGTTGCACAATCTGTTGTGGTAAATCTGTGTTGCACAATCTGTTGTGGTAAATCTGTGTTGCACAATCTGTTGTGGTAAATCTGTGTTGCACAATCTGTTGTGGTAAATCTGTGTTGCACAATCTGTTGTGATGAAATCTTCTGGCGGATAGACCTTTATAAGGCTATTGTAAATTAATGGTTTACTAGTAATTGTTAGAATTTCAAGATACATGGCTTGAAAATTACTTGATGTTTTCAGTGGTGCCTTGAAAACTGCTTGATTTTGAAAATGTCCTTGAAACTACTTGAAAATCTGCTTGAATTCCATAATTTCTGGGTAAATTCGATCTATTATAATGATGTGTCACGAGTCCGTGAAATCAGCAAATGTCTTTGTGAACAATTCTCTTATTTCTTTCAAAAATTGGAGACGAAGACATATCTCTCAAAACAATTTTCATTTACAAGAGTACTAGTAAGTTGAAAAAATTGCTTTGAAAATGTGTAAAATGTCCTCGAAAAGTCTTTGAATTTCATGTCACTGCTTCTGTGCGAACCATGTCAGGAATACCTCACTGCCTAAATCCATGTCTGCACACCCCCTCCACTCTTACACACAACACACACAGTCTGTAGGGAGACATCGATTGCTGCATCATTGCATGATGCAGAGCCATGTGCATACTCATTTAAATCTGTACTTTGGGAGAGGCCGAGTGTTTACGGTCGTTGACTTAAAATCACTTGCATCTCACCGCTGTAGGTTTGAATCCCACTGTGGGTGTCAAATTCTTTTATGTGAGGAAGCTATCCAGCTGGCTTGTGGTAGGTTGGTGCTTCTACCCGGTGTCCATCCGTGCCTGCAATGCTGCTCGGAGGGGGACCCAGGGTCTTCCTCCACCAATAATAGCTATATAATCGCCGTATGACCGAAGCTGTTTGGTGCGACGTTAAGCACAATAAATAAACAAACAAACAACATTTATGTTTTTGCAGTTTTTCTAGGCAGGGATCATTCTAGAGGGCGATGTGGGTGAAATTGTCGCCCTAGGGACTCTGACTTCGCCCTGAAAAAAATTAATATATTTTTTGGTTTTTACGATTTTCAAACAAAATTTTGTCTAGTAAGATACACTGGCCCATTATAAAGCACTCCTTCTATTCAAATATTGTATTTAATTGTTGTACTGTGCGTTTTAACCCTATTTTGCAGAAGTATATTAAAGAACACCATTTAATGAAGCGATCACACGCTTTCTCACTTCTACCAAAAATTCTGACCTAGAATGAACCCTGCTAGGTAGAGATGTTATTCTTGTAGTCCAGTTTTGTCCTGTACTATTTAACATGTTTTATAAATCAAACCCATTAATGACTGTTATGACCCAGAAAGTATTTCAAACAATATTTGCTGAAAATCCATTAAGAATACAATAAACATTAAAATAACCATTTATAGAAATTAATATAAAACTTTACACTTTATTGTCAATTTTAAAATATTTTTATTGCAGCAAAGTTTAGAGGATATTAATTTAGCACACTCCCAGCAGTTGACCATACTACGCACAGAGGAGCGGCAACTTACACTTAAGCCACTTGATCAATCCCATAATCCTATACTCTCCAAACGAAAATACAGGTAGGTAATTAAAATTGTGCATTTGTGTTTATTTATCATCACTACAGGGCCCGAGGTTATACAGTCAAACCTGTCTTAAGCAGCCAGCCTATGGAATCACAGAAAGTGGCTGCTTATCACAGTTGGCTGCTTAATAGAGGTCAAATATGTAATAAAACAACATATTTGGCAACTGGCTGCTTAATACAGTTTGGCTGCTTAATGAAGGTGACCACTAACACAGGTTTGACTGTACATCTATTCTCAAATCTCAAGTTCAAGTGGTTTGATTGGCTGAGTTTGAGATTTACATTCAGCTGAACCAATCAGAAGCTTGAACCTGAGTTTGAGATTGGAGAAATGGTTTATAACCTCCATACCTGGTTGCCAACGAGAGTGATGCCCCCGTGATGCCCCCATGATGCCCCCGTGCTGAGAGTAGTGAGTTTTGTGTTGATGGCTAGTGATGCAATGAGCGTCTCATTCCTTTGGTTTTATCCATGTTCGATGTTGATCTTGAGAATGCTATCTTTGTTTAATTTCTAATCCGAATCAAGAATCGCCTCCATGGTCGAGTGGTTACGGTCGCTGACTTGTATACCACTGTAACCTATCATCACTGATGGTAACGGGTTCGAGCCCCGCTCAGGCCGTGTCTCATTTATATGAAAAAGTTGGCAGTTTCTTACGGAGGTTGGTGCACCCAAGTACTGGTTAACCGCTGGAGCCTGCCCAGGAAAGGTGTTGTTAGGTAAACTGCCCGCTGGCGATATAACCCAAAATGGTGCTGATGCAGGCATAAAACCCGAAATATAACATAATAAATAATATAATCCGCATCACCTGAATGCCTGTTGTTGATCATATTAGTAGTCAAGGAGTTCAGATGGAACCTACAATATTCCTGGACTACTAGTCCAATGCATTATCACTGGACCACAGGCAGCAGACGTAACAGTGCTTCAGATGGAACCTACAATATTCCTGGACTACTAGTCCAATGCATTATCACTGGACCACAGGCAGCAGACGTAACAGTGCTTCAGATGGAACCTACAATATTCCTGGACTCCTAGTCCAATGCATTATCACTGGACCACAGACAGCAGACGTAACAGTGCTTCAGATGGAACCTACAATATTCCTGGACTCCTAGTCCAATGCATTATCACTGGACCACAGGCAGCAGACGTAACAGTGCTTCAGATGGAACCTACAATATTCCTGGACTCCTAGTCCAATGCATTATCACTGGACCACAGGCAGCAGACGTAACAGTGTTTCAGATGGAACCTACAATATTCCTGGACTCCTAGTCCAATGCATTATCACTGGACCACAGACAGCAGACGTAACAGTGCTTCAGATGGAACCTACAATATTCCTGGACTCCTAGTCCAATGCATTATCACTGGACCACAGGCAGCAGACGTAACAGTGCTTCAGATGGAACCTACAATAGTCCTGGACTCCTAGTCCAATGCATTATCACTGGACCACAGGCAGCAGACGTAACAGTGCTTCAGATGGAACCTACAATATTCCTGGACTCCTAGTCCAATGCATTATCACTGGACCACAGGCAGCAGACGTAACAGTGCTTCAGATGGAACCTACAATATTCCTGGACTACTAGTCCAATGCATTATCACTGGACCACAGGCAGCAGACGTAACAGTGCTTCAGATGGAACCTACAATATTCCTGGACTACTAGTCCAATGCATTATCACTGGACCACAGGCAGCAGACGTAACAGTGCTTCAGATGGAACCTACAATATTCCTGGACTCCTAGTCCAATGCATTATCACTGGACCACAGACAGCAGACGTAACAGTGCTTCAGATGGAACCTACAATATTCCTGGACTCCTAGTCCAATGCATTATCACTGGACACTGGACCACAGGCAGCAGACGTAACAGTGCTTCAGATGGAACCTACAATATTCCTGGACTCCTAGTCCAATGCATTATCACTGGACCACAGACAGCAGACGTAACAGTGCTTCAGATGGAACCTACAATATTCCTGGACTCCTAGTCCAATGCATTATCACTGGACCACAGGCAGCAGACGTAACAGTGCTTCAGATGGAACCTACAATATTCCTGGACTCCTAGTCCAATGCATTATCACTGGACCACAGACAGCAGACGTAACAGTGCTTCAGATGGAACCTACAATATTCCTGGAATCCTAGTCCAATGCATTATCACTGGACCACAGGCAGCAGACGTAACAGTGCTTCAGATGGAACCTACAATATTCCTGGACTCCTAGTCCAATGCATTATCACTGGACCACAGACAGCAGACGTAACAGTGCTTCAGATGGAACCTACAATATTCCTGGACTCCTAGTCCAATGCATTATCACTGGGCCACAGGCAGCAGACGTAACAGTGCTTCAGATGGAACCTACAATATTCCTGGACTCCTAGTCCAATGCATTATCACTGGACCACAGGCAGCAGACGTAACAGTGCTTCAGGTGGAACCTACAATATTCCTGGACTCCTAGTCCAATGGATTATCACTGGACCACAGGCAGCAGACATAACAGTGCTTCAGATGGAACCTACAATATTCCTGGACTCCTAGTCCAATGCATTATCACTGGACCACAGGCAGCAGACGTAACAGTGCTTCAGATGGAACCTACAATATTCCTGGACTCCTAGTCCAATGCATTATCACTGGACCACAGACAGCAGACGTAACAGTGCTTCAGATGGAACCTACAATTCCTGGACTCCTAGTCCAATGCATTATCACTGGACCACAGGCAGCAGACGTAACAGTGCTTCAGATGGAACCTACAATATTCCTGGACTCCTAGTCCAATGCATTATCACTGGACCACAGGCAGCAGACGTAACAGTGCTTCAGATGAAACCTACAATATTCCTGGACTCCTAGTCCAATGCATTATCACTGAACCACAGGCAGCAGACGTAACAGTGCTTCAGATGGAACCTACAATATTCCTGGACTCCTAGTCCAATGCATTATCACTGGACCACAGGCAGCAGACGTAACAGTGCTTCAGATGGAACCTACAATATTCCTGGACTCCTAGTCCAATGCATTATCACTGGACCACAGGCAGCAGACGTAACAGTGCTTCAGATGGAACCTACAATATTCCTGTACTCCTAGTCCAATAGATTATCACTGGACCACAGGCAGCAGACATAACAGTGCTTCAGATGGAACCTACAATATTCCTGGACTCCTAGTCCAATGGATTATCACTGGACCACAGGCAGCAGACGTAACAGTGCTTCAGATGGAACCTACAATATTCCTGGACTCCTAGTCCAATGCATTATCACTGGACCACAGACAGCAGACGTAACAGTGCTTCAGATGGAACCTACAATATCCTGGACTCCTAGTCCAATGCATTATCACTGGACCACAGGCAGCAGACGTAACAGTGCTTCAGATGGAACCTACAATATTCCTGGACTACTAGTCCAATGCATTATCACTGGACCACAGGCAGCAGACGTAACAGTGCTTCAGATGGAACCTACAATATTCCTGGACTATTAGTCCAATGCATTATCACTGGACCACAGGCAGCAGACGTAACAGTGCTTCAGATGGAACCTACAATATTCCTGGACTCCTAGTCCAATGCATTATCACTGGACCACAGACAGCAGACGTAACAGTGCTTCAGATGGAACCTACAATATTCCTGGACTCCTAGTCCAATGCATTATCACTGGACCACAGGCAGCAGACGTAACAGTGCTTCAGATGGAACCTACAATATTCCTGGACTACTAGTCCAATGCATTATCACTGGACCACAGGCAGCAGACGTAACAGTGCTTCAGATGGAACCTACAATATTCCTGGACTACTAGTCCAATGCATTATCACTGGACCACAGGCAGCAGACGTAACAGTGCTTCAGATGGAACCTACAATATTCCTGGACTCCTAGTCCAATGCATTATCACTGGACCACAGACAGCAGACGTAACAGTGCTTCAGATGGAACCTACAATATTCCTGGACTCCTAGTCCAATGCATTATCACTGGACCACAGGCAGCAGACGTACAGTGCTTCAGATGGAACCTACAATATTCCTGGACTCCTAGTCCAATGCATTATCACTGGACCACAGACAGCAGACGTAACAGTGCTTCAGATGGAACCTACAATATTCCTGGACTCCTAGTCCAATGCATTATCACTGGACCACAGGCAGCAGACGTAACAGTGCTTCAGATGGAACCTACAATATTCCTGGACTCCTAGTCCAATGCATTATCACTGGACCACAGACAGCAGACGTAACAGTGCTTCAGATGGAACCTACAATATTCCTGGACTCCTAGTCCAATGCATTATCACTGGACCACAGGCAGCAGACGTAACAGTGCTTCAGATGGAACCTACAATATTCCTGGACTCCTAGTCCAATGCATTATCACTGGACCACAGACAGCACGTAACAGTGCTTCAGATGGAACCTACAATATTCCTGGACTCCTAGTCCAATGCATTATCACTGGACCACAGGCAGCAGACGTAACAGTGCTTCAGATGGAACCTACAATATTCCTGGACTCCTAGTCCAATGCATTATCACTGGACCACAGGCAGCAGACGTAACAGTGCTTCAGATGGAACCTACAATATTCCTGGACTCCTAGTCCAATGGATTATCACTGGACCACAGGCAGCGGACATAACAGTGCTTCAGATGGAACCTACAATATTCCTGGACTTCTAGTCCAATGGATTATCACTGGACCACAGGCAGCAGACGTAACAGTGCTTCAGATGGAACCTACAATATTCCTGGACTCCTAGTCCAATGGATTATCACTGGACCACAGGCAGCAGACGTAACAGTGCTTCAGATGGAACCTACAATTCCTGGACTCCTAGTCCAATGCATTATCACTGGACCACAGGCAGCAGACGTAACAGTGCTTCAGATGGAACCTACAATATTCCTGGACTCCTAGTCCAATGGATTATCACTGGACCACAGGCAGCGGACATAACAGTGCTTCAGATGGAACCTACAATATTCCTGGACTTCTAGTCCAATGGATTATCACTGGACCACAGGCAGCAGACGTAACAGTGCTTCAGATGGAACCTACAATATTCCTGGACTCCTAGTCCAATGGATTATCACTGGACCACAGGCAGCAGACGTAACAGTGCTTCAGATGGAACCTACAATATTCCTGGACTCCTAGTCCAATGCATTATCACTGAACCACAGGCAGCAGACGTAACAGTGCTTCAGATGGAACCTACAATATTCCTGGACTCCTAGTCCAATAGATTATCACTGGACCACAGGCAGCAGACATAACAGTGCTTCAGATGGAACCTACAATATTCCTGGACTCCTAGTCCAATGGATTATCACTGGACCACAGGCAGCAGACGTAACAGTGCTTCAGATGGAACCTACAATATTCCTGGACTACTAGTCCAATGCATTATCACTGGACCACAGACAGCAGACGTAACAGTGCTTCAGATGGAACCTACAATATTCCTGGACTCCTAGTCCAATGCATTATCACTGGACCACAGGCAGCAGACGTAACAGTGCTTCAGATGGAACCTACAATATTCCTGGACTCCTAGTCCAATGCATTATCACTGGACCACAGACAGCCGTAACAGTGCTTCAGATGGAACCTACAATATTCCTGGACTCCTAGTCCAATGCATTATCACTGGACCACAGGCAGCAGACGTAACAGTGCTTCAGATGGAACCTACAATATTCCTGGACTCCTAGTCCAATGCATTATCACTGGACCACAGGCAGCAGACGTAACAGTGCTTCAGATGGAACCTACAATATTCCTGGACTCCTAGTCCAATGCATTATCACTGGACCACAGGCAGCGGACATAACAGTGCTTCAGATGGAACCTACAATTCCTGGACTACTAGTCCAATGCATTATCACTGGACCACAGGCAGCGGACATAACAGTGCTTCAGATGGAACCTACAATTCCTGGACTACTAGTCCAATGCATTATCACTGAACCACAGGCAGCAGACGTAACATTGCTTCAGATGGAACCTACAATTCCTGGACTACTAGTCCAATGCATTATCACTGAACCACAGGCAGCAGACGTAACAGTGCTTCAGGTGGAACCTACAATATTCCTGGACTCCTAGTCCAATGGATTATCACTGGACCACAGGCAGCGGACATAACAGTGCTTCAGATGGAACCTACAATATTCCTGGACTCCTAGTACAATGGATTATCACTGGACCACAGGCAGCAGACGTAACAGTGCTTCAGATGGAACCTACAATATTCCTGGACTCCTAGTCCAATGCATTATCACTGGACCACAGGCAGCAGACGTAACAGTGCTTCAGATGGAACCTACAATATTCCTGGACTCCTAGTCCAATGCATTATCACTGGACCACAGGCAGCAGACGTAACAGTGCTTCAGATGGAACCTACAATATTCCTGGACTCCTAGTCCAATGCATTATCACTGGACCACAGGCAGCAGACGTAACAGTGCTTCAGATGAAACCTACAATATTCCTGGACTCCTAGTCCAATGCATTATCACTGACCACAGGCAGCAGACGTAACAGTGCTTCAGATGGAACCTACAATATTCCTGGACTCCTAGTCCAATGCATTATCACTGGACCACAGGCAGCAGACGTAACAGTGCTTCAGATGGAACCTACAATATTCCTGGACTCCTAGTCCAATGGATTATCACTGGACCACAGGCAGCAGACGTAACAGTGCTTCAGATGGAACCTACAATATTCTTGGACTCCTAGTCCAATGGATTATCACTGGACCACAGGCAGCAGACATAATAGTGCTTCAGATGGAACCTACAATTTTCCTGGACTCCTAGTCCAATGGATTATCACTGGACCACAGGCAGCAGACGTAACAGTGCTTCAGATGGAACCTACAATATTCCTGGACTCCTAGTCCAATGGATTATCACTGGACCACAGGCAGCAGACGTAACAGTGCTTCAGATGGAACCTACAATATTCCTGGACTCCTAGTCCAATGCATTATCACTGGACCACAGGCAGCAGACGTAACAGTGCTTCAGATGGAACCTACAATATTCCTGGACTACTAGTCCAATGCATTATCACTGGACCACAGGCAGCAGACGTAACAGTGCTTCAGATGGAACCTACAATATTCCTGGACTATTAGTCCAATGCATTATCACTGGACCACAGGCAGCAGACGTAACAGTGCTTCAGATGGAACCTACAATATTCCTGGACTCCTAGTCCAATGCATTATCACTGGACCACAGACAGCAGACGTAACAGTGCTTCAGATGGAACCTACAATATTCCTGGACTCCTAGTCCAATGCATTATCACTGGACCACAGGCAGCAGACGTAACAGTGCTTCAGATGGAACCTACAATATTCCTGGACTACTAGTCCAATGCATTATCACTGGACCACAGGCAGCAGACGTAACAGTGCTTCAGATGGAACCTACAATATTCCTGGACTCCTAGTCCAATGCATTATCACTGGACCACAGGCAGCAGACGTAA
>CM026403.1:8244965-8378183 GCA_014843695.1 Archivesica marissinica
CTTCAGGTGGAACCTACAATTCCTGGACTACTAGTCCAATGCATTATCACTGGACCACAGGCAGCAGACGTAACAGTGCTTTCATAGTATAAAGAGGGGATTTTTTTCTAGATGACATATGATATGTGCTTTGATAGTACATATACAGTCAAACCTGTCTTAAGCAGCCAGCCAAGGGAACCACAGAAAATGGCTGCTTAGGACAGGTGGCTGCTTAATAAAGGTCAAATGTATAATAAAACAACACATTGGGAATGTGGAAACTGGCTGCTTAATACAGGTTGGCTGCCTAATGCAGGTGACCACTAACACAGGATTGACTGTATAGTAGGGCTGAAAACAGTCAAAATTATACAACACAAATCATAATGGGTTTTTTCAGCCAAATTATACTATCAAATAAATGCATATGTAAAACATTCATTTCATTTATAATTTAATTATACATGTACTATCAAAGCAATGTTTCGTCTGCCTGTGCACTGGATATACTGAAATGTAAATAACAGGTGCACTTGAACCCCATTTAATGTGATGCAATTTGGGATTGGATTTTGCAGCACGTAGGTATGTGAAATCTTCACATTGTGAGGTGTCCTGCAAAAAATGACATTATTTCAATGTCATATATAGGGTTCATTCTAGGTCAGAATTTTTGGGAGAAGTGAGAAAGCGCATGATCGCTTCCTTAAATGGTGTTCTTTAATATACTTCTGCAAAATAGGGTTAAAATGCACAGTACAACCATTAAATACAACATTTGAATAGAAGGAGTGCTTTATAATGGGCCAGTGTATCTTACTAGACAACATTTTGTTTGAAAATCGTAAGGGAGATGTGGGCGAAATCAGGGTCCCTAGGATATATGAAGTAACTGTATTGTAATGTGTATGCATGTCATAGGCATTATGGTATAGACATGTATTCACTGTATGATAAATACACATTCTGTTACAGACAAGGTAGCAATGAGGAGAGATCAGAGGTTGTAACCAAGGTTACAGTGTGTGAGATGATGCTGCGGTCACTACGGGATATCATTGCCTATTGTATATTACCGCCTAAAGGTATTCCATAACTTGAATTGTAAAAATAAATAACATTTGACCCATATAACTTTATAAGGTGTTGCTATATCGCATTAAATAAAAAATATTATAAAATTTGAAATAGCAATGCTACTACACATTCTTCCATTATAATTTGAATCATTACAGAGTATAAGATGCAGTTAAAAAAACAGAGAAATTCCAGGCAGGAAACGTATTTACTGTATAAAACGCATCTTTGAAGAAATGGACCAAATGTCGCGAAAACTAGTAATAAATATATAAACACTGGATGTGATTTGTAAGCGTTACTAGTCATGATAAGGACTCTGGTGTATGACCACTAAATAGTTAATATGCCATATGACGATTACGGTATTTGCAGGCAGTCAGTAAACATTGTTTTTTGCGATATAACCATATGAAAGTACGACTTTCTCGAATCGGTTTACCACGCCCTACGTTCATTCGGAACAAATCACTCTGTCGGCAATCAGAACAGACATCTTAGACAGCTGTTACATCATCCCTGGTTACATTATCCCTGGTTACATCATCCCTGGTTACATCATCCCTGGTTACATCATCCCTGGTTACATCATCCCTGGTTACATCATTCCTGGTTACATCATCCCTGGTTACATCATCCCTTGTTACATTATCCATGGTTACATCATCCCTGGTTACATCATCACTGGTTACATCATCCCTTGTTACATCATCCCTGGTTACATCATCCCTGGTTACATCATCCCTTGTTACATCATCACTGGTTACATCATCCCTGGTTACATCATCCCTGGTTACATCATCACTGGTTACATCATCCCTTGTTACATCATCCCTGGTTACATCATCCCTGATTTAAATTGATATGTTCTCCTACTCTCCCAGTAAACTTATACGACCATAACGCAATATTCTCTATTTAAACATTTGGGTCAGAGTCAATGTTTCATGTAGAGAGAAATCATGTTTGCCTAGTTGTTTGGTGTATCTACTAAAACCATAAAGGTGGCTTAAAGTTCCGCTATTCACTATGTTATATGTACCTCTGTTACTCTACCACAGGTCCTGTAGTGTTCAACTGCTGGGGTGGGATTTGATTCTTGCAGTATGGGCCCATTTGTAATGCTGTGGAATATTTTGCTCTACTATTTCAATTGTGTCTTTTTATTTCTTATATACCACGTTACACACTACGGTTTGTTTCCATTATTTTCCTTTCACAAGAAGTTGTGGCCATCAACGGTTTGTTTCCATTATTTTACTTTCACAAGAAGTGGTGGCCATCTTGGATTTTGCAAAATACACCATTATAATACTGGGTTGGTACACAATGTGTTCGTGGCAAGCCGTGTTAATCTTGATTCCTCTTGTAGAGTTGCTAGAGCTAGAGCTAATATTGTTAGATGTATATTACAGTGGACGATGATGAAAGTGTACTCAATGATCTAGTCAAGAAAGCCGAGACATTCCAGATCAATACTTGCAACAGACTCTCTGACATTCTACAACACTGGATGTGGGACGGTAATTTATGAAGCCATTTATAGTCTCACCCAAACATAACCAGCAATGCCATTTCGAAAAAATTCTCATCGGATTTCCTAAATCTCCTTTTCTTTATCTTTAATATTAATGATGCTTTTACTATGTGGATCTGTGCTAGGATAGACAGGTCAGTGGTCATATGTAAGTTTATTTAATGTCACTACCTGTTGCCCATTTGAACGACTGGCAGTTTACCTTTCCTTGGCAGAAACTGTCAACTTTTTCATATATAGAGACACTGTCTGAACATGGGGGCTCCAACCCATAACCATCAGTGATGATGGATCACAGTGGTATACAAGTCAGCGACCGTAAACACTTGACCATGGAGGAGGATGAAATTCTATAGTCCAGCAGGCCTCAAGGCTGCCCTGTCTTTCTATATGTCAACATATGTTGTGCAGTCCAAGTGTTACAACAAAGTGGTAGTATAAACTGCTTGATTATTGTAGTGTTGCCCATATTGAAAGTGCCAGTCAAATAGAATTTATATGTTTTGTTCTTAAAATTAATGAAAATTACCTTTATTTCAAATGCTATTGCAGGTGAAAGATTTGGTGAAAAAATCGACAAGTCCAAACTGGCTCAGATGTTGAGTGAACTTGTGCAAGACTTAAACAAAACATCTGTAATAAAACAATCAAGTTCTGAACTACAAAATGGTGCTAATGAAATTTGTACAAGTTAACGAGTTTACAACCGAGAAGTCGTCGTCGAGGAGTATAGTGCTTTAAACTTTAAGTGTTTGGGATTCCATGACTGAGTGGTTATTTTCTTTCGCTTGCCACTAACTGCTGTAGATTCTAACCCTGCCAGGTGTGTGAAATTCCTTGTATAAGATCAGTAGTTATAGCTAGATGCGTGAGTGTTGTCTTGTATAGTCACCAGGTCCCGAGGTTATAAAACTTTTCTCAGATCTCAAACTCAAGCTCAAGTGAGCTGATTGGTTGATTCTGAGTGTTACTGTCATCTGAACCAATCAAACGCTTGAGACTGAGTTTTGAGATTGGAGAAAAGTTTATAATCTCCAGGCCAGGGTGTCTTCCTCCATCACTAAAACCTGGATTGTTTTCAATATTTGTGCAGAATGTAAGCCAAAAATCAAGCAAAGAATTTACCCAAACCATTATAAGGAAGCAATGTACCACAATTGGATGTAGAAAGTAATGATGGAATTATGTCCATCTATCTGTGAACATTTGCCTTGTAATGCATGTTTGGTAATTGTATGAGTTTGTTCAGACATGTTCATCGACCGTAACCACTCAGCCACGGTGGAAATGTTCCCTTAACCCTTTCAACCCCACAGGCCTCTAAATAGGCTTATGAAAAGTGTAGATCCAGATGAGCCGGCTCGTGACGAGCCGTCTCATCAGGATCTGCACTTTTTTGCCAGTAATAATTATTACTATTTTTAGATAAAATTACCCATTTTGATAAATGAACTGTGGTCCAAAGGTAATTTTCTTATTAATGTATTGGTCTGAAAATATCACGGACCAGTCCATGTCAGTTACTTGGGGTTGAATGGGTTAAATATAGTCCTCATATTATTTAAAATGCATTTTCTGTGATAGTTTTAATTAACAAGAAATCATTATGTCCCCCCATATTGGAGAAGCATATTTTATTTGTACCTCATCCATGCAAACTGGTAAACACGTATTTAAGTGCCTAGGAGAAACTAGCAACGATAGATAAAAAGGTTATCTCTTTTGTGGTTATAAAATGCGGATTTGGAATCGAACGGTCCTGGTTCGATCCTCAGTCAGACCACGTATGTAGTGTCATTGAGCAACAAGGCACCTCACACACATTGCTTAGTATTGGTTAACCGCTATGGTCGGCTAAGCATGCCCAGGAAAACATGTCTAGGTCCTCGGAAGGGGTTTGACATTAATGGAACATACATACATAGAATGTAATTACCTATTATACCTGTATACTATTTGTTCAACTATTTATTGCAGAATCTGAGTATTTCAACTAATAAACAAGTGTTTATTGACAACAAAATAATGTAAATACAGTCAAACCTGTTCTAGTGGCCACCTTTATTAAGCAGCCAACCTGTATTAAGCAGCCAGTTTCTAGATTCCCAATATGTTGTTTTATTATACATTAACCTCTATTAAGCAGCCACCTGTGCTAAGCAGCCACTTTCTGTGATTCCCTTGGCTGGCTGCTTAAGACAGGTTTGACTGTAGAGTCAACATCCATACATAATGCAATGTGTATCACGAATAATAAGATTTCCATAATAAGATTTCCCGTTATATCTCACATTTGTACATGTGCATATTTATTTTTAGAGTGAGGGGATTTAAATACAGTACCATCATGCGTTAGTAGAATTCAATAATAAACAAACCTCAATCCAAGAGTGTGGCTGAACATGAACATACATTTTTGAGAGTCAATAGAGATTTGATTGAAAATTAGTTTTTTGAATTATTTCGAAAGAATTTGTAATACCGGTAGCAATGCTATTTATACTTAAAAATGTTTTTCTTTTCATTTTGTAATGTAATTGCACTTTAACCATATTGCAATAAATAATAAAATGTTTAAAACAGTTTGTTATTATTCTTTGGCTCTATTCATTTAACCCTTAGGGAACTATTATATTGCCCTCTTTATTTATATACAAATAACAGTTTCACTTTAACCCTTTAGACAGATTGGACTATCTTCATGAAAACACTGTGTTATACGTTTATTTATCGGTGCACCCAGTTGCCCATATGAGCGACGAAGAGATTAGTCATTTTAGATTTGTTTGGAGGATAATGCAATGATACAGAGAGAGACGCATTCCAGAATCTCCTCTGGTTCTTTTACGTGTAAAGCACCGACACAAGACCTCAGTTTAACGTCCCATCTGAAAGACTGTTAAATTTATTAGGGACAGATAGTGATCAAACCTGTGATCCCTGGATTACCAGTCCAATGTGTTGACCACTCGACAACAGATCTGTCTCATGAAAACGCCACTCATCCACTACGTGGTGTAACTCGCCTGAGCACAAGAACAGGTGTTTTGATCATGTCCAGTATCTATACTGATCTCCATCCATCAACAATCACGGTCAACACCATATCCTCTGAAAACTGACATTCATAACCAGTTATCATTCAAAGTTCAATTACTCTGGTGTAGAACAAGATATAACTTGAATCATTGAATAGGTAAAAGGATATGTAAGAAAAAGGCAATGCATGGACAAAAACATGGAAGAATATTGAGTGGATGAGCTAACAATGTGCATGTACAAAGATAGGCTGAGAAACTCAAACACAATGGATTATAAGATACACATTCAGAAGATCAAAGATAGTAGGGGCCTACGCAATAGAAATGTAGGCCTACTAAAGACGTGCAAATGAAAGAGCGTGTGCATCTAATGGGAATAAAGTAACTGGTCAAAAAGGAATTAGAATATAGAGGAACAAGAAGCATAGAAGAACGTGAATGAATTAAGAAGTCCAAGGGAATGCAGAGTATAAAGGTTATAACATGTAGGAATTAGACAAGAATGCCAATTAGAAACGGTTTAATGTGTGTAGGAATGGTAAAAAAAGGAATACAAATACATGACATAGAAATATAATAGACGCAAAAAAGAGATATAAAT
Organism: Archivesica marissinica; assembly: GCA_014843695.1. Taxonomy (NCBI): domain Eukaryota; kingdom Metazoa; phylum Mollusca; class Bivalvia; order Venerida; family Vesicomyidae; genus Archivesica; species Archivesica marissinica. The sequence goes on from CM026403.1 coordinate 8,251,204, forward strand.
AAAGATGACTAAGATAATGGATAAAAGGTATTTACTAAATACAACTATCGAGTTGATTGGATCAAATAACAATAAATTTGCTTCATTCGTCGCATTACATTGAACACCTGCATAGACTGATCACTGGCATAGATTGACCACTGGCATAGACTGATCGCTGACATAGACTGATCACTGGCATAGATTGACCACTGGCATAGACTGATCGCTGACATAGACTGACCACTGACATAGACTGACCACTGGCATACACTGACCACTGGCATACACTGACCACTGGCATACACTGACCACTGGCATACACTGACCACTGGCATTGACTGATCGCTGGCATAGACTGATCGCTGGCATAGACTGACCACTGACATAGACTGACCACTGGCATACACTGACCACTGGCATACACTGACCACTGGCATACACTGACCACTGGCATACACTGACCACTGGCATTGACTGATCGCTGGCATAGACTGATCGCTGGCATAGACTGATCGCTGGCATAGACTGCATAGACTGATCGCTGGCATAGACTGACCACTGGCATAGACTGACCACTGACATACAATGACCTTGCATATGCTTCCTCTGACACAGGGTTCCAATGGCATAAACGTACCACTTACCACTGCCATACAGATTGTGCTAAACCAATTCCTTTTGCTTAAACCAAATACCTCTTACCTTACGAAGTACTGAGAACTATCTGTGTAAATTTTAAAAAAAGCCGGTGCTGTATTTGGTTTGTTTGCAAGATAAAGTAAAACGCGTGCCTTAAAATGCATTTGTTCCTGAAGGATTTGCACTGAGCATATCAACAAAATGATGCTTGCTTAAGACTTTAATTTGAAAACGTTAGACGTTTACGTTCATTCCATAGACTAGTTTTCACATTGTTGTGCAGTGGCGAACACATGACCATGTCATTCAAGCGAAAAGTGAAAGATTTAAGTAACACTACGATAAAATTGGCACCACGCCTGTTCTTTGGTAAATAGCATGTGTCATCTCTATTTCCGAATTATATGATTTAACCTGAACATATTTGAATATAGGCCACCGACATCAATTAGATTAGCATAACCTACAGTGAGTACTGGTATATGTGTGTATGTATGTTCCATTAATGTCAAACCCCTTGCGGGGACATAGACATGTTTTCCTGGGCAGGCTTAGCCGACCTAAGTGGTTAACCAGTACTAAGCAATGTGTGTGAGGTGCCTTGCTCAATGACACTACACACGTGGCCTGACCGATTATCGAACCCGGGACCGTTCGATTCCAAGTCCGATGCTCTACCACTGGGCCAAGGACGCCACACAGGTATAGACAGACCACTGTCATAAAGCGACCATTTTCAAGACTGGTCATTGTTGTTCACTGATTCGGCGAGATATGAATGTAGAATTGTATAAAAACCGAAATAACCGAAGTGCCAGAAAAAGAAATGAACAACGACCATGCACTAATATATTTAAGAAACATGTATGCACGTCGTATTTTCAACGTCGTATTAGACATGAAATTAAATCGTTTGGGAACCAAATCCAACATGTTCCTAACGTGATTTTATTCTTTTTTTATAGTGTTTTATCCATCCCATATATGAGGCACGCCTAAATAAACTACAGTCAACCATGTCTTAAGCGACCAGTCCAGGGAATCACAGAAAGTGACTGTGTAGCACAGTTGGCTGTGGAGGTAACATGTATAAGAAGGCAACATATAGAGACTGTAAAACTGGCTGTTTAGCGCGGGTTGGCTGCTTAATAGAGGTGCTCACTGTTATGTCATTGACTTGTCAGTATATCCAAGTAAGGGTTCGAGACCCAATACGGATAACGTTTTGATAGTTTACTACAGTTTAATCTACATGATACAAGTACAACGGCAGTATTCAATACAATGCATACCATAACGTTTATATACGTTTATTTAAAGTCGCAACCGCATAAATGCATTTGGGCGACTATATCATACTATAACAATGGGACATGCTTATTATATAGCGCAGTAACAGTAACTCATGTACTAACAGTGTTGCTGAAGCAGCATTGTTGTGTCCCTTGGTATGTATATAATTCATATGTACACAACACTCGCTAACACAGGTTTGACTGTATGTACTTTAGGTAGCACTTCAATATAGCATTTAGTTTGGTCTGGTCATAGATTCGTCTACGTAACAGTGCAACAGAAAATATCTAATCACAGGAATTTGATGTGTTTATTCGTCACAATAAATCCATATGTTAACAAGTGTAACGTGTTTCCAGTCTTCACTACAAATGTGAATTAACAAGAAATAAAACACAAACTTGTGTGGTCTGTTCAGGTTTGCTGCTAACACTGCTTTCTGAGTGGGAATTACATGTATATATAGTATACAAAGCATTCCACAAGTCAAATTTCATAATGTATTGGTTACTTCTCTAGCTGAAAGCATTATAGTACGGTAAAAATGAATACGGTATGTTCATATTGTCTAAGTTGTGAAGATGTGGGTGGATTTGGGCAATATTATAAGCGGACTGAACACAATGGATAAAACATATTAAAACGCCGTATGTGTCACGTGACTAACGCAAACGAAACGAAATTTTGTCGCCATTTTCACCGCATGGGTAAACCTTTGCTGCCAAAGAAATACGTATTGTGTAGGTAAATATACCTTAGTTATAGACAGCAACGTTATCTACACATTGTCGTACCACTATACCTTAGAATCACTTCTGTGCAGTAAAGTCTGAGGACTAGAATCGACTTTTGAAATCGTACCCATGTCAGTTCGTACCCGGTCTGTGCCGTGGAAAAAACGTTTTGTCTTCGAAATATATGTCCACAAATGAAATCATTATGACCACGTCATGATTTTCTATATGACTCCACATGGAAATGTAGATGTATGTATGTTCCATTAATATCAAACATGTTTTCCTGAGCAGGCTTAGCCGACCTATTTCTAGTCCACATATTTAGACTTGAAAAATGTGACATTTTACGAATGCAGGAGGTTTCGTCAACTGGATGTTTCGTCAACAAGGCAATATAGAGGGAATTTGTTAAGAGGTTTCGTCAATGATGTGATTATGTGAGAGGTTTCGTCAATTAGGCGATTAAGCAACAGTAATTGAAGCTTGCAAGCGTACAATGTAAGCCCTTTTTTCGAGATGCATGTCACATGCCAAAGCCAAGTAAAGATATATATATTCCACTGGAATCAGCGGATCTACCGGAAGATTTCTACACTGGGACTGTCAGCCATCTATAACAAATATACATCAAAATCACATAAAAATGAAAATAACACATAGATCTAGTTAAATCAATTAACAATTAATGTCCACAACTAAGTCCTTGCCAATTAATAACTTACAAACATTTCACATCAAATGACGTCGTTGACGAAACCTCCAGGGTTGACGAAACCTCTAGTTGACGAAACCTCCGACACCCCATTTTACTATCCAGACATTTTTCAAAGTCTAAACCTCAATTATGCGTAGCATATTTTCTTTTCTAAAAGTCTTTTTATAAATTAAAATTACATGATGAACACACATACCGTTGTTTGAATTCTGCACAGTCTATAACGTCTCTTGACACAATATTATACATGAAATCAACATTTAAATTTCATGGCAGAGTTTCGCCATTCCAAATCAGCCATTTTGAATATTTGATTGTTGCGAAAAACAAAATAGAACTAGAAATAGACGAAAATAATTTATATCCGTGCCATTACGGTGAACCAAATACTCATATAGAAATAGATTTCTTTTAATATCCAATAGAGGCTTCTCGCGTGACGTCATTGCTAATGCGTCTGCCATGTTGGAGTACATAAACACGCTCCACTAAACAAATTCAATACACACGTTCTGCAAGATTTCTTTTGTAAACACGGACAATAGGCACATTATTAACGGATAATGGTTAACTTTTGTGGTGTATTCGGTTGTGCGAATCGGGGGAAAAGAGACAAGGTGTCATTTTATAGACTGCCTGCTGTAATTACTTCACAAGGCGAGAAAACAAATGAACTTTCCCAAAAAAGAAGAGAAACATGGCTGGCGCACATTAATAGAAGCATCACGCCGAGTAACTTGCAGTACACGAGGGTGTGTTCTGAACATTTTGTTACAGGTAAATTATCATTTTTATAATTCGACAGCTTTATAAATATGTAACGTTCATCATAATTCATATTGCCGAGTATCAATGAATGATGTTTTACAAGTTCTACCACTTACATCCCCGCCAGGTCAGGGGTTCGACATTAGAGGAAGAAAAACTGCAGATTTCCACACATTTTCTCCACAAACATTCAAAGCTATGTTGCAAAATTGCGTCCAGTTTGATTAAATAGCCAGCACTGTATTATTAAGCTGAATAATTGTATGCCTAAGTCTGGGTGCCATAGTTTTTGATCAGTACATGTATATTTCTGATCTGTTGGAGTCGGACACCTCGCCTCAAGACATCTCGATCTCAAATTAAATACAATGAGGCAGGTTTTAGGTGATATATATTATAGGATAGTAACTCTGCATGTGTATGTTACATTAATGTCAAACTCATTGCGGGGACCTAGATATATTTTCATTTATAATCCATATTTTCCTAGGCAGGCTTAGCCGACCTAAGCAGTTAACCAGTACTAAGCAATGTGTGTGAGGTGCCTCGCTCAATGACACTACATACGTGGCCTGACTGAGTATCAAACCACGGACCGTTTGATTCCAAATCGGACACTCTACCACTGGGCCATGGACGATAGTATGGTTACACTTGTAGCAGTCACTTTGACACTGGTGATATTAATTTATATGAAGGAATTCTTATTTTTATTTCAGGGAAACCATCAACATTGTATGATGCTACAAATCCAGATTGGGCACCAACATTAAAATTGGGCCATGAGAAAGTTGATGGACAATCAGCAGCTCAGGATGTGGACCGATATCACCGGACAGTCGACAGAGTTGAGAAGAGGAAACGGCAGCACGATGCTGCCCAGACTATACCCCAACTGCAAATGGATGAATCCACTGAGACAGATCGTGAAGTGTCGTCACAAACTGAATTACATTCTGGTGCAATCCGCGGTATGGAGAATGAACTTCAACGTTTGTTGGTGGAAAATGCATATATTAAAGAAAAGTTAATAAATTGTACATTTGATCGGGCATTTTTCAAGGATGATAATGAGAAAGTGCGTTATTACACTGGTGTCCCTAAATTTGACACCCTGGAAACATTCTCTTAACATTGTATGAATATCTGGAACCACATATTCCACAGTCGACTACATTGTCAAAATACCAGCTTCTTGTAATGACAGTAATGAAGTTGAGACTCAACTTGTCGCATATGGATCTAGGAGTGAGATTTAGAATTACAAAATCTTCAGTCTCTAGATTATTTTTAAATATGCTGGATGTAATGTATACAAGACTTAGGCCAATGATTCTTTGGCCTGATCGCGAACAGCTGAGGGAAACCATGCCAAATTGGTTGCCAATGTGTTTTCGATCTCATTTTGGAACAGAGGTGGTAGTTATCATCGACTGCTTTGAGGTGTTTTTGGAGAGGCCATCCAATCTACAAGCACGTGCACTGACCTGGTCGTCATATAAACATAATAATACTGTTAAATTCCTAATTGGAGTTACCCCACAAGGTACCATATCATTCATATCCGACGGCTGGGGTGGACGGACAAGTGACAAATATGTCACAGAAAATTCCAAATTTCTTGACAGGTTGCTTCCTAGTGATTTGGTGCTTGCGGACATGGGTTTTGACATAAGCGATAGTGTGGGTATGGTTGGGGCCAAACTAGCTATCCCAGTTTTTACAAAAGGAAAACTGCAACTAACTGGTAAGGACGTTGAACAAACGAGACGCATCGCCAATGTGCGAATTCATGTGGAAAGGGTGATTGGTTGTCTTCGGCAGAAATACACCATTCTCGAGGCAACTTTGCCTATTGACTATGTTTTGTCCTCAAATGGAGGCGCATCCACCACATTGGATAAGATAGTCACAGTTTGTTGTGCTCTTGTTAACCTGTGCCCATCCGTTGTGCCATTCAACTGATTAACTCATCACAAGCTCCTAGATCCATATGCAACAAGTCGAGTCTCAACTTCATTACTGTCATTACAAGAAGCGAGCTAACACATTTTTAAACTTCAAAATAATATTCCATGAGCATTAGTTTATAGATATTTAGTTTAGCTCAATTACATGTATCATTCCTCATGGAATCCATCGCCATGCGTGAGAGAGAAGAGGAAATGTGGAATTTAAGTACACAAGCTTAACAGCTAGTCAGGCCTATCACACTCGAAGCAAATGCGTTATCGCAACTTCCGGGTAGAAACTGTTGCTCTTGGAATATTATTTGGAAATTTGCACAATCTTCAAGCATGTGATATGTACAATGTAGCACCATGAATTTGTTTAGCAATATCCATGTAGTGTATATATAAATTATATACATACATACATAATGAAGAATAAGATTATAATGCAATTGATTCTGGTTTTATTTTGTGTCTATCATCATGCCCCAGTAAATGCCTACTACCAGCATATGAAACATGTAATTAGGCAATAACAAATATATGTATAGAATCTCCATGCGTCCCTGAAATAAAATTTACTAACATATTTTTTATTTATATACCGTAATAATGTATTTCAGAAAAATATTTCGTTTTTTTGTGTGTGTTTCAGTCGATAACCGGAAACGCATATATTTCAGTTCTTAGATAGTTCATGCTAGACAGTTAGTGTCATCGAGTCTTTACTGTATTGAACAATTGTGTTTAATGCCAATAAACTCTGAAACTGAAAATGTGTTGCGGAGGCCAATTAAAGTGTCCCATATAAAACAAACATTAGATACTTTTATTTTCTTTTCACGTAACGCCTGTTCTATTTTTTCCTGGATTTTACCCTTTTGTTCTGCTCAAGTTTACGACAGTCGGGGCAGCACTATTTGCCTTTCGGAACATTCTTAATTTTCAAACAAGACAAATGAAACCATTCAACTTTGCAGTTTTGATCATCGCATCCAATCATTTCATCTATATCCTCGGGCCCCCTACAATAGCAGTAAACATCTACCCCATCAGTAGCAGATGATGATTGAGCTGGCTGGTTAGTAGTATCCGACATGGCACCAAGCATATAGCCAGTTTTCGTATAAAACTTTCCTACCAGTTCTGGCAGAATTGCTTTGTGGAAGAAAAGATCGGATTGATCAATGATTTCCTGCCACATTGTTTCATTTGGCACAATCCTCTCGACATGCAAGTCTTGTTCTGTCCACAAAACAAAATCTGCATACTCGACACCAGTAACATGTATCTGGTACATGTAAGCATGGTCAGTTCTCAATGCTATTATGCCTGCATTATCTGTAATGCATGTACGTACTTTATTTGTACAATAGTCCTGAATAGAACTGTTACGTGCACAGTAGGGGCATTTAATTTCGACTACACCAGCACCGCAACAGTCGCATGTAATACGTCCATCTGGAGATGCACCAATGTGGGGGTATGCTGGGTTCAGTACCAATCCTGATGCAGATAACTGGAAGTTATCATGTATGGCAGACATTTGCTCAATGTATACATGCCTGGCTGTAGCTTCATGTTTGCATCCCCATTCCACAGCATGATTACTGAATGTGGCTGAAGTACATGCAGGATAGCATATACTTCTGATAAGGGATTGCGATGGTTGATCAGGATTGGACTTGCAGACACTTTTCATTTTGGAAGCTGTCACTCGTCCGGCTCTAAACCTGAACCACATTTTATTGTCCGCCTGGGATTGAGTAGCTTGTTCCACTGCCACCGCTTGATCCTGTGTCAAGCTCAGCTCAATTTTCTGGCAATATTCTAGCAGCTCATTGAATTGAAGTTTCACACATTCAGGCTTATACAAATCTGTCAATATTGTTGGGTAATGAATAATTTAAAATATAAATAATAATAAATCTCCAGAGAGCAAAGTTGGTTTAAATAACTGACAATGAACTGGCACAATACTAAGAATGGCTGCATTACAACTGTTTGAGCTTAACTTTTGAAAGAGTGTCGCAAGATCCTCAGTTGTCGGATCTGGTACTTGTTTCATTTTTCGCTTAGCAGGTGTCTGAACACTATCAGTAGTTATAAGCTCGTCAATCTGCTTTTTTTTTGTCTTTGTCGACGTGAAATCCATTTCAGCCACAGGTTTATAGACAACAGTTTTCATGGCTGTTGGTAGCTTCCAATAGGCTGCTTCCTGTGTAACAGTTTTTGAGTCACGAATTCTCACTTTAGTCTCAACGTAGAACAACATCGCACTAATGTGTGTACACGTTTCTCCCAAACCTGCCATACAATCACAGTGACCGAAAAGTACCATTCCATTTTGTTCAGCAATTATCCACGGCTTCAGTGGTGTGTCTCTTGGCCTTTGGGAATGCAGCACCTGCAAGTAAAGTTTAGAAGACTAATTAAGAGTGTGATCGGGTTGGGGTATCGGAGCTGTAATCTCAAGCTGACATGGTCTATCATACTTGTAAGAACAGATTGCCTTTTATAGTACTTAAATTGTAATTTTGGATAAAATTAAACAAATTTACAGACAACAAATTAATTGAAACGTCCAGGCAGTCTATATTTCGTTACCGCCTCGATCATTAGCGTTATTTTGCATCTACTGTGAGCGATTTCCTATTCTGGCAGACAATAATGTGTTTACTACAGGTATGGATCAGTTCTGGAACTTCTGGTTAGATCTAATAAGGGCACACCAGGCAGCTCACACAAAGCCTGTGCCACTCAGTACTTCCATCAGGAAGATGATATAAGTTCACAGACCAGGACTGTATACTAGAAAGTCACCCATATTGATATAACATGCATATAATGAATGGTCCTGTCCACTTTTAATCAGGACATGTCCACTTTAAATCAGGGCTTGTCCATTTTAAATTGAGACCTGTCCATTTTCAGAGGGGACAAGCTCTGTGCCGATCTGTTAAAATATTTCCGTGAACACTGATATAATCACTGATAATGTCCAACATGTTTCCATGACTGGAGGTGTGTAAATTCGGACACATTTACTGCTACTGTTCTATGTGTGATGAATAATGAATATATGTACATACCCTTCCAATAACGACGTGTTTGTTGTTAATTTCAATCGCCGATACATCCCTCACCCACCCGCTAACGAACTGGTTGTATGCGTCTAGTCCTTTGTAACAACGTAGGTCAGCCATTGTATATGGGCTGGGACTGAACACGAGATAGTTTACAATGTCGGGATATGTAATTGCTGGCAACAGATCGGGAGCGTCACTTAACCGATTGCGTTGGATAGTGTATGGATCAATGTTACTAATACAGCTGATTTTCCGAAGATATCTTTCTCGTGCACTCAAATCTAAGCAATCAAAATACTTTGATTTCGCTATTTCCGCGTTGCAATTCGCCATATTGGAATTTGTGTATGTAATCCAAGATGGCGGCGCCTCGTTTTCGAGTTCGATTTATAGCCTGCGTAGGAAGCCTCTATTGTTCATACGCATGAAATGTACTAAATAATAAATCCTGCGCAGATGCAAATACGTAACGCAATGGCTCCGACGTCTTGCAAGATTGTGTAGAAAAAATTATCTTTTGTTCAGCGTGTAGATATTAAAAATCAGCGACCATCAGCGAGGTATATTTTTTTCCCTTCCAACTAACAAGCCCCGGGAGTGTGGCCATCACACGATGTTAGTTAGCATTTATATGTCGTGAGTAGTGGGTTGGGTATTGTTTAAGTTGCATTCCTGTCTTTTTTAATAGAGGGGGGTGTCCTAGGATAGAGGTACGAGACCTTTCGTGGCTTATGGATAAAATTTCAAGTTCCTGTTGTCTGTGGAAGTAAAATGTCAAATGCCTTAGTGCTGCTTAGTACGAGTAGTTTCATAGTTTTTCCAAGCTGAATGTAAGTCCTCCAGGACACTAACGCCCAGCGAAAACGACAGCATTGCATTTCCTGCTGTTCATGATGAAATGTGCCATTCTGGTGTTATTTGACTGATCTCCATCAAATAAAAAGTATTTATTTGTTGATATATGGTCTTCCGGTCGGGACCATTTGTTGATAGAATAAGGTCTTCCGATCGGGGACCAGAAGGGCATATTAGTGATCTGGTTGATTTTACTTTTTTTGTCGATGTTTCTGCATGCATGTTTCATTTCCGTTGCCATAAACATTACTTACCGTACTATATGACCATAGGGCAAACAAAAATAATTTGTTTCTTGTGCCTTAGGGTCTTTCCTAACTGCCACACTATGAACATGTCTCAACATCCTAAGTATTGCAGACTTGAATTGTTAATTTACATGTAGGAGAAATCTATCCCACTATGACATCCCCTCTAATCCGAACCCCCCCAACCAAACTTTACCTATAGAGGGGTTTCAGTGTACATTGAAACAGTTGCACCAAATGTTGGCCTCGTCTCAAAGACAAGGTAGAATCCCTATTCTTAAATTTATTATTCTTATTAATATTATCTAAATAAAGTTCTTATGAAACAAAGAATACAACTGAATTCTTTCCAACATCAATGTACCGATCTGGGACAGTCTCCCAGAAGAAATAGTGTGCAATTAGATGGTGAACGACTTGAAGCCAAGACTTGACTACCAGATTTAATATCGATCAAGTATATTGAACTCACAAAACATTAAATATATACCAATTTAATACATTAAATGCAACCGGAACGAACAAGGGTACTATTTAAGTGTTGACGCTTACACAATTTGGAATGAACCTAAGCAGGGTTCCCTTCCTCTGTCTGAATGTTTGTCTGTGCCACTTCTGTTGCCAATTGAAAAACACTGGAGCCAATTAAAAAAACTTGGAGCCCCAAGAGACATACTGTATAGTTCACAAATAAATATTTGAAGCCATATATTTGACAAAACATGTGTCAAAAAAAAGATTGCGCCAAATATTTTCGCCAACTCACAAAATTTAGCCCCGATATTTGTTTTTTGTCGCAATTGGCGACCGACAGTGGGAACCCTGCTAAGTAAGTGAATAATTATTGTAATGTACATGTAGGTAGCATTCTGCTCCCAGGTAAGGCACCTCACTGCTTTCATATGAGCAACACAGTTGAACATGCGTTAAAATTTAATATTCCTCATTGAGCATTGTAATATCTTCGTTGCAGCCAGCAAAGCTTATCCGAGAGATAAGCTGTAGCCATGGCTTACAACTATGTGATTGGGCCCGGTGGGCAGCCCATCATACTGGGGCAGGTGCAGATGATACAGCCCCTGATGCAGGTGTCCGGGGCCCCATCACAGATGCAGCAGATGAACCCCCCAGCCCCACCTCAACAGTCACAACAGTCACAACAGTCACAACAATCCCAGCAGCCCAAAATGCCAGAGTATATGTCGGAGGAGAAACTGCAAGATAAAGGTAGTTATTTTTTGCAGCATATGTAAGCATCCGTAATATTAATGTTTAAAATACTCTCTCGTTTTCACTGATGAAAGCATATATGTGTTCATTCCTGTGAGAGAAAACTACTACTGTCTGATCTAGCGACAATTTCCCAGCCTGTGGATCAAATCAAGTTGCATTGATGAGAAGCGGGCGTGCTAACCACTGCGCTAATTGGACAGCCTGATGACCTAATAAAGTTAGACATCCAGACCTAGAGTTCTGATGGTTGTACTTCGCAAAGAACCCAAATGCAGACACAGTGGTTTAATGACATTTACAACATACAGATCATTGTTATCATGTCTTCCTCCATCTTGTGTTTATAAAAAAAATTGTTCTTTTAGCAAGAAAATGGCAGCAGTTACAGTCAAAGAGATACAGCGAGAAGAGGAAGTTTGGATTTGTGGACGCCCAGAAAGAGGACATGCCACCGGAACATGTGAGAAAGATCATCCGTGATCACGGAGATATGACAAACAGGAAGTTCAGACATGACAAACGTGTATATCTTGGGTATGTGACACTTTGTTTTTTTAGAAACGATGTAAACACATAAATCTGTGGTTTATTATCTATTGTACTTCAAACTTGATCATTTTGGGAAGAATGAATTATCAATTTATGGATGTACAGTCTATGCGAAAGACCTCAAAAATTTACTGGACATTCGGTCTGGTAAACCTTGAACTTATACCAGACCGAATGAAATTATACTGTCCCGGAAAAAAAATGTAATTCATCAGATATATACTGGTCTCGTCTTTTAGAAACACTTCATATGCTTTATAATAACCTTAAGCCAGGATCAATAAGGATACAGATACATGTACATAATAAACCATTACTTATTTATCTGCTACAATGTGGAGGTCCCAAGGACCAAATCTAATGGTGAAATAACTTGGTGTCCAACCCATTTGTGTGTGTATGTAATTTTTGTAAGATTGTATTGAATTCTGCTTGATCATGTTTATGTGTACATATGCAATAAAATATTATTAAACTAAGATACGGGTACTCTGGGGGGGAAGTCTGGAAATGAACAGATTATCGTATATTATATTGTCTTTTACAAACAAATTTCATCTTCACTGTTGATGTCTTTGGAAGCTGTTGATGCTGCATTGGTTAGGTTGGAGCTTCTACGGTAATCTCAGCATCTGCAATAGATGAAATGAAAACGAGAGCAGCCTTTTGGTTCAAATAGGATTGACCAATGTCAAGACCCTTGACCTGGTCAATATGACATAACCACGTATAATCACTAAGAGGCCTATTGTTCTTGGCAACAGCATGTACATTACGGAAAAGAAATGCCAATCTATGCCGTTCTGCAGCCTTTAGTTGCCTAAGGGCCTTTCCTGCACTTGACTGCATCATTGCCTCTGAGCTCTGTGCATTTACCTCAGATTTCGCTTTAGCTAGTCTGTGCCCCTTGCTTAATTCGTGGTCTACAATTGTTGACAACTTTTTATTTGAGCAACCTTACAAATTTGTTTTGCCCATGCAGATTTAGGTTCTGATTGGGGCCATTGGCAAAGTGGTCAACACACAGAGTACAGGTCATGTGGTTCTTTTCATGATCGAATAGTAACCAAGGTTAACCCTCTTTCCAGCTGTCCATAAATTTTCTTTCCAATCTGTTGGCTTCATATTTCCTTTTGCTCTCAATTTTATCGGACTCGGATGGTGCTGCCTTTCTCTTTGAGTTAGACTTGGAGCCAGGTACTGCTCCGGCAAAATATTTTAAGCCACTGATCATATTGACTGATAAACTGGTCTAATTAGAAGTATGAAACCGAAATCACCTGATCAATTCTGGATTCTTCTGCCGAAATTATTGGTAAGCCTTTTTTTCTCAACCACCCAACTGAATAATGACATCAACCACACGTTTTGACCCTAACCCTGGGCGGAGCAAGTTCTTTATGCATTGTTGATACTATATTCTGATCGGCTGGTTTAGATAAAGATTTTACGGAAATTTGACACAAAAACATCCGGTGTAGCTGGTACCCGTATTCCATTCAAAACGGTGTTGTAAAGCGCTATGAAATATAGCCGGGAACTAGATGACTGGTGCGTCGTAAAAATGTCACGCAGTGAGAATTGGAATGATGCTGACGACTAAAATTTTACCGGCCAGAAGGACCGGCGTTAACGGGTATTTTATCGGACCGAATGATTTTTTACCGGTCAGGTCCGACGGTCTTTCGGAAAGACTGGATGTAGAATCTTTCTTTGTTTGGTCAATTTTGAATACAGATAATTTAAAAAAGAGAGTTTAAAAAAATTGATGACCACTTTGTGTGATTCAAAGTACTATCCTATAATTGCAAGAATGCCGACTCCAAAATACCAGGTGTTAAATTTCATGATCTTTCCTGTATCAGAGCTTTGATGAAGTACGTACCGCATTCCGTGTTTCCTTATTCCTTGTTATGTATTGTATTTCAGAGCGTTGAAGTATATGCCACATGCCGTGTTGAAGCTTCTAGAGAACATGCCGATGCCATGGGAACAGATACGAGATGTCAAAGTTCTCTATCATATAACCGGAGCTATATCGTTTGTCAACGAGATTCCCTGGGTCATTGAACCAGTCTACATTGCACAGTGGGGGTAGGCAGGATATAAATTAACTGTTGACTCTCACTAGCCAACTCTTAAAACTTTCTAGCCCAGGCTGAAATAGATTATCGCAGAAATAACTATTTTATTTTAGCATTTTGTAGTAGAAAGTACCAAATATGTTGTACTATGAATCTATATTTTATTCAACGATATAGTTCTCATATAACAACCAGCAATTTAAGGTTGTATTCTTTTAATTTAGAACTACTCTCTATCTGCAAAGCAAAGAAGTTTGTGAAAGTTATTCGGCAACCGTTTTTTAAAAAACTATTTTACGACTGCGAAGCAAGTTTTAACAACTTATATTAATCACTCTCGTTGGCGCGGATGAAAGCGTATATGTGGTCATTCATCTGGGAGGAAACCGGAGTACCCGGAAAAAACCCACCTGTCCGATCTGGCGACCGCTGTCCATCTCACATACTTCCCGGTCTGAGGATCGAACCTGGGTTGCATTTGTGATAAGTGAGCAACCATTTGCAATGACGATCAGTAATGAACACTGTTTGGTATAAAATGGGAAATAGTATTGGTCAGCTTAGTTTAATGATATTTTAGTGCAAATCAGTCGTGATAGCGCAGTGGATGCGCGTTCGCTTCAGGTGCGAAAGGTCCGGAGTTCGAGCCCCGCTGGAGCCGTTACGATTGTGCCCTTAGGCAAGGCATTTAAATTCCACATTGCCTCTTCTCTCTCCCTCGTGGCGATGGATTCCATCAGGAATGAGGTCTCGAGAGTGATTAATATAAGTTTGAATAGAACCTGTTTCGCAATCGAGCTAAAATAAATTTGTATAAACTAATAGTAAAAGTGAAAAAAGATTAAATACATAATATGAAAATGCAAATTGTTTGGCCTGCAAGTTTTAACAACATTGGAATAACGGCTTGCACCAGAGGTTAATGGCAATAGGATTCACATATGCACATATTAGAGATTATCGAACCGTATAAAACTATTTGGACAGTTAGTTGAAGTCGTGGGATTGATAATGAGAGACATTACTGGTTTTTCTATTACCTCCCTTGATGGATAAAGTCGGATTTATCCCTAAATGTATGTTGGTCCTTTTAGTTGGAATCCTTTGTTTTTACTGTTGTTGTCTAAACAGGTGTTGCGTTAGGATAAATGTAATTTTATCAAAATGGTGTTAATTAATTGAACCAATTTTTACAGTAAGGTATCCATTGGACATGCTAAAGGATATCTGTCGATATTTAATAATTTCATAATTATAAGACGCAAATACGGATAAGAATGGAAAACATGTGGTGCAAAGGAAACAGCGATAAAAACAGAGGAAACCAATTAAGAGAACCAAACTGCTATTAGGAGTATTCAGGGGGCAGTAACTGACTAATGTTTCTCATTTAAAATATCATTGTCATTTACTATCTGATCCACTGAAATAAGGGTACAGCAATATTGTATAGACTTTGTTTGCATAAGACTTATTATATAGCTACAATATGTAACCACATGTTACAGTAAGTATTATTATTGCAGTACTATGTGGATCATGATGCGTCGTGAAAAACGAGACAGACGTCACTTCAAACGTATGCGTTTCCCGCCCTTTGATGACGAAGAGCCCCCTCTAGACTACGCCGACAATATCCTAGATGTTGAACCCCTCGAGGCCATTCAGATTGAACTGGATCCCGATGAAGATAAATCTGTGGTGGAATGGTTCTACGACCATAAACCACTTATAGACTCCAAGTATGTTACTACTTCTGTCAAGGAGCTTGTGTTTTTTGTCTCTTGTTTCTTTGTTTGTTTGTCTGTAAAGAGGATTATGCAAAAAGTTGCACGTTACAGTCACATTTTCATGAAATTTGGTGTCTCGGTCAAGGATGAACCATTATATTTTGGAGGTGATTCGGATACAGGATTATTTTTAAAGGATTCTTCACAATTGTGAGATGGGGCAAAAATGGACATTTAACATGTATTGCGGAGGGTTGTTATCTCCGATTGCCCTGATATTACTTGTTTTGTAAATGATCTACGACCACAAGCCACTCGTAGAATCGTAGGTTATTTAGTTTGTTGTGGAAAGGATCGTATGACTAATTCATGAATGCAACAAGTCGTGCCTGTAAACCTATAGATTCAAGCGTTCATCGTTATGTCATTAGCTATAACATAAGTCTCTCTTTAAATGATTCTATTATGATAAATCGATGATAGAATGAACACACCACTTATTGGATAATGTTCTTTAACCCATTCAACCCCAAGTAACTGACATGGACTGGTGCGTGATATTTTCAGACCAATAAATTAATAAGAAAATTACCTTTGGACCAGTTCATTTATCAAAATGGGTAATTTTATCTAAAAATAGTAATAATTATTACTGGCAAAAAAGTGCAGATCCTGATGAGACGGCTCGTCACGAGTCGGCTCATCTGGATCTACACTTTTCATAAGCCTATTTAGAGGCCTGTGGGGTTGAAAGGGTTAAATAGACAATGACTGAATTGGTTGTATTACGATGATGTTGCTAAGCAACACTCAAAGTTCGTAGAATTAAATTGTGTATTGCTACCGGTTGCCCATATGAGTGATGCCTCCTGAAGAGATTTATCATTTTAAATTTTGACTGTTTGTGTAAAGAAACAGACAGAGACCCATTCCAGAGTCTCCTTCTAAAGCACCTTGATTTAAAGTCTCATCTGACAGACTGTTAATATTATTTGGATCAGACAGGGGATGGAAACTTCCAGAGAGTTTCGATCCCTGGATTTGCAGTCTAACGTGTTAAGCACTGGACTACTGATCCGTCTATAATTGAATTGTAATGCTATATGTATAATTATATACCATGTGTAGTTTAATTGTTCAGTATGTTCATTGCTGTTACTACATGTATTTACAGATCTGTAAATGGCACCACATACAGGAAGTGGAACCTCACGTTGCCCATCTTGTCTGTGTTGTATCGACTAGGGAACCAGCTGCTCACAGATCTCGTAGACGAGAACTACTTCTATCTGTTTGATCTGAAGTCGTTCTTCACGGCCAAGGCTTTAAACATGGCCATCCCAGGTGGTCCAAAGTTTGAACCACTCGTCAAAGATAAAGAGATGCAGTAAGTGCATGTACTTGCATTGTGCTTCATTTGTATGCTTGAACAGCTTGATGGAAGCAAATATTCATGTCTTTTATGTACATTAACCAATTCGGTGCTGACTAACTGACATGGACTGGTCCGTGATATATATTAATTAACTGACATGGACTGGTCCGTGATATATATTAATTAACTGACATGGTCTGGCCGTGATATATATTAATTAACTGACATGTACTGGTCCGTGATTCATTTTAATTAACTGACATGGACTGGTCAGTGGTATTTTTATACCAATAAATTGATCATGAAATTACATTGGGAACAGTTTGTTTATATAATTGTGTCTAAAAAATGTGAAATTACTAGTGTTCCAATGTACATGTTATACTAGGCCTATGTATAACACCTCATATTGGCTATGGTCTTGTAGTGTTATTTTAGAGTGGAAAATACGGGCAGGGTGGGTCAGATTAAGGGGGAACGGTTGGTCGGAAAAGAGGCAGGGTGCATCATTTTCTGTCGCTATGTGGTGCAGGACGATGGTATTTTGGGGTTAGTCTCTTGAACATTTTGCTAAATTATGGTGATTGATCAGAGTCAGAATGCATTACATATTGTATAAATGGGCCGACAAGTTCCAAGTTATGTAGGTCTGCCCGCACAAAGTCACCTGCTGAGGGTTTATATATTAATAAATTAAAAAAGGCAGTGCAGGCTCTAGAAAATCCGTAATGTACCTATCCGAAATTGACTATTCAATGTGATTATAGAAAACTTGAGTGACTAGACAGATCTTATTTGAGAAAACCTATTTAGGAGTGTGGAGTAATGCTGTTTTTGACTGAAAATGCTCTATTATATAGACTGTATGTTTGATTATGTTTTTGTAGGGATGAAGGGAAAATGCTCTATTATATAGACTGTATGTTTGATTATGTTTTTGTAGGGATGAAGACTGGAATGAGTTCAACGATATAAACAAGATCATCATCCGTCAGCCGGTGAGGACCGAGTACAGGATAGCCTTCCCATACCTGTACAACAACCTGCCCTTCCAGGTCCATCTATCTTGGTAAGCTCTTCACAATCTCTAGGCCATACAGTTACATTATATTGTTATTATTTGGCAGGAATTATTGGAACAAATGCAAGCATTAAATAGTGTATATAGCACATACACTACGATCAAATAGTATATTACACTGGCATTCTCATTACCCATAAGATAATGTAAAAACATCAAAAATCAGTCATATCAGAATAATGCACATTCATTTCACTGAGCATTCATGCATGTGATGCCAAGTGCGAGAAAGAACCCACTAAGTGGAATGACCGAACGTCCGAAACCAAGACTTTTAACAATTAGTCTCGCATATTTCTTAGTTAATTATAGTTTGTTTGTATAGCTTGAGCGTTGCCGATTTCACTATCGTCAAATGTAGCACCACTTACACAAACCATTTGTGGACATAACACCATCCATCCAGTAGATCCCTTTTGATGAAAAGTGTTGCATATGGATAGATCTGTAATGTTGTAAGCTGACTATTGAATGTATAATATTGTTACAGGTACCATCATCCCAACATTGTGTTTATCAAGACTGAGGATCCGGATCTGCCAGCCTTCTATTTTGATCCCCTCATCAACCCCATATCTCACAGACATACAAACAAGGTAAGAATTCCATTTAACAACCCCATATCTCACAGACATACAAGCAAGGTAAGAATTCCATTCAACAACCCCATATCTCACAGACATACAAACAAGGTATGAATTCCATTTAACAACCCCATATCTCACAGACATAATGAAAGTAAGAAATTCCATCAACAACCCCATATCTCACAGACATACAAACAAGGTATGAATTCCATTCAACAACCCCATATCTCACAGACATACAAGCATGGTAAGAATTCCATTTAACAACCCCATATCTCACAGACATACAAGCAAGGTATGAATTCCATCAACAACCCCATATCTCACAGACATACAAGCAAGGTAAAGAAATCCATTCAACAACCCCATATCTCACAGACATACACACAAGGTATGAATTCCATTCAACAACCCCATATCTCACAGACATACAAGCAAGGTAAAGAATTCCATTCAACAACCCCATATCTCACATATATAAGTACGGTATGAATTCCATTCAACAACCCCATATCTCACAGACATACAAGCAAGGTAAGAATTCCATTCAACAACCCCATATCTCACAGACATACAAGCAAGGTAAGAATTCCATTCAACAACCCCATATCTCACAGACATACAAGCAAGGTAAGAATTCCGTCATCAACTCCATATCTCGCAGACATACAAGCCAGGTATGAATTCCATTCAACAACCCCATATCTCACAGACATACAAGCAAGGTAAGAATTCCATTCAACAACCCCATATATCACAGACATACAAACAAGGTATGAATTCCATTCAACAACCCCATATCTCACAGACATACAAGCAAGGTAAGAATTCCATTCAACAACCCCATATCTCACAGACATACAAGCAAGGTATGAATTCCATTCAACAACCCCATATCTCACAGACATACAAGTAAGGTAAGAATTCCATTCAACAACCCCATATCTCACAGACATACAAGCAAGGTAAGAATTCCATTCAACAACCCCATATCTCACAGACATACAAGCAAGGTATGAATTCCATTCAACAACCCCATATCTCGCAGACATACAAGCAAGGTAAAGAATTCCGTCATCAACCCCATATCTCACAGACATACAAGTAAGGTAAGAATTCCATTCAACAACCCCATATCTCACATATATAAGTACGGTATGAATTCCATTCAACAACCCCATATCTCACAGACATACAAGTAAGGTAAGAATTCCATTCAACAACCCCATATTTCACATATATAAGTAAGGTAAGAATTCCATTCAACAACCCCATATCTCACATGTATAAGTAAGGTATGAATTCCATTCAACAACCCCATATCTCGCAGACATACAAGCCAGGTATGAATTCCATTCAACAACCCCATATCTCACAGACATACAAGCAAGGTAAGAAATCCATTCAACAACCCCATATCTCGCAGACATACAAGCAAGGTAAGAATTCCATTCAACAACCCCATATCTCGCAGACATACAAGCAAGGTAAGAATTCCATTCAACAACCCCATATCTCACATATATAAGTACGGTATGAATTCCATTCAACAACCCCATATCTCACAGACATACAAGCAAGGTAAGAATTCCATTCAACAACCCCATATCTCACAGACATACAAGCAAGGTATGAATTCCATTCAACAACCTCATATCTCGCAGACATACAAGCAAGGTAAAGAATTCCGTCATCAACCCCATATCTCACAGACATACAAGCAAGGTATGAATTCCGTCATCAACCCCATATCTCACAGACATACAAGCAAGGTATGAATTCCATTCAACAACCCCATATCTCACAGACATGGTAAGAAATCCACTCCTATATCGTAAGACAAAACAATTGGGGTCATGAATTCACGAACATGCCCTAATTTGTATTATATTTTCTGTCCTATGTTTATTTTAATTTCCTGTGTTCAAGTGTCACCACAAAACACATCAAAGTATGATGCACACATGCCCAAATAGCACATGCCCAAATAACCATTTTTAATTTATCTTATTGTTATTGAAAATCTGTTTGTTTTATACAACTACGGAATGTTGTTTCAAAATTGTAAAGTGCACAAACATATCATATCCTAAGAGTGTTGCAATCCGTACTGTACTGGATGATAATCGGGTGTTGTCACTATTTTCAGACTACCGATTCTCTTCCTGAAGATGACGAGGAGTTTGAACTACCCGAATATGTGCAGCCATTTATGCACGACACCCCACTCTACTCTGACAACACAGCCAATGGCATAGCCCTACTTTGGGCGCCGAGACCTTTCAACATGAGGTCAGGTCGCACCAGGAGAGCTATAGATGTGCCTCTGGTGAAGTCGTGGTACAGGGAGCATCCACCGTCTGGGATGCCAGTGAAGGTGCGAGTCTCGTACCAGAAACTGCTCAAATATTATGTGTTGAATGCACTCAAACACAGGCCACCAAAGTCACAGAAAAAGAGGTAAGATAAAGTTGTTTATGCGCAAATGACCGGCAGACTTCTATAGTTAGGAAATGTATTTCATAGTGAATTGCAGGGGCTCTTTCTAGAGGGCAACTTTGCCCTAGGGACCCTGACTTCGCCTCCTGGGGGCCCCTCTTCTCCCTAAAAAATATGTAATATGTTTTTTTTCTCGTTTTTTCCCACCATTTTCATACACAAATTTGTCCATAGCAAACACTGGCACAATATAAAGCACTCCTTCCATTCAAATGTTGTATTTAATGGTTATATTGTGTATTTCAATCCTATTTTGTTGAAATTTATTAAATATCGCAATTTAAGGACACAGTCCTGCGCTTTCTCACTTCTCCCCAAAATTATGATCTAGAATGAACCCTAAGATTGTATGATTCAAGTTAAATTTCAATGTTTCACACTTTGCATTGTTATACAATTTATATCTTGGTTTAAACAGTATTTATTCCAATAAATTTACATGTATAACACAAAAAAAGTTTTCAGAAAACTTAAATTTATATCTTTAAAACAAGTTACTTGTAAAAATGGTTTATGTGGGCACAGTCTGGAATGATGTTAGATGTATTTGATATGTGTGGATTGGAGCATGTATCAAGCGGTTTTATAGAATCCGTCTTCCATTCATAGGTACTTGTTCCGGTCGTTTAAAGCAACCAAGTTTTTCCAGACGACCCAGTTAGACTGGGTGGAGGTCGGGTTACAGGTGTGTCGTCAAGGTTACAACATGTTGAATCTTCTCATTCACCGTAAGAATCTCAACTACCTCCATCTCGACTACAACTTCAACTTGAAACCCGTAAAAACATTGACAACCAAGGAACGAAAGAAATCTCGGTTCGGGAATGCTTTCCATCTGTGTCGGGAGGTGCTTAGATTGACTAAATTGGTGGTTGACAGTTTTGTACAGTACAGGCTAGGAAATGTGGATGCCTTCCAGGTACACAGCTTAGAATATTATTCTTTCTTGGTTGTTAGTCTAAACATAGTTTGTTGTTAGTTTATTATATATTCTAACACGACCCAGCTAATAACATACATACTTGTAGAGTAAAATCTACCTCGGGTTATTCTGTGTTTTGGCTATTCCATTTATACAATGCGTGTAAAGTTTTATGAATGAAAGTCACGTGATATTTGTAAATACTACCGTGGGAATTCGCGGAAGTGAGCTATTTTTAGAATCAGATAATCTCTTGTCCGTCTTGTTTTTCTGTTAAGTAACGTTTCAGTTACTATTCTGTACAGTTTTATTTGACAAAATAAATAAAATATTGGATCAGTTACAACTTTTGTTCATTTATATATTGATATTTTCCATAAAAAATAACGTCATCACCCCTTACGCGGGTGGTGCAAATTTCGATAGCCAAATGCACGGCGTTTGAAGAAAATACTCTAAAATTATTAGAAGTCGTGTTAGAATCGAAATAATAAATAAGCTCAATCATCTTGGCAACTCAAGTGATGAAAGGAAAACGCAGGCTCGTCAAACGGATCATATGTCCTAAATTGGTCACTTTTACGACAATAATGCCGAGTGTTGCTGAAACACTCCCGGTTACAATTAAATTACATGGTGATCGTTGAGTCGGCCCGTTAACAGATTTATGCCAGGAAGGTTATCTTTGATGGATAGCTCCAATACCTTCGAACACATCTTGCAGTGAAAGGAAATCAAGTGTTTTGGATGTGTCAAAACACTGAATGTGGGTGGGCTATATCTGAAACTGAGTCTGCCTCCGTGGTTGAGTGGTTAAGGTCACTGACTTGTATACCACTGTAACATATCACAAAATGGTGCTGATGCAGGCTTAAAACCCGAAATATAACATAGCATAATATCTGAAACTGAATGTGTGTGGATCCTTCTATTGGTTCAAAGCAGTGGAATAACCCTTTTGATTTCTCGCTGCTTTGCACATATGGTACCTACTCAATGCATTTTGAATTTTGTATTTACAGCTATCTGACGGTCTGCAGTATGTATTTTCCCACGTGGGACAGCTGACAGGCATGTACAGATACAAGTATAAGCTGATGAGGCAGATCAGAATGTGTAAAGATCTGAAACACGTGCTCTACTACAGATTCAACACTGTATGTACATAATTACACTGTTTGTGCAAAATTACATTCTTTGTCTCATTTTACCCGTATTGATTTTGGGGTCGGACATTCTAATGGGTCGAGCTGTCGTTCCCAGCCAGAAAAGTAAAAAAAAACTTTTTCACCCAACGATAAATGTCATTGCGTGTTGATTGTATTATCCCCGGCCATTTCGGCGAGGGACATTGTTTTTGCGTCTTGCGTCATCAGTCCTTCAGGAGCCAGTTTTCAATAATCAACGGGTGGAATTTCAAGTGTTAAGCTTAAAAATCAATATGAGTCCGCCTCCGTGGTCGAGTGGTGAAGGTCGCTGACTTGTATACCACTGTAACCTATCATCACTGATGGTCACGGGTTCGAGCCCCGCTCAGACCGTGTCTCATTTATATGAAAAAGTTGGCAGTTTCTTACGGAGGTTGGTGCACACAAGTACTGGTTAACCGCTGGAGCCTGCCCAGGAAAGGTGTTGTTAGGTAAACTGTCCGCCGGCGATATAGCCCAAAATGGTGCTGATGTAGGCGTAAAACCCGAAATATAACATATAACATAAAATCAATATGTATCATGATAGTGTTGTTGTGCACGTCAGTTAGAGTTATTGCCCTTTAATTGACTAATAATTGACCAATTTGTCCATCCAGAGCAAAGGATAGCAA
Source organism: Archivesica marissinica (assembly GCA_014843695.1). Taxonomy (NCBI): domain Eukaryota; kingdom Metazoa; phylum Mollusca; class Bivalvia; order Venerida; family Vesicomyidae; genus Archivesica; species Archivesica marissinica. Next base: position 8,275,367 of record CM026403.1, read on the forward strand.
TTCATCAAATTTGCTTGTTTAGCATTTCATGTAACATGTACTTTAATTTTCAGAATGTATATCACATAATTGATGAATGGTTTTGTTTCAGGGTCCTGTGGGTAAAGGGCCTGGATGTGGTATATGGGCCCCTGGTTGGCGCGTATGGCTGTTCTTCATGCGAGGGATCACGCCCCTACTGGAGAGGTGGCTAGGTAACCTGTTATCAAGGCAGTTTGAAGGACGTCACTCGAAGGGCGTGGCCAAGACTGTTACTAAGCAACGAGTGGAGTCGCACTACGATCTGGAATTAAGAGCAGCCGTAAGTGGATAGTAGTACACAAAATATTCTATTGATAAGTCACCAAATCATGTCGGAACATGCAAAAGGATGTATTCTTAATACTGCTAAGTTCCTTTTTTTATGCATCGATCATCAGGACTAGATAATAAAGGTCTGTGGTTTTGAAAGGGTTTAAGAAGTATATACATAAATCATAATTATGTAGAACAGGCCTGGAGGTTATAAAACTTTTCTCCAATCTCAAAACTCAGTCTCAAGCGCCTGATTGGTTCAGCTGACAGCAACATTCAGAATCAACCAATCGTATCATTTGAGTTTGAGATCTGAGAAAAGTTTTATAACCTCGGGGCCTGATTCTTTTTTGTTCGATCCTGGTCCATTTTTTTTCTGTAAATGTTTGTGTATCCACTACACTGTATTTTGTAGATGTTTTATGCAATAAACTATTGTCGTTGTTAAATCCCTAGTTAATAGTTTATTTAGAATGTGCTGCATACCAAGATATATGGAGAGGGTGATTAGAAAGGCTGTTTTTATTTTTCAAATTTAATTATTGAGATTAGTAAAGTTTTGAATACCTACCCTTAAATGAACTGGGTTTGTTTTGTGAAAGTACTATTTGCAAATTACGTCAGATGGCCGAGTGGTTACGGTCGTTTTCGTCTTCAAATCACAGGGGTGTCAAATTCTTTCAAATGAGGAAGCTATCCAGCAGCCTTGTGATAGGTCGGTGGTTCTACCCGGGACCCGGCCGTGTCTGAAATACTGCTCGGAGGGACACCCAGGGTCTTCCTCCATCAATAATAGCTGGATAGCCGCCATATGGCCTAAGCTGTCGGTGTGACTTTAAAACTCAATAATAACAAACCTCTCTTTGTGTATATTTATTTATAAAATCACTGATAACATAGATCCACATTGCTTCTTCTCTCACCATGGCGATGCAGTCCACCCCGGAATAATATTTTCCAGAGTGATTAGTCTGAAGTTGTACAACGTAATTCGCAATCGGGCTAAATTAACTCCCTGCATCAGCAGCTCAAGAACAATGGAAACGTTAATAATTGAATGTTGTTTCGTTGAGCAGGTGATGCACGATATATTGGACATGATGCCGGAAGGTATCAAGCAGAACAAGGCAAGGACTATCTTACAACATCTCAGTGAAGCCTGGCGCTGCTGGAAGGCTAACATTCCATGGAAGGTAAGCTGGATCACACATTCACACTTGTCTTAGTCGAGACTAAGCCCAGGGCCGGAGGTTATAAAACTGTTCTCAGATCTCGAGCTCAAGTGATTTGATTGGTCGAGTCTGAGGTATACACTCAGCTGAACCAATCAGAAGCTTGAGACTCGAGTTTACACTATCACTGAGGGTCACGTGTTCGAGCCCTGCTAAAGCCGTGTCTCATTTATATGAAAATGTTGGCAGTTTCTTACGGAGGTTGGTGCACCCAAGTACTGGTTGTTAACGCTGGAGCCTGCTCAGGAAAGGTGTTGTGAGGTATGCTGCCCAATTGCGATACAGCCCAAAATGGTGCAAATGAAGGAGTAAAACCCAAACAAACAATATGTGAAGGTCATGGCTGACTTGAACGACATCTATGTTATATGTCAGTCGACTACATGTATGTTATGTGAAGGCCATGGTCGCCGAGTGAACACAATACTACATGTATGTTATGTGAAGGCCATGGTCGCCGGGTGAACATGATTCTACAAGTATGTTATGTGAAGGCCATGGTCGCCGGGTGAACATGATTCTACAAGTATGTTATGTGAAGGCAATGGTCGCCGGGTGAACATGATACTACATGTATGTTATGTGAAGGCCATGGTCGCCGAGTGAACACAATACTACATGTATGTTATGTGAAGGCCATGGTCGCCGGGTGAACATGATTCTACAAGTATGTTATGTGAAGGCCATGGTCGCCGGGTGAACATGATTCTACAAGTATGTTATGTGAAGGCAATGGTCGCCGGGTGAACATGATACTACATGTATGTTATGTGAAGGCCATGGTCGCCGAGTGAACACAATACTACATGTATGTTATGTGAAGGCCATGGTCGCCGGGTGAACATGATTCTACAAGTATGTTATGTGAAGGCCATGGTCGCCGGGTGAACATGATACTACATGTATGGTATGTGAAGGCCATGGTCGCCGGGTGAACACGATACTACATGTATGTTATGTGAAGGCCATGGTCGCCGGGTGAACATGATACTACAAGTATGTTATGTGAAGGCCATGGTGCCGGTGCCGGGTGAACACGATACTACATGTATGTTATGTGAAGGCCATGGTCGCCGGGTGAACATGATACTACATGTATGTTATGTGAAGGCCAGGGTTGCCGGGTGAACACGATACTACATGTATGTATGTGAAGGCCATGGTCGCCGGGTGAACATGATACTACATGTATGTTATGTGAAGGCCAGGGTTGCCGGGTGAACACGATACTACAAGTATGTTATGTGAAGGCCAGGGTTGCCGGGTGAACATGATACTACATGTATGTTATGTGAAGGCCAGGGTTGCCGGGTGAACACTATACTACAAGTATGTTATGTGAAGGTCAAGGTTGCCGGGTGAACATGATACTACATGTATGTTATGTGATGGTCAAGGTCGACGGGTGAACATGATACTACATGTCCGCCGCCGTGGTTAAGGTCGCTGACTTGTATACCACTGTAACCTATCATCACTGATGGTCACGGGTTCGAGCCCGCTCAGGCCGTGTCTCATTTATATGAAAAAGTTGGTTGTTTCTTACGGAGGTTGGTGCACCCAAGTACTGGTTAACCGCTGGAGCCTGCCCAGGAAAGGTGTTGTTAGGTAAACTGCCCGCCGGCGATAGCGCCCAAAATGGTGCTGATGCAGGCGTAAAACCCAAAATATAACATATACTACATGTATGGTATGTGAAGGCCATGGTTGCTGGGTGAACATGATACTACATGTATGTTATGTGAAGGCCATGGTTGCTGGGTGAACATGATACTACATGTATGTTATGTGAAGGCCATGGTTGCCAGGTGAACATGATACTACATGTATGTTATGTGAAGGCCATGGTTGCTGGGTGAACATGATACTATATGTATGTTATGTGAAGGCCATGGTTGCCAGGTGAACATGATACTACATGTATGGTATGTGAAGGCCATGCCATGGTTGCCAGGTGAACATGACACTACATGTATGTTTATGTGAAGGACATGGTTGCCGGGTGAACATGATACTACATGTATGTTTATGTGAAGGTCAAGGTCGCCGGGTTAACATGATTCTACAAGTATGTTATGTGAAGGCCATGGTTGCCAGGTGAACATGATACTACATGTATGGTATGTGAAGGCCATGGTTGCCGGGTGAACATGACACTACATGTATGGTATGTGAAGGCCATGGTTGCCGGGTGAACATGATAGTCTGAGGAGAATATGATACTATGTTATAGGAAGGCCAATGCCGACTAGTGGACAAACACAGCTCGCTACAGAAGCTTGTGTTACCACTATTATATATCTACTTATATCTTTGTTCTGTAGGTACCGGGACTGCCTATACCTATAGAGAACATGATTCTACGTTACGTGAAGGCCAAGGCTGACTGGTGGACAAACACAGCTCACTACAACAGAGAGAGAATCCGGAGAGGAGCTACCGTATGTACATTTCTTTCCCTATTTTCATATCCAGTGTGTCCGCCTCCGTGGTCGAGTGGTTAAGGTCGCTGACTTGTATACCACTGTAACCTATCATCACTGATGGTCAGGGTTCGAGCCCCGCTCAGACCGTGTCTCATTTATATGAAAAAGTTGGCAGTTTCTTACGGAGGTTGGTGCACCCAAGTACTGGTTAACCGCTGGAGCCTGCCCAGGAAAGGTGTTGTTAGGTAAACTGCCCGCCAGCGATATAGCCCAAAATGGTGCTGATGCAGGCATAAAACCCGAAATATAACATAAAATATAAATATAACATATCCAGTGTGTGTATTTTTCATTGGCATCTGGTTCCTATATCAGGCCCAGGAGATGAGCTTTTGTTCCATTTTTTCATGCGCGTCAAGAACTGGCTGTGTATTATATTAATATTAAAATAACTGAGATAAATATTGATATAACGAGTGTACAGATTTATCTTGTTGTTCAGATAAATATTGATATAATGAGTGTACAGATTTATCTTGTTGTTCAGATAAAGATAACTGAATGATTATCATACATTAATTTAATTTTCAAATATAAACTTGGAACAAACATGAACGTAATCAGTATTGAATGCTTTCAGCCTCGGTCTGTGCATGCCGAAACTATGTTTTGTGTTTCGTTTGAGGAGCCACCGCAGTCGTGTGGTAACTGTCGGTGACTTCAAAATCAATTGCCCCTCACGGCTGCTGGTTTGAATCCCACTGGGGTGTCAAATTATTTCATGTGAGGAAGCTATCTATCCAGTTGGCTTGCAGAAGGTCGGTGGTTCTAGTCAGGTGTCCGTCCGCGCCTGAAATACTGCTCGGAGGGTACCTGGGGTCACCAATCATGGCTGAAAAGTCGCCATATGACTTGAGCTGCTGGTGCGACGTTTAACCCCATAAATAAAGCAAAAACTTGTGTTTCAGTTATATAGACATACATGATGTACATAGCATAAGCATGCATCCAGTCTGGTTAATGATGATTCAGTAAAAGGTCTGATGTATTCTATGTGACTGGTCGCCATTCCCCACCCACATACTCATCAACACTCATCACCACTCATTCCATCATCATCCTCATCCTCATTGTACTAATTGGGACTGGCCTGTTGGAGGTAGCAGAGCTGGCAAGTTTCGGTACATAGATTGTATATGGCTCATGTCCTGTTGCTCAATTTGAAGTTTGAACTTGGGTTGGAATTGTTGAGCCAGACAGGGGAGCTTGGCTGGCCGGTCACACGGAGTATTATTTGATCACAACCTATACACTGAAACCAGTCTGGCATGAAACAACTTTTGTATTTTTATTCTACATGTTTTGTGTAGTAGAATAGTATTCAGTCGATGTAATGTTTGTATTCATGTTTGTTGGGGAAGTGGTTATGGTCGTTTACTTAAACTCAATGAGAGACATCTCTAATTTTCTATTACCTCCCTTGGCAGATAAAGTCTGATTTATTCCAAAATGTGAATAGGTCCTTTTTTAGTTAGAATCCTTTGTTTTTACTGGTGTTTCCTAACCAGATGTTGCGGTATGATGTGATTTTATCAAAAGCGTGTTAATTAACTGATAACATTCTTTTACAATTAAGTACCCATTGCATATACTGTAGGAGATATGTCGAGATATTGTAATATAATACAGTCAAACCTGCGTTAGTGGTCACCTCTATTAAGCAGCCAACCTGTACTAAGCGACCAGTTTCCAGATTCCCAATATGCTGTTTTATTATATATTTGACCTCTATTAAGCAGCCACCTGTGCTAAGCAGCCACTTTCTGAGATTCCCTCGACTGGCTGCTTAAGACAGGTTTGACTGTATTCACAAGAAGCGACAGTGGACTAAAATTGCTAGCATGTTGTGCAAAGGAAACAACGATAAAAACAGAGGAAAACACTTAATAGGACCTACCTACTTGTAGGGAGTATTCAGGGGCAGTAACTGACCGATGTCTCTCATTGCCCCCCACTGATGTAGGTTCGAATCCCACTCTGGGTCGAATTTATTCAATTGAGGAAGGGATCCATCTATACTGCTCGGAGGGGATCATGGGGTTTGCCTCCACCAAATAGCTGGAGAGAAGCTATATGACATGTGCTGTTTGTGATACTTTAAATGACCAAAAGGAAAAAACAAATTCTTGTGGCAGTCTTTGAAAGCTGTTGTAAGCAGTATACATATTAATGTTGCTTTCAGGTTGATAAGACGGTGTGTAAGAAGAACCTTGGTAGACTGACGCGTCTCTATCTGAAGGCGGAACAGGAGCGCCAACACAACTATCTCAAGGTGAGGCCGTACACTCGTACGTAAATACGCTACTAATGTGCTCTAGTTAACACAACTATCTCAAGGTGAGGCCGTACACTCGTACGTAAATATGCTACTAATGTGCTCTAGTTAGCACAAGTATTGCATTTATGTTATGATTTGCCCACTGAGGTTACTGGATGGAGAATGAATTGTATATATCGCATTAGATGGGGTGTAGCTGGTATGGGGTTACTGGATGGAGAATGGATTGTATATATCGCATTAGATGGGGTGTAGCAGGTAAGGGGTTACTGGATGGAGAATGGATTGTATATATCGCATTAGATGGGGTGTAGCTGGTAAGGGGTTACTGGATAGAGAATGGGGTGTAGCAGGTAAGGGGTTACTGGATGGAGAATGGATTGTATATATCGCATTAGATGGTGTAGCAGGTAAGGGGTTACTGGATGAAGAATTAGATGGGGTGTAGCTGGTAAGGGGTTACTGGCTGGAGAGTGGAATATATTGCCTTAGATTGGGTATAAACAGTAAAAGGTTACTTGGTGGAGGTCGTATTGTATAATATGTACACAATATTGTATACATGCATTCTCTATAATGATCACAGGATGGTCCGTATATCACACCAGAAGAGGGCGTGGCTATATACACAACGACTGTCCATTGGCTGGAGAGCAGACGATTCTCGCCGATCCCGTTCCCTCCGCTCTCGTACAAACACGACACCAAGCTACTCATTCTTGCCCTGGAGAGATTGAAGGAGGCATACAGTGTTAAGAGCAGGTATGGAATGGTACCTTTATAGCATTGTGAATGCCGCAACCTCAAGATTACGCATGTTTGTGGATGGCTTGTATTCTGTGTCTATATTTATTAATCACGTGAATTTTTGAGTATTTGATGATTTAATTAAAGTTTTTGTAGTGGTATCGTCCGCCTCCGTGGTCGAGTGGTTATGGTCGCTGACTTGTATACCATTGTAACCTATCATCACTGATGGTCACGGGTTCGAGCCCTGCTCAGACCGTGTTTCATTTATATGAAAAAGTTGGCAGTTTCTTACGGAGGTTGGTGCACCCAAGTACTGGTTAACCGCTGGAGCCTGCCCAGGAAAGGTGTTGTTAGGTAAACTGCCCGCCAGCGATATAGCCCAAAATGGTGCTGATGCAAGCTGTAAAATCCGAAATATAATAATAATAATTGTAGTGGTATGAGCATGTTTCAGCCACATTGTCATAGCGTACACATAAAAGTTACTTTACTGCATTGCACACAGGTTGACCCAGATTTTGCGGAATGATACAGGGTTTTAGCTCCAAATTCCGTAATCTGATTTGTAAGATCAAAACTTCGGAAATATATCCATTGTGGTAACATCTCCTATATAAATAATGATGATTGTTTACCCAAACACCGGTACTCGACATGAGACACTTCTAAATTAGCTCCCAACTAGCATGATTGTATGGCGTCCGTTGTCTAGTGGTATTTAGTATAAGCTTTATATATTTTAAAACGAGTACCATCTCGCATACTTCCCAGTCCGAGGATCGAGCCAGGGATCCATTATCGAGAAACGAGTATGCTATCCACTGCGCTAATCGACCAGCTAATCGATATAGTGGTAGAGCATATCTGGGAGCTCAAGTCCGAAAAGAAGTGTTTCTTGTAGCAGTTAATTGTTGTATATTGATATTCCTTCAATATCCCCCCTATAATAGTAACTTGATTGGAATGTTTTCTGAAAATATCAAATTCCTGAAAAGTGCATTGTGATATTGGCATCTCTGATTGACCCCTGACTTATGACCCCTGAACGCTGGCTTCTGCTCCTGAATAGAGTCAATACTTGCTGTGTTTCAGTTTATATGATGACAATTATGTAAATATTTCTACAACTCCCTAAGTATTTTCATGAGTCACTATATTCCAGTGGCTGATCTGAAGTCTTAAATTTGTGGGTGAGGACACCAAACTCGCAAGCAGGATATGTAGACTACAATTAATTATATTTTATTATAATCTTGATTGCGAAAGTGTGTTCGTTCCTGAATTATCTCGAAAATAATAAAACTATTATTATGTGAATAAATAATTATTAAACAGTACATAGTTCGCTGTTCCCATCTACCGTATATATGTTTATGAGCATAGCATTTACAGTATACTTGGTTATGAATATACATTGGCAAATACGGTATTCAATTTTGTGAATGATACATGTACACGTTTATTAACGTATGTTGGCATCTAAGGTATACATGTTGATGAATGTATGTTGACATCTACCGTATATATGTTTATGAACGTACACGTTTGATTACAGGTTAAACCAGTCACAGAGGGAGGAGTTGGGTTTGATTGAGCAGGCATATGACAATCCTCATGAGGCGCTCTCCAGGATCAAACGTCATCTCCTTACACAGAGAGCTTTCAAAGAGGTAAGAAAATAATGTAATTTACTTTTAAGATTGTTGTGTACAGTTAGTTTCGCTGTCAAATAATTCCATATATGTTTGAGAGGTAAGCAAAATATTTCGTAGGATTATTTTGTAAAAACATTATTGTATTTTCTATTCACATTCATACACTGTTGTGTGCTGTTGATATGCCATAGAAAACAATTTCCTGTCCCTGTTGTGTACTGTTACTATGCCATAGAAAACAATTTCCTGTCCTTGTGTGCTGTTACTATGCCGTAGAAAACAATTTCCTGTCCTTGTTGTGTGCTGTTGATATGCCGTAGAAAACAATTTCCTGTCCTTGTTGTGTGCTGTTGATATGTCGTAGAAAACAATTTCCTGTCCTTGTTGTGTACTGTTGATATGCCTTAGAAAACAATTTCCTGTCCTTGTTGTGTGTTGTTGATATGCCATAGAAAACAATTTCCTGTCCTTGTGTGCTGTTGATATGCCATAGAAAACAATTTCCTGTCCTTGTTGTGTACTGTTGATATGCCATAGAAAACAATTTCGTGTCCCTGTTGTGTGCTGTTACTATGCCATAGAAAACAATTTCGTGTCCCTGTTGTGTGCTGTTACTATGCCATAGAAAACAATTTCCTGTCCTTGTTGTGTACTGTTGATATGCCGTAGAAAACAATTTCCTGTCCTTGTGTGTTGTTGATATGCCATAGAAAACAATTTCCTGTCCTGTTATATGCTGTTGATATGCCATAGAAAACAATTTCCTACCCTGTTGTGTGCTGTTGATATGCCATAGAAAACAATTTTCTACCCTGTTGTGTGCTGTTGATATGCCATAGAAAACAATTTTATGTCCTGTTATATGCTGTTGATATGCCATTGAAAACAATTTCCTGTCCTGTTGTGTGTTGTTGATATGCCATAGAAAACAATTTCCTGTCCTGTTGTGTGCTGTTGATATGCCATAGAAAACAATTTCATGTCCTGTTGTGTGTTGTTGATATGCCATAGAAAACAATTTCATGTCCTGTTGTGTGCTGTTGATATGCCATAGAAAACAATTTCATGTCCTGTTGTGTGTTGTTGATATGCCATAGAAAACAATTTCATGTCCTGTTGTGTGCTGTTGATATGCCATAGAAAACAATTTCCTGTCCTGTTGTGTGCTGTTACTATGCCATAGAAAACAATTTCCTGTCCTGTTGTGTGCTGTTGATATGCCATAGAAAACAATTTCCTGTCCTTGTTGTGTGCTGTTGATATGCCATAGAAAACAATTTTATGTCCTGTTATATGCTGTTGATATGCCATTGAAAACAATTTCCTGTCCTGTTGTGTGTTGTTGATATGCCATAGAAAACAATTTCCTGTCCTGTTGTGTGCTGTTGATATGCCATAGAAAACACTTTCATGTCCTGTTGTGTGTTGTTGATATGCCATAGAAAACAATTTCATGTCCTGTTGTGTGCTGTTGATATGCCATAGAAAACAATTTCATGTCCTGTTGTGTGCTGTTGATATGCCATAGAAAACAATTTCATGTCCTGTTGTGTGCTGTTGATATGCCATAGAAAACAATTTCCTGTCCTTGTGTGCTGTTGATATGCCATAGAAAACAATTTTCTACCCTGTTGTGTGCTGTTGATATGCCATAGAAAACAATTTCATGTCCTGTTATATGCTGTTGATATGCCATTGAAAACAATTTCCTGTCTTGTTGTGTGCTGTTGATATGCCATAGAAAACAATTTCCTGTCATTGTGTGCTGTTGATATGCCATAGAAAACAATTTCCTGTCCTGTTCTGTGATGTTGATATGCCATAGAAAACAATTTCCTGTCCTTGTTGTGTGCTGTTGATATGCCATAGAAAACAATTTTCTACCCTGTTGTGTGCTGTTGATATGCCATAGAAAACAATGTCATGTCCTGTTGTGTGCTGTTGATATGCCATGGAAATCAATTTCCTGTCCTGTTGTGTGTTGTTGATATGCCATAAAAAACAATTTCATGTCCTGTTGTGTGCTGTTGATATGCCATAGAAAACAATTTCCTGTTCTGTGATGTTGATATGCCATAGAAAACAATTTCCTACCCTGTTGTGTGCTGTTGATATGCCATGGAAAACAATTTCCTGTCCTGTTGATATACCATGGAAAGCAAAATTGATTGAATCATTGTAATTTTGGAATAATCCTGATTCTATACATTTCAATTGGCAATTGGAAGTTGTATACTTCTTAGCACAGTAACTATTCATATGTGTACGTGATTCTTATTATAGATGTGAAATTCTATATTTCCAGACTGGTATTGAGTTCATGGACCTGTACAGTCACCTGATACCAGTCTACGATGTGGAGCCACTGGAGAAAGTCACGGACGCGTACCTGGATCAGTACCTATGGTACGAGGCTGACAAGAGGCGATTGTTCCCCCCGTGGATCAAACCCGCTGACCTGGAACCCCCACCTACCCTAGTCTACAAGTGGTGCCAAGGTAAGATAACCACACAGCTTTTAATAACTCGAGCAGTATTGATTAGGAAAATAGGCAGTGCAAGTAACCTCGGCGACCATTTTTTAGACGCTTAGGCGTGTCTGACTTACTGTTGTTGATGCCAACGTTGATAATGAAAAGTCCACAGTATAATATGTGTTTGTTTCCTGTAAATCGATCCACCCTTATTAACTGCAGATCACAATTCTTATGACGAAACGGGTACTCAAATTGTTTTGTGAAGAGAAGCTGTTTTGGGTGATATTGTGATGGGAAGCTGTTTTTGGTGATATTGTAAAGTTTTGTGAAGAGTAGCTATTTTTGGTGATATTGTAATGTTAGGTGATATTGTAATGTTTTGTGAAGAGAAGGTGTTTTTGGTGATATTGTAATGTTTTGTGAAGGGAAGCTATTTTTGGTGATATTGTAATGTTTTGTGAAGAGTAGCTATTTTTGGTGATATTGTAATGTTTGGCAATATTGTAATGTTTTGTGAAAAGTAGCTATTTTTGGTGATATTGTAATGTTTTGTGAAGAGAAGCTGTTGTGGGTGATATTGTAATGTTTTGCGTTACTTGCAGGTATCAACAACCTGCAGGATGTATGGGACACAGCGGAAGGCGAGTGTAATGTAATGATGGAAACCAAGTTTGAGAAGATGTATGAAAAGATCGATCTGACACTCCTCAACAGATTGCTGCGTCTAATTGTAGACCACAACATCGCTGATTACATGACAGCCAAGAACAATGTCGTCATCAACTATAAGGTAGGCATTGATACGCGCAAACGGCTTATCAGAACGCTGTGTCAGACCGCTGTGTGTGTAGGACCTCTATTTGTGCCGGACTGCTGTCCGTGTCAGACTGCTGTGTGTGCCAGACTGCTATATGTGCCAGACCGCTGTATGTGTCAGACCGCTGTATGTGTAGGACCTCTATTTGTGCCGGACTGCTGTGTGTGCCAGACCGCTATATGTGTCAGACCGCTGTATGTGTAGGACCTCTATTTGTGCCGGACTGCTGTATGTGCCAGACTGCTATATATGTCAGACCGTTGTGTGTGCCAGACTGCTGTATGTGCCAGACCGCTGTGTGTGCCAGACTGCTATATATGTGTCAGACCGCTGTGTGTGCCAGACTGCTATATGTGTGTCGGACCGCTGTGTGTGTCAGACTGCTATATATGTGTCAGACCGCTGTATATGCCAGACTGCTGTGTGTGCCAGACTGCTATATATGTCGGACCATTGTGTGTGCCAGACTGCTGTATGTGCCAGACCGCTGTGTGTGCCAGACTGCTATATATGTGCCAGACTGCTGTGTGTGCCAGACTGCTATATATGTGTCAGACCGCTGTGTGTGCCAGACTGCTATATGTGTCGGACCGCTGTGTGTGTCAGACTGCTATATGTGTCAGACCGCTGTGTGTGCCAGACTGCTATATGTGTCGGACCGCTGTGTGTGTCAGACTGCTATATGTGTCAGACTGCTATATGTGTGTCGGACCGCTGTATGTGTCAGACTGCTAAATGTGTGTCGGACCGCTGTATGTGTCAGACTGCTGTAAGTGTCAGACTGCTGTGTGTGTCAGACTGCTGTGTGTGTCAGACTGCTATATGTGTCAGACTGATATATATGCCAGACTGCTGTATGTGCCAGACCGCTGTATGTGCCAGACTGCTATATATGCCAGACCGCTGTATGTGCCAGACTGCTATATGTGTCGGACCGCTGTGTGTGTCAGACTGTTATATGTGTCAGACTGCTGTATGTGTCAGACTGCTGTATGTGTCAGACTGCTATATATGCCAGACTGCTGTATGTGCCAGACTGCTATATGTGTCGGACTGCTGTGTGTGCCAGACGGCTATATATGTCAGACCGCTGTGTGTGCCAGACTGCTATATGTGTCAGACCGCTGTGTGTGCCAGACTGCTATATGTGTCGGACCGCTGTGTGTGTCAGACTGCTGTATGTGTCAGACTGCTGTAAGTGTCAGACTGCTGTGTGTGTCAGACTGCTGTGTGTGTCAGACTGCTATATATGTCAGAACGCTGTATGTGCCAGAACGCTGTGTGTGCCAGACTGCTATATATGTGTCAGACCGCTGTGTGTGCGCCAGACTGCTATATGTGTCGGACCGCTGTGTGTGTCAGACTGCTATATATGTGTCAGACCGCTGTATATGCCAGACTGCTGTGTGTGCCAGACTGCTATATATGTCAGACCGTTGTGTGTGCCAGACTGCTATATGTGTCAGACCGCTGTGTGTGCCAGACTGCTATATGTGTCAGACCGCTGTGTGTGTCAGACTGCTGTATGTGTCAGACTGCTATATGTGTGTCGGACCGCTGTATGTGTCAGACTGCTATATGTGTGTCGGACCGCTGTATGTGTCAGACTGCTGTAAGTGTCAGACTGCTGTGTGTGTCAGACTGCTGTGTGTGTCAGACTGCTATATGTGTCAGACTGATATATATGCCAGACTGCTGTATGTGCCAGACCGCTGTATGTGCCAGACTGCTATATATGCCAGACCGCTGTATGTGCCAGACTGCTATATGTGTCGGACCGCTGTGTGTGTCAGACTGTTGTATGTGTCAGACTGCTGTATGTGTCAGACTGCTATATATGCCAGACTGCTGTATGTGCCAGACTGCTATATGTGTCGGACTGCTGTGTGTGCCAGACGGCTATATATGTCAGACCGCTGTGTGTGCCAGACTGCTATATGTGTCAGACCGCTGTGTGTGCCAGACTGCTATATGTGTCGGACCGCTGTGTGTGTCAGACTGCTGTATGTGTCAGACTGCTGTACGTGTCAGACTGCTGTGTGTGTCAGACTGCTATATGTGTGCCGGACTGCTATATGTGTCAGACCGCTGTATGTGTCAGACCGCTGTGTGTGCCAGACTGCTATATATGTCAGACCGCTGTGTGTGCCAGACCGCTGTGTGTGCCGGACTGCTGTCTGTCAGACCACTCTTTGTGTGTCAGACCGGTATATATGTCAGACCGCTGTGTGTGCCAGACTGCTATATGTGTCGGACCGCTGTATGTGTCAGACCGCTGTATGTGCCAGACGGCTGTGTGTGTCAGATGGCTATATATGTCAGACCGCTGTGTGTGCCAGACTGCTATATGTGTCGGACCGCTGTGTGTGCCGGACTGCTGTCTGTCAGACCACTCTTTGTGTGTCAGACCGCTATATATGTCAGACTGCTGTCTGTGTGGTATCTCTGTGTGTCAGACCGCTGTATGTGCTGGACCTCTATGTATGTCAGACCACTGTATGTGCTGGACCTCTATGTATGTCAGACCGCTGTATGTGCTGGACCTCTATGTATGCCAGACCGCTGTATGTGCTGGACCTCTATGTATGCCAGACCGCTGTATGTGCTGGACCTCTATGTATGCCAGATCACTGTATGTGCTGGACCTCTATGTATGTACTGGACCTCTATGTATGTCAGACCGCTGTATGTGCTGGACCTCTATGTATGCCAGACCACTGTATGTGCTGGACCTCTATGTATGTCAGACCGCTGTATGTGCTGGACCTCTATGTATGCCAGACCACTGTATGTGCTGGACCTCTATGTATGTCGGACCACTGTATGTGCTGGACCTCTATGTATGTCAGACCACTGTATGTACTGGACCTCTATGTATGTCAGACCTCTGTATGTGCTGGACCTCCATGTATGCTAGACCGCTGTATGTACTGGACCTCTATGTATGTCAGACCTCTGTATGTGCTGGACCTCTATGTATGTCAGACCACTGTATGTACTGGACCTCTATGTATGTACTGGACCTCTATGTATGTCAGACCACTGTATGTACTGGACCTCTATGTATGTCAGATCACTGTATGTGCTGGACCTCTATGTATGTACTGGACCTCTATGTATGTACTGGACCTCTATGTATGTACTGGACCTCTATGTATGTCAGATCACTGTATGTGCTGGACCTCTATGTATGTCAGATCACTGTATGTACTGGACCTCTATGTATGTCAGATCACTGTATGTACTGGACCTCTATGTATGTCAGACCGCTGTATGTACTGGACCTCTATGTATGTAATGGACCTCTATGTATGTACTGGACCTCTATGTATGTCAGACCACTGTATGTGCTGGACCTCTATGTATGTGCTGGACCTCTATGTATGTCAGACCACTGTATGTGCTGGACCTCTATGTATGTACTGGACCTCTATGTATGTGCTGGACCTCTATGTATGTACTGGACCTCTATGTATGTACTGGACCTCTATGTATGTACTGGACCTCTATGTATGTCAGATCACTGTATGTGCTGGACCTCTATGTATGTCAGATCACTGTATGTACTGGACCTCTATGTATGTCAGATCACTGTATGTACTGGACCTCTATGTATGTACTGGACCTCTATGTATGTACTGGACCTCTATGTATGTACTGGACCTCTATGTATGTACTGGACCTCTATGTATGTCAGATCACTGTATGTACTGGACCTCTATGTATGTACTGGACCTCTATGTATGTCAGATCACTGTATGTGCTGGACCTCTATGTATGTACTGGACCTCTATGTATGTGCTGGACCTCTATGTATGTACTGGACCTCTATGTATGTACTGGACCTCTATGTATGTACTGGACCTCTATGTATGTCAGACCACTGTATGTGCTGGACCTCTATGTATGTACTGGACCTCTATGTATGTACTGGACCTCTATGTATGTACTGGACCTCTATGTATGTACTGGACCTCTATGTATGTACTGGACCTCTATGTATGTCAGATCACTGTATGTACTGGACCTCTATGTATGTACTGGACCTCTATGTATGTCAGATCACTGTATGTGCTGGACCTCTATGTATGTACTGGACCTCTATGTATGTGCTGGACCTCTATGTATGTACTGGACCTCTATGTATGTACTGGACCTCTATGTATGTACTGGACCTCTATGTATGTCAGACCACTGTATGTGCTGGACCTCTATGTATGTACTGGACCTCTATGTATGTACTGGACCTCTATGTATGTCAGACCACTGTATGTGCTGGACCTCTATGTATGTACTGGACCTCTATGTATGTACTGGACCTCTATGTATGTACTGGACCTTTATGTATGTCAGATCACTGTATGTGCTTGACCTCTATGTATGTCAGACCACTGTATGTGCTGGACCTCTATGTATGTACTGGACCTCTATGTATGTCAGACCGCTGTATGTGCTGGACCTCTATGTATGCCAGACCACTGTATGTGCTGGACCTCTATGTATGTCAGACCGCTGTATGTGCTGGACCTCTATGTATGCCAGACCACTGTATGTGCTGGACCTCTATGTATGTCGGACCACTGTATGTGCTGGACCTCTATGTATGTCAGACCACTGTATGTACTGGACCTCTATGTATGTCAGACCTCTGTATGTGCTGGACCTCCATGTATGCTAGACCGCTGTATGTACTGGACCTCTATGTATGTCAGACCTCTGTATGTGCTGGACCTCTATGTATGTCAGACCACTGTATGTACTGGACCTCTATGTATGTACTGGACCTCTATGTATGTCAGACCACTGTATGTACTGGACCTCTATGTATGTCAGATCACTGTATGTGCTGGACCTCTATGTATGTACTGGACCTCTATGTATGTACTGGACCTCTATGTATGTACTGGACCTCTATGTATGTCAGATCACTGTATGTGCTGGACCTCTATGTATGTCAGATCACTGTATGTACTGGACCTCTATGTATGTCAGATCACTGTATGTACTGGACCTCTATGTATGTAATGGACCTCTATGTATGTACTGGACCTCTATGTATGTCAGACCACTGTATGTGCTGGACCTCTATGTATGTGCTGGACCTCTATGTATGTCAGACCACTGTATGTGCTGGACCTCTATGTATGTACTGGACCTCTATGTATGTGCTGGACCTCTATGTATGTACTGGACCTCTATGTATGTACTGGACCTCTATGTATGTACTGGACCTCTATGTATGTCAGATCACTGTATGTGCTGGACCTCTATGTATGTACTGGACCTCTATGTATGTACTGGACCTCTATGTATGTACTGGACCTCTATGTATGTACTGGACCTCTATGTATGTACTGGACCTCTATGTATGTCAGATCACTGTATGTACTGGACCTCTATGTATGTACTGGACCTCTATGTATGTCAGATCACTGTATGTGCTGGACCTCTATGTATGTACTGGACCTCTATGTATGTGCTGGACCTCTATGTATGTACTGGACCTCTATGTATGTACTGGACCTCTATGTATGTACTGGACCTCTATGTATGTCAGACCACTGTATGTGCTGGACCTCTATGTATGTACTGGACCTCTATGTATGTACTGGACCTCTATGTATGTACTGGACCTCTATGTATGTACTGGACCTCTATGTATGTACTGGACCTCTATGTATGTCAGATCACTGTATGTACTGGACCTCTATGTATGTACTGGACCTCTATGTATGTCAGATCACTGTATGTGCTGGA
Source organism: Archivesica marissinica (assembly GCA_014843695.1). NCBI lineage: Eukaryota > Metazoa > Mollusca > Bivalvia > Venerida > Vesicomyidae > Archivesica > Archivesica marissinica. The sequence goes on from CM026403.1 coordinate 8,293,113, forward strand.
CCTCTATGTATGTACTGGACCTCTATGTATGTGCTGGACCTCTATGTATGTACTGGACCTCTATGTATGTACTGGACCTCTATGTATGTACTGGACCTCTATGTATGTACTGGACCTCTATGTATGTCAGACCACTGTATGTGCTGGACCTCTATGTATGTACTGGACCTCTATGTATGTACTGGACCTCTATGTATGTCAGACCACTGTATGTGCTGGACCTCTATGTATGTACTGGACCTCTATGTATGTACTGGACCTCTATGTATGTACTGGACCTTTATGTATGTCAGATCACTGTATGTGCTTGACCTCTATGTATGTCAGACCACTGTATGTGCTGGACCTCTATGTATGTACTGGACCTCTATGTATGTCAGACCGCTGTATGTACTGGACCTCTATGTATGTCAGACCGCTGTATGTGCTGGACCTCTATGTATGTCAGACCGCTGTATGTACTGGACCTCTATGTATGTCAGACCACTGTATGTGCTGGACCTCTATGTATGTCCGACCACTGTATGTGCTGGACCTCTATGTATGTCAGACCACTGTATGTGCTGGACCTCTATGTATGTCAGACCTCTGTATGTGCTGGACCTCTATGTATGTCAGACCACTGTATGTGCTGGACCTCTATGTATGTCAGACCTCTGTATGTGCTGGACCTCCATGTATGCTAGACCGCTGTATGTGTCGAACCTCCATGTATGCCAGACCGCTGTATGTGTCGAACCTCCATGTATGCTAGACCGCTGTAACGGCATGTAGTCTGCATTACTGCTACTTTTAGGTTTTCAATACAAAGAACTTGTGTAATACATTATTAAATCTACTTTCTATGTTACATATTCTTCAGTTCTAATGTAATTACTGCTATAATTTGTGTACAATATTTGTTGTATATTTCTTGTCTAGGACATGAACCACACCAATTCATATGGTATTATCCGTGGCCTACAGTTCGCCTCCTTCATCACTCAGTACTATGGTCTGGTACTCGATCTGCTGGTTCTCGGTCTGATGCGTGCATCCGAGATGGCCGGTCCCCCACAGATGCCAAACGCCTTCCTTCAGTTCCAGGACGTGAACACGGAGGCTGCACATCCCATCAGGCTCTACTCTAGATATGTAGACAGAATACATATATGCTTCAGGTATGAACCAGGGCGTTCACTAGACTTTAAAAGTCAAGAGTCAATCAACCTTGAGGTCAAAATCTCAAGAGTCAAGCTGGATTTTTCATGAGTCATATGCATATTGGTACTTTCCGTACAGATAACTTTTTCCCGACCATATACCTCTGGACCAAGGTGTGTCTTGGATGCAACCAGTAATTTTGTTATCATAATTAGAGAAAACATTGACTAGTTTACTGAGCTTTGAATCTGGGTTTTGAACCGTACAAGTATTTAAGTTTCATGTTACTTTGTGGCGACCGTGGTCCAGTGGTACATGTAGAGCATTGGATTTGGTCTGGGTTTGATACTCGGTTAGACCACGTGGGTAGTGTCATTGAGCATGGCACCTCACACAAATTGCTTAGTCCTGGTTAACCACTTGGTAATCCTGCCCAGGAAAGCATGTCTAGGTCCCCGCAAGTGGTTTGACATGAATGTATCATACATAAATACTACCTGTATAGATAGATCTACATTGTATCCCAGTTGCAAAGGTCACCAAATGATCACGAGTAGTTGATATCAACATGAGCCTTCTGGGGTCCTGCATCCAGATTAGCCTTGACAAACCCAATAGAAATGTCAATTATACAAAATACAATTTTTTTAGCTGGTCTGCATTTAATTTATCATGAAATTGGTACGAAACGGATCGAGTACGGTTCCACGACATTGTAAAACATTAATTTCTTATATAAAGGGGACATATTCATTTCAATATCTATGCATTTTTGAATTTAAGCACATTTTTATGCATATGTAATATGTATAATTAGTATCATTTGTGAAATCAACTAAAATTCCAAGTTATTATGGCGAGTGACAGAGATTTTTGATCAGCTGTTCCCAAACTGGAACGAATCTGAAAATGTTCATCCAAACTCGGAATTACTATGAAAAGAAGTGATTTTTATAAAATATATTTAGTTACAAACTGCAATAAATCATAAAAACTCGTAAATTAAATTGTTTATTGGCCACAAAGAAGTTTTATCATTAACTTGCGTTGTATAATTTGCGATAGCCCTGGCTTCAGTATATTCAAAATGGACGCACTTAGATTTATGGCTGGAGTTACTGATTTCAAAACAAAATGCAGGTAGCTTATAATTTGTTCCAGAAATGATTTTGGTATCAACAATAAGATAAAAGCATGACCTTTTAATAAATATTCATTAATTCAGCAGAAAAGTCGTAATTTCATGTAAATTTTGTTCCAACTTTACGAGAATATATCTAGGCTTATGGTTGTTGGCAAATTTAAACAGACCTCTTTGTTCATTGGCCGAAGCCAGAGTTACGGCGTTTATTTTTAGACGGATTCCACCCTCTCCGATCGCATTTGACAGTCAGATTAGGATAATTACACTGTTGAGAATATGTTCGATGACGCTTGACCGCTTGTCGTCCTGTGTCAAGGTTGACCCACTACGCATTTTCACCAAGAGTCAAACAAGCTACTGATTTTCATGTGTCAAAACCCGGGGAGCTCGGGTCAAATGAACGCCCTGTATGAACAGAATACATATATGCTGAAGATATGAACATAGTACATATATGCTGAAGATATGAACATAGTACATATATGCTTACAGTATGAACAGAATACATATATGCTGAAGATATGAACATAGTACATATATGCTTACAGTATGAACAGAATACATATATGCTGAAGATATGAACATAGTACATATATGCTGAAGATATGAACATAGTACATATATGCTTACGGTATGAACATAGTACATATATGCTGAAGATAAGAACATAGTACATATATGCTGAAGATATGAACATAGTACATATATGCTGAAGGTATGAACATAGTACATATATGCTGACGGTATGAACATAGTACATATATGCTGAAGGTATGAACATAGTACATATATGCTGAAGGTATGAACATAGTACATATATGCTGAAGGTATGAATATAGTACATATATGCTGAAGGTATGAACATAGTACATATATGCTGAAGATATGAACATAGTACATATATGCTGAAGGTATGAACATAGTACATATATGCTGACGGTATGAACATAGTACATATATGCTGAAGGTATGAACATAGTACATATATGCTGAAGGTATGAACATAGTACATATATGCTGAAGGTATGAATATAGTACATATATGCTGAAGGTATGAACATAGTACATATATGCTGAAGATATGAACATAGTACATATATGCTGAAGGTATGAACATAGTACATATATGCTGACGGTATGAACATAGTACATATATGCTGAAGGTATGAACATAGTACATATATGCTGAAGGTATGAACATAGTACATATATGCTGAAGCCATCTATGCTTACACTATCCCTCTGTGGCTCTGTACAGGGGGTGTCACTATGGTAGGAAATGGTGCACATATCGCACAAGCTGGAGCAAGGCTACACTACAGCAATCATTGAAAGAAAAATCTGAATAGTAAATTTGTCTGTCAAATCTTTCCGAGTGCTATTGTCTAGTTCCACCTGTATTGACAAAATTAGTGTCAATGATTTCTTATACATAAATGATAAATTAATAATTTGTATTTAATTAATTGTTCACAAACCGGTTATCGATTTCTTGCAGGTTTTCGGCGGAGGAGGCTCGAGATCTGATCCAACGCTACCTGACGGAACACCCCGATCCAAACAACGAGAACATTGTGGGATATAACAATAAGAAATGCTGGCCGCGCGACTCCAGGATGAGACTCATGAAGCATGATGTGAACCTGTAAGTAAATTACCCTGTGCACCGTGTGCTGTACTAGCTAAATACTAAACTCTGCACCGTGTGCACCGTGTGCTGTACTAGCTAAATACTAAACTCTGCACCCTGTGCTGTACTAGCTAAATACTAAACTGCACCCTGTGCACCGTGTGCTGTACTAGCTCAATACTAAACACTGCACCCTGTGCACCGTGTGCTGTACTAGCTAAATACTAAACTCTGCACCCTGTGCACCGTGTGCTATACCAGCTAAATACTAAACACTGCACCCTGTGCACCGTGTGCTGTACTAGCTCAATACTAAACACTGCACCCTGTGCACCGTGTGCTGTACTAGCTCAATACTAAACACTGCACCCTGTGCACCGTGTGCTATACTAGCTAAATACTAAACTCTGCACCCTGTGCACCATGTGCTATACTAGCTAAATACTAAACTCTGCACCCTGTGCACCGTGTGCTATACCAGCTAAATACTAAACTCTGCACCCTGTGCTATACTAGCTAAATACTAAACTCTGCACCCTGTGCTATACTAGCTAAATACTAAACTCTGCACCCTGTGCACCATGTGCTATACTAGCTAAATACTAAACTCTGCACCCTGTGCTGTACCAGCTAAATACTAAACTCTGCACCGTGTGCTGTACTAGCTAAATACTAAACACTGCACCCTGTGCACCGTGTGCTATACTAGCTAAATACTAAACTCTGCACCGTGTGCTGTACTAGCTAAATACTAAACTCTGCACCCTGTGCTATACTAGCTAAATACTAAACTCTGCACCCTGTGCTGTACCAGCTAAATACTAAACTCTGCACCCTGTGCACTGTGTGCTATACCAGCTAAATACTAAACTCTGCACCCTGTGCTGTACCAGCTAAATACTAAACTCTGCACCCTGTGCACTGTGTGCTATACCAGCTAAATACTAAACTCTGCACCCTGTGCTATACCAGCTAAATACTAAACTCTGCACCCTGTGCTGTACCAGCTAAATACTAAACTCTGCACCCTGTGCTGTACTAGCTAAATACTAAACTCTGCACCGTGTGCTGTACTAGCTAAATACTAAACTCTGCACCCTGTGCTGTACTAGCTAAATACTAAACTCTGCACCCTGTGCACTGTGTGCTATACCAGCTAAATACTAAACTCTGCACCCTGTGCTGTACCAGCTAAATACTAAACTCTGCACCCTGTGCACTGTGTGCTATACCAGCTAAATACTAAACTCTGCACCCTGTGCTATACCAGCTAAATACTAAACTCTGCACCCTGTGCTGTACCAGCTAAATACTAAACTCTGCACCCTGTGCTGTACTAGCTAAATACTAAGCTCTGCACCCTGTGCTGTACTAGCTAAATACTAAACACTGCACCGTGTGCTGTACTAGCTAAATACTAAACACTGCACCCTGTGCACCGTGTGCTATACTAGCTAAATACTAAACTCTGCACCCTGTGCACCGTGTGCTATACCAGCTAAATACTAAACTCTGCACCGTGTGCTGTACTAGCTAAATACTAAACACTGCACCCTGTGCACCGTGTGCTGTACTAGCTAAATACTAAACACTGCACCCTGTGCACCGTGTGCTATACTAGCTAAATACTAAACTCTGCACCCTGTGCACCGTGTGCTATACCAGCTAAATACTAAACTCTGCACCGTGTGCTGTACTAGCTAAATACTAAACACTGCACCCTGTGCACCGTGTGCTATACTAGCTAAATACTAAACTCTGCACCGTGTGCTATACCAGCTAAATACTAAACTCTGCACCGTGTGCTGTACTAGCTAAATACTAAACACTGCACCCTGTGCACCGTGTGCTATACTAGCTAAATACTAAACTCTGCACCCTGTGCACCGTGTGCTGTACTAGCTAAATACTAAACTCTGCACCGTGTGCTATACTAGCTAAATACTAAACACTGCACCCTGTGCACCGTGTGCTATACTAGCTAAATACTAAACACTGCACCCTGTGCACCGTGTGCTATACCAGCTAAATACTAAACTCTGCACCGTGTGCTGTACTAGCTAAATACTAAACACTGCACCCTGTGCACCGTGTGCTATACCAGCTAAATACTAAACTCTGCACCCTGTGCAACCGTGTGCTATACTAGCTAAATACTAAACTCTGCACCCTGTGCACCGTGTGCTATACCAGCTAAATACTAAACTCTGCATGCTGTGCACCGTGTGCTATACTAGCTAAATACTAAACTCTGCACCCTGTGCACCGTGTGCTGTACTAGCTAAATACTAAACTCTGCACCGTGTGCTATACTAGCTAAATACTAAACACTGCACCCTGTGCACCGTGTGCTATACTAGCTAAATACTAAACACTGCATGCTGTGTACCGTGTGCTATACTAGCTAAATACTAAACACTGCACCCTGTGCACCGTGTGCTATACCAGCTAAATACTAAACTCTGCACCCTGTGCACCGTGTGCTATACTAGCTAAATACTAAACTCTGCACCCTGTGCACCGTGTGCTATACCAGCTAAATACTAAACTCTGCATGCTGGCTAATATAAATGCTGTAAATAGGTCAAATAATTGTTGCAGGCGACAATTCCTTACTGTGTTATTCGTATTTTTAGCTGAAAACTGTTATGTCATGAATTTCATTAGAATTGTGTCATTATTATTATTCTAATGAAATTCATGACATATTGGACTGTTATGTTACAACATTATTCTAATGAAGTTCATGACATATTGGACTGTTATATTACAACATTATTCTAATGAAGTTCATGACATAATGGACTGTTATGTTACAACATTATTCTAATGAAGTTCATGACATAATGGACTGTTATGTTACAACATTATTCTAATGAAGTTCATGACATATTGGACTGTTATTTTCACCGCCAGTGTGCAAAGAGTCAACTTTTATGAACACAACCGAATGTCACTTTGTAATTTCTCTACTACTTGATTCGCTTGTGACTTGCGATGGTCTAGGCTCTGTCCTCAATATCTGCGGTATCTTTATTAGCACGCTCGCTTTTCACAAATGCAACCCGGGTTCGATCCTTGAACCGGGAAGTATGTGAGATGGTACGGTGGTCGCCAGATCGGACAGGTGAGTTTCTCCGGATACTCTGGTTTCCTCCCACACGAATGACCACATTTACGTTTTCATCCGCACCAACGAGAGTGATTAATATAAGTTGTTAGAATTTGCTTTGCAATCGTTGTAAAAAAAAGTTTAAACTCTAATCTTCTGCACATATAATCAAAATCTCAATGTAATCTCAAATATCCTGTGTATTGTATACTGTATATATATTGTATGAACAGAATAAAATATGTTTAACCCTTTCAACACCACAGACCTCTCAATAGGCTTACAAAAAGTGTAGATCCAGATGAGCCAGCTCGTGACGAGCCGTCTCATCAGGATCTGCACTTTTTGCCTGTAATATTACTATTTTTAGACAAAAATTACCCATTTTCATAAATGAACTGGTCCAAATATAATTTTCTTATTAATTTATTGGTCTGAAAATATCATGCACCAGTCCATGTCAGTTACTTGGTGTTGAATGGGTTAAACTAATGTAATTTTGGTGAAAATAGCTCAATTTAAAGATATTTAATCCATTGCAACGGGGACAGTCCCCACGGAACGGGGGTGATGCATGTTTACCTAATTGATTATTATTGCAGGGGTAGAGCTGTGTTCTGGGACATCAAGAATCGACTGCCTCGGTCCGTGACCACCATTGAGTGGGACGGCAGTTTTGTGTCCGTGTATAGCAAAGACAATCCGAACCTACTGTTTAACATGTGCGGGTTTGAGTGTAGGATCCTACCCAAGTGTAGAACCACGCATGAGGAGTTCACACACAGAGATGGGGTGTGGAACCTGCAGAATGAGGTAGGCACCCTATATATATATATTCATATACACAAACACACCCATCAGTCAAACAGTCATAAATTGAGGGTTGGATTCATGTATATATACACACACCCATCAGTCAAACGGTCATAACTTGAGGGTTGGATTCATGTATATATACACACACCCATCAGTCAAACGGTCATAACTTGAGGGTTGGATTCATGTATATATATATACACCCATCAGTCAAACGGTCATAACTTGAGGGTTGGATTCATGTATATATATACATACATACATACATACACACCCATCAGTCAAACGGTCATAACTTGAGGGTTGGATTCATGTATATATATACATACATACATACATACACACCCATCAGTCAAACGGTCATAACTTGAGGGTTGGATTCATGTATATATACACACACCCATCAGTCAAACGGTCATAACTTGAGGGTTGGATTCATGTATATATATACACACACACACACCCATCAGTCAAACAGTCATAACTTGAGGGTTGGATTCATGTATATACACCCACACACCCATCAGTCAAACAGTCATAAATTGAGGGTTGGATTCATGTATATACACCCACACACCCATCAGTCAAACAGTCATAAATTGAGGGTTGGATTCATGTGAATTTGTGGAACTGGTTGTATACTACACATGTTTGTGGCTCAGCCATACGAAGTGGTGAAGTGGCCGAGTGGTTATGGATGTTGACTTCAAATCACCCGCCCCTCATTGCTGTCCGAATTCTTTCATAGGGTTTTATTCTACAGTGGAAAAATGGGCAGGGTGGGTCAGAAAAGAGGAAGGGTGCATTTGAGCCTCGATGAGGTGTGCGAGGGGGGGGTATTTTGGGGTTAGTCCCTAGAAAATGTTGGTAAATTATGGTGATTGATCAAAGAGGCAGTAATAAAAAAAATTTTTTTTATGCAATGCAGTGTACAACTACATAGTAAATAGTTCCCGTAAAAATAACCAACACATCGTGTATTTAATCATGTCGTATTTAAAAACATACGGTATATTAAATCAAATAAACTATTATTACAAAGTTTCTTTATTTCTATGATATCGTACGTATGCTGCGTCGCTTTATGCGGCGAAGTATGCGAAAAGTACGGGAAATATTACATACGATGAAACCATGTGATGTTATCAAATCGCCATATTTATGCATTTACTAATTTCAATTAAATTCTTCAGTTTGCCAAAATTAACGCAGTATATGCTAATTTTGTGGTCTTATTTATTTCATTTATTTATATAGACTGTCGGCAACTGGTTTTAATAGCCAGTTTATAACGTTTGTCGAATGTAACAAATTATAGAATGACTGTGGGGCCCGTTCGGGTCGAATTTCACGAAATATTGGTCAATTTTAGTCCGGAAAAAAATGTCCTGATGTCTGTACTGGTGTATAATGCGCAGTAGATAAAATGGATGAGGATTTCAGTAAGAAATGTGCGCACTATACACAGCTAAATACGGTATTTGTGAAACGGTCGTGCGAGTTCCAAGTTATATAGGTCTGCCCCGTATGAAGGCACCTGTTGAGGGTTATATAAACAACAAACTTAAATTATTATTTTACGGCAAAGGGGCAGCGTTAAAAATGGCAGGGAAGAGTTCTCAAGAGCGATTTAACTAATTTTGTAAGAACTTAATATATAGCAATCGAGCTAAAATAATGAATCAATAAATGTTTTTATATATTTATGAATTAATATAAACTAGAAAGCTTGTTTTCATGTATGCATGAGATATACATTTGTTATGAATAACATGGAAATATAATTTCAAAACCATTCTGAAAATATTAGCATTTACATATTTCTATTTAACCCATTCAACACCAAGTAACTCACATGGACTGGTCCATGATATTCATAAACCAATAAATGAATCAGAAAATCACATTTGGACAAGTTCATTTATCAAAATGGGTAATTATGTCTAAAGATAGTCATATCACTGGCAAAAAGTGCAGATCCTGATGAGACGGCTCGTCACGAGCCGGCTCATCTGGATCTACACCTTTTTTAAGCCTATTTAGAGGTCTGTGGTGTTGAAAGGGTTAAGAGTTGTAAACGGATTGTGTTTGTGATATAGGTTACGAAGGAGCGTACAGCCCAGTGTTTCCTGAGAGTAGATGACGAGTCGATGAACAAGTTCCATAACCGTGTCAGGCAGATTCTCATGGCCTCTGGATCTACAACATTTACGAAGGTAAGGTATTTATTCATTTTCAGTGGCCGAGTGGTTACGGTCATTGACACTTCACTGCCCCTCACCACTATGTTTGAATCCCACTGAGGAGTCGAACTCTTTCGTGACGGATGCTATCCAGCTGCCTTGTGGACTATCGGTGGTTTTACCCGGGTACTCGTCCGTGCCAGAAATACTGCTTACAGTAGCACCCGTGGTCTTCCCCCACCAATAATAGCTGGAGTGTTGCTGTATGAAATACTGCTCACAGGAGCACCCGTGGTCTTCCCCCACCAATAATAGCTGGAGTGTCTCCGTATGAAATACTGCTTACAGTAGCACCCGTGGTCTTCCCCCACCAATAATAGCTGGAGTGTTGCTGTATGAAATACTGCTCACAGTAGCACCCGTGGTCTTCCCCCACCAATAATAGCTGGAGTGTCGCCGTATGAAATACTGCACACAGTAGCACCCGTGGTCTTCCCCCACCAATAATAGCTGGAGTGTCGCCGTATGAAATGCTGCACACAGTAGCACCCGTGGTCTTCCTCCACCAATAATAACTGGAGTGTTGCTGTATGAAATACTACACACAGTAGCACCCGTGGTCTTCCCCCACCAATAATAGCTGGAGTGTCGCTGTATGAAATACTGCTCACAGCACCCGTGGTCTTCCCCCACCAATAATAGCTGGAGTGTCGCTGTATGAAATACTGCTCACAGCACCCGTGGTCTTCCCCCACCAATAATAGCTGGAGTGTTGCTGTATGAAATACTGCTCACAGTAGCACCCGTGGTCTTCCCCCACCAATAATAGCTGGAGTGTCTCCGTATGAAATACTGCTTACAGTAGCACCCGTGGTCTTCCCCCACCAATAATAGCTGGAGTGTTGCTGTATGAAATACTGCACACAGGAGCACCCGTGGTCTTCCCCCACCAATAATAACTGGAGTGTCGCCGTATGACCTAAGCTGTTTGGTAAGACTAAAACTCCCAAGAACCCCAAACAAACAAATGGCAAGTAGATATATTTGTTTCTTAGTTTGACTATATGACGGCCACACTGTCAGATAGATAGATAGATAGATAGATAGATAGATAGATAGATAGATAGATAGATAGATAGATAGATAGATAGATAGATAGATAGATAGATAGATAGATAGATAGATAGATAGATAGATAGATAGATAGATAGATAGATAGATAGATAGATAGATAGATAGATAGATAGATAGATAGATAGATAGATAGATAGATAGATAGATAGATAGATAGATAGATAGATAGATAGATAGATAGATAGATAGATAGATAGATAGATAGATAGATAGATAGATAGATAGATAGATAGATAGATAGATAGATAGATAGATAGATAGATAGATAGATATATATGCATTATGGTCATGAGACTGATATTTTCAGATTGTAAATAAATGGAACACGGCCCTGATCGGACTGATGACATACTTCCGAGAGGCTGTAGTAAACACTCAGGAGTTGCTCGACCTCCTCGTCAAGTGCGAGAACAAGATTCAAACACGTATCAAGATCGGGCTCAACTCCAAGATGCCCAGCAGATTCCCTCCTGTTGTCTTCTACACACCCAAAGAATTAGGAGGTAGGTGAAACATGTGCTTCCATGGCACTTGTGTTTTTGAATGAGAGACATTACTGGTTTTTCTATTACCTCCCTTGATGGATAAAGTCAGATTTATCCCTAAATGTATGTTGGTCCTTTTAGTTGGAATCCTTTGTTTTTACTGTTGTCGTCTAAACAGATGTTGCGTTAGGATAAATGTAATTTTATCAAAATCGTGTTAATTAATTGAACCAATTCTTATGGTATGGTATCCATTGGACATGCTAATGTATATCTGTCTTTATAATTTCATAATTATAAGACGCAAATACGGATAAGAATGGAAAGCATATGGTGCAAAGGAAACAACGATAAAACAGGGGAAACCAATTAAGGGGCCCAATCTACTATTAGGAGTATTCAGGGGCAGTAACTGACTAATGTTTCTCATTGGAACAATTTTCTTAGCCTTGTATGATTGTAAGAGGCGTCCTTTATATTCTGAACGCCTGATTTGACTGCATGTCTGTTACTCAAAACAAGTTTTATTCCATATCTCATAATTTTATTCCAAAGTGTTTCCATGGAAAAGGGGTAGAAAATATATTTTAAGGTCATCCCGATAATGTTTCAGGATTCAGCTTTGAGTGATGTAAGTGAAAGGCAGCATGAATTGAATTACATTAAAAATTATTATTTTTAAACTTTATTTATTATACAACGATTGCGAAGCAAGTTTTAACAACTTATATATTAATCACTCTCGTTGGTGCGGCTGAAAGCGTAAATGTGCTCATTCGTGTGGGAGGAAACCGGATATTACCCGGCGCAAACCCACCTGTCCAATCTGGCGACCACTATACCATCTCGCATACTTCCCGATCCGGGGATCGAACCCGGGATGCATTGGTGAGAAGCGAGAGTGCTAACCACTGCGCTAATCGGACAGCCAATTATTGTTGAACCTGTTTATAACTCAGTGCTGTAGGTAGGTTCGAATCCCACTCAGTGCTGTAGGTAGGTTCGAATCCCACTCAGTGCTGTAGGTAGGTTAGAATCCCACTCAGTGCTGTAGGTAGGTTAGAATCCCACTCAGTGCTGTAGGTAGGTTAGAATCCCACTCAGTGCTGTAGGTAGGTTAGAATCCCACTCAGTGCTGTAGGTAGGTTAGAATCCCACTCAGTGCTGTAGGTAGGTTAGAATCCCACTCAGTGCTGTAGGTAGGTTAGAATCCCACTCAGTGCTGTAGGTAGGTTAGAATCCCACTCAGTGCTGTAGGTAGGTTAGAATCCCACTCAGTGCTGTAGGTAGGTTAGAATCCCACTCAGTGCTGTAGGTAGGTTAGAATCCCACTCAGTGCTGTAGGTAGGATAGAATCCCACTCAGTACTGTAGGTAGGTTCGAATCCCACTCAGTACTGTAGGTAGGTTAGAATCCCACTCAGTGCTGTAGGTAGGTTAGAATCCCACTCAGTGCTGTAGGTAGGTTAGAATCCCACTCAGTGCTGTAGGTAGGCTAGAATCCCACTCAGTACTGTAGGTAGGTTCGAATCCCACTCAGTACTGTAGGTAGGTTAGAATCCCACTCAGTGCTGTAGGTAGGTTAGAATCCCACTCAGTGATGTAGGTAGGTTCGAATCCCACTTGATATGTCAAATTTTTTCGTACGAGGAAGCCATACAGCTGGCTTGCTGTAGGTGCTGGTTTTAACCGGGTGCCTTTTCTGAAATATTGCCCGTAAATAGTACCCAGGGTCTACCTACACCAATAACAGCTGGATAGTCGCAATGTGACACAAACTGTTAGTGCAACTTTAAATCCAAAAATAGAAAACAAATTAACCGGTCTTAGAAGCGAGCTTACCGAAGAAGATTACAGAAAGTAGCTGCTTGTCACAGATTGTTGCTTAATAGAATTGAAATGTGTTATTGAGTGCCAGGTTCAAGGCATAACTGCATTAATTGGTAAATAGCTGCTTGTCGTGATGGTGGAAGTCGTCGTAGCGCGTTCGCTTCAGGTGCGAAAGATCCGGAGTAAATAAAATCCACAAGAGGCATATAAGTTCCACATTGTCTCTTCTCTCTCCTTCATGGCGATCGATTGAGGAATGAGGTCTTGAGAGTGACTAATATACGTTGAAAGAACTTGTTTTGCAATCGCGCTAAAATAAATTTGTATAAACTAAATAGCTGCTTAATTCATGTTGGCTGCTTAATCTCTGCAAACGGCTTTCACTGTATATTCATTGCATCCAGTAGTAGATGCTTGTATGTCTGTCTGTCTGTCTGTCTGTTCTAGGGTTGGGTATGTTGAGTATGGGTCATGTGTTGATCCCCCAGTCAGATCTCCGATGGTCCAAGCAGACGGACGTGGGTATCACTCACTTCAGGTCGGGAATGTCGCATGATGAAGACCAGCTGATCCCCAATTTGTACAGGTAAATACTTTATGGACCATTGTGTCTATGTGCTCTATGAATAAAGTTGTATATATAAAACCTAAACGTTGATTTAAAGCGACACTACATCAGTGAAAATGTAAATGTATTTTCCTATTATATGGAATAATTTTTTCCAAATATTTGCCTTAAAAACTGAGTATTTCAACTAATAAACAAACGTCGTATGCACGGTTTGTTGACATAACAAAATAATGTAAAAGGTCGACATCCATGTTTAATGCAACTAGTGTATCCTGAATAACACGATTTATGGTACAGATTTACCGTTATACCTTACATTTGTGCCTGTGCATATTTATTTGTAGACTAATCTTAGTCAAATTATCTATAAACAACATTATCTCGCGTTTAGTATCGACTCCAATAACAAACAAACGTCAATTCAGGAGCATGCATGACAGTTATATGAAATCATACTTTCAATTTTGAAAGTTTATAGACCAAAAAACACTGTTTATTGATTCAATGTTAGTGTTCGAATGTATTCGCAATAATTTGTAGTAGCAATGCATTTATACATGAAAAAATGCATTGTATTTGCTTTTTGCGATGTAATGTCGCTTTAAAGTGGTTTTGGAAAGTCTTGTTTATATTTCGATCTCGACTCATAGCATGTGAAACAATGCCAACTAAATCGGTGGATGAAAAGTGACAATGTAGTGCATATGTTGATGTGGTTTATAGGTACATTATGCCGTGGGAGAGCGAGTTCATTGACTCGCAGAGAGTGTGGGCGGAGTACGCATTGAAGAGACAGGAGGCCAACTCCCAGAACCGTCGTCTCACCCTGGAGGATCTCGAGGACAGCTGGGACCGCGGCATCCCGAGGATCAACACCCTCTTCCAGAAGGACCGGCATACACTGGCGTATGACAAGGGCTGGAGAGTGAGAACAGAGTTCAAGGCTTATCAGGTACTGTTTAATGACTACCTGCCCTCCCAACAATGTATATTCTGTAATCGTTGAGGTTATAAGTATGTTGTGACTTAATTCTACATACTGACAGCCGCGCCCATGTGCTTGCACACGCGTTGTAAGTGGTCATTACACCCAACAAATATTACAGTGTAGTCCCCCGGCGCGATATAGCCTGAACTGTGCTGATGCGCTGTTAAACCAAATACTCATTACAGTGTAGTCCCCCGGCGCGATATAGCCTGAACTGTGTTGATGCGCTATTAAACCAAATACTCATTACATTGTAATCCCCCGGCGCGATATAGCCTGAACTGTGCCGATGCGCTGTTAAACCAAATACTCATTACAGTGTAGTCCCCCGGCGCGATATAGCCTGAACTGTGCTGATGCGCTGTTAAACCAAATACTCATTACATTGTAGTCCCCTGGCGCGATATAGCCTGAACTGCGCTGATGCGCTGTTAAACCAAATACTCATTACAGTGTAGTCCCCCGGCGCGATATAGCCTGAACTGTGCTGATGCGCTGTTAAACCAAATACTCATTACATTGTAATCCCCCGGCGCGATATAGCCTGAACTGTGCTGATGCGCTGTTAAACCAAATACTCATTACAGTGTAGTCCCTAGGCGCGATATAGCCTGAACTGTGCTGATGCGCTGTTAAACCAAATACTCATTACAGTGTAGTCCCCCGGCGCGATATAGCCTGAACTGTGCTGATGCGCTGTTAAACCAAATACTCATTACATTGTAATCCCCCGGCGCGATATAGCCTGAACTGTGCTGATGCACTGTTAAACCAAATACTCATTACAGTGTAGTCCCCCAGTGCGATATAGCCTGAACTGTGCTAATGCGCTGTTAAAACAAATACTCATTACAGTGTAATCCCCCAGCGCGATATAGCCTGAACTGTGCTGATGCGCTGTTAAACCAAATACTCATTACATTGTAATCCCCCGGCGCGATATAGCCTGAACTGTGCTGATGCGCTGTTAAACCAAATACTCATTACAGTGTAGTTCCCCGGCGCGATATAGCCTGAACTGTGCTGATGCGCTGTTAAACCAAATACTCATTACATTGTAATCCCCCGGCGCGATATAGCCTGAACTGTGCTGATGCGCTGTTAAACCAAATACTCATTACAGTGTAGTCCCCCAGTGCGATATAGCCTGAACTGTGCTAATGCGCTGTTAAACCAAATACTCATTACAGTGTAATCCCCCGGCGCAATATAGCCTGAACTGTGCTAATGCGCTGTTAAACCAAATACTCATTACAGTGTAATCCCCCGGCGCAATATAGCCTGAACTGTGCTGATGCGCTGTTAAACCAAATACTCATTAAAGTGTAGTCCCCCGGCGCGATATAGCCTGAACTGTGCTGATGCGCTGTTAAACCAAATACGCATTACAGTGTACTCGTCCCTTATAAAGTTATGTATTAGCGGCCTTTAGAACATTTAACAGTTGACCTTGGAATACGAAACATGCATATTTTGTACCTATGGGAATTTAGTCTAATATGTCAACCAGTTTAATTTCATGAATCCCCAGGGCATATTAGTAATTTAGTAAAATGATCAAGGGTTACATGCGTTACTTGAAATGACCGACATTTTTAGAGAAAACTTTCACAGATAATTAGATTTCCTGTAACATATATAGTCTATGCTAAAATCTATAAATAGATTTCCTGTAACATAATAGTCTATGCTTAAATCTATAAATAGATTTCCTGTAACATACATATAGTCTATGCTAAAATCTATAAATAAAAATATTAGGCATCAATGTATGAATTTATTCCTAAAATTGTTAACTTTCAATATAATGTTCTCCTATAATGCAGGTTTTGAAGCAGAATCCGTTCTGGTGGACTCATCAGCGTCACGACGGTAAGCTGTGGAATCTAAATAACTACAGGACGGACATGATCCAAGCCCTAGGCGGTGTGGAGGGAATACTGGAACATACACTATTCAAGGGAACTTACTTCCCCACCTGGGAAGGTCTTTTCTGGTAGGTATAAATAACTTGGATTGCCAATATGCTAAAACTCTTGTCCTAGTGAATTTTGTCAGATTCCTTCAAACTGTTTGCTGAACTTGAGGAGGATATAAGACTATGACATGATCTGCCACCTATGCCAAGTCTTATGTTGATATACAAGTTATTACCTTTATTCAAATACAAATACATATCATTTATAAAGCGCAAAAATTAAGAATGATTCTATTGCGCTTCACAATTACAGATGCAATTTTAAACATTTACACATGACAATAATATATGGAAATATAAATAAAAATGTATACATATATAGATATAACTAGGATTCTAGTAATTGGATAAGAACATATTATATCATAATATTTACACCATTATGATTACAGTATAAAAGTGAGTGATTGGATTCCTGGAACTGTAGGCTGTAGCAGATGGAACACAACCAAGAATCCATTTATCTCTCTAACATGTTTGTGGGACGTTAATCCCTAGATTGCTCGCATTAGTTTATACAAATTTACTTTAGCTCGATTGCGAAACAAGTTCTTACAACTTGTATTTATTAATCACTCTCGAGACCTCATTCCTGATGGAATCCATCGCCACGAGGGAGAGCGAAGAGGCATGTGGAATTTAAATGCCTTGCCTAAGGGCACAATCGTAATGGCTCCAGCGGGGTTCAAACTCCGCTTTGATCAATGTGCTGTCTGTATGTGATCTTCCTGTGTTGGTGGGACATTTTGGAAGACTTTATTTACAAACTTGCTGAGGTAGTTAGTCACTAGAATATTATATGATACGTTTGCAGGGAGAAAGCGAGTGGGTTTGAAGAGTCTATGAAGTACAAGAAACTGACCAACGCCCAGAGATCCGGTCTCAACCAGATCCCGAACCGTAGATTCACACTCTGGTGGTCACCCACAATCAACCGGGCTAACGTAAGTACATGATGCAATCAGTAATTTATCCTACCTTCATGCGTAATAATGGTCTAAAACTGCCTGTCTAATAAACCCTCCGTGACGTCATAACACTGCACGTATGACGTCATAATGCTACACGTATGACATCATAACACTGTATGACGTATGACGTCATACCTTCAGATGGTATGATCAACTTCATGTCATGAATATTCGGTATTCTTTACTCTCTAAAACTTCTTTTTTTATCAGAAGATAGGATAAATAGAATTATTAGGCTCGTCTCCGGAAAAAAAATACAAGGCTCGTCAAAGCTTCAACTTGTACATTTTCTCCAACTTGCCTAATAAATTAAAATTTATAAGACAGTAACCTAATATTCTCTATTTCTTACCATTAGCATTGGTAAATTCCTCCGAAAACAAAAGTGCAGTCTCCCAGTACAGTAAATTCCTTCCAGTACAAAAGTGCAGTCTCCCAGTACAGTAAATTCCTCCCAATACAAAAGTGCAATCTCTCGGTACAGTAAATTCCTTCCAATACAAAAGTGCAGTCTCCCAGTACAGTAAATTCCTTCCAATACAAAAGTGCAATCTCCCAGTACAGTAAATTCCTTCCAATACTAAAGTGCAGTCTCCCAGTACAGTAAATTCCTTCCAATACTAAAGTGCAATCTCCCAGTACAGTAAATTCCTTCCAATACAAAAATGCAGTCTCCCAGTACAGTAAATTCCTTCCAATACTAAAGTGCAATCTCCCAGTACAGTAAATTCCTTCCAATACTAAAATGCAGTCTCCCAGTACAGTAAATTCCTTCCAATACTAAAGTGTAGTCTCCCAGTACAGTAAATTCCTTCCAATACTAAAGTGCAGTCTCCCAGTACGGTAAATTCCTCCCAAAACAAAAGTGCAGTCTCCCAGTACAGTAAATTCCTTCCAATACTAAAGTGCAATCTCCCAGTACAGTAAATTCCTTCCAATACTAAAATGCAGTCTCCCAGTACAGTAAATTCCTTCCAATACTAAAGTGCAGTCTCCCAGTACAGTAAATTCCTTCCAATACTAAAGTGCAGTCTCCCAGTACGGTAAATTCCTCCCAGTACAAAAGTGCAGTCTCCCAGTACGGTAAATTCCTCCAAATACAGAAGTGCAGTCTCCCAGTATGGTAAATTCCTCCCAGTACAAAAGTGCAGTCTCCCAGTATGGTAAATTTCTCCCAGTACAAAAGTGCAGTCTCCCAGTATGGTAAATTCCTCCCAGTACAAAAGTGCAGTCTCCCAGTATGGTAAATTCATCCCAGTACAAAAGTGCAGTCTCCCAGTATGGTAAATTCCTCCCAAAACAAAAGTGCAGTCTCCCAGTATGGTAAATTCCTCCTAGTACAAAAGTGCAGTCTCCCAGTATGGTAAATTCCTCCCAATACAAAGTGCAGTCTCCCAGTACGGTAAATTCCTCCCAATACAAAGTGCAGTCTCCCAGTATGGTAAATTCCTCCCAATACAAAGTGCAGTCTCCCAGTATGGTAAATTCCTCCCAATACAAAGTGCAGTCTCCCAGTATGGTAAATTCCTCCCAATACAAAGTGCAGTCTCCCAGTATGGTAAATTCCTCCCAGTACAAAAGTGCAGTCTCCCAGTATGGTAAAGTGGCTAATGATGCTTGCATGTGTTGTATTTCAAATCATTGCAAATTCATTATTCTTTTAATTATTGTTGAGATTATTAGTTATTCATGAGTAACTGAAATAGGATGTTCCAATACCTGTATATTCAATTCAGTGTAACACAATTACAGTATATCTTGTGCATGTATATTGCAGGTATACGCCGGTTTCCAGGTACAGCAAGACCTGACAATTACAGTATATCTTGTGTTTGTATATTACAGGTATACGTCGGTTTCCATGTACAGCAAGACCTGACAATTACAGTATATCTTGTGTTTATATATTGCAGGTATACGCCGGTTTCCAGGTACAGCAAGACCTGACAATTACAGTATATCTTGTGTTTGTATATTACAGGTATACGTCGGTTTCCAGGTACAGCAAGACCTGACAATTACAGTATATCTTGTGTTTATATATTGCAGGTATACGCCGGTTTCCAGGTACAGCAAGACCTGACAATTACAGTATATCTTGTGTTTGTATATTACAGGTATACGTCGGTTTCCAGGTACAGCAAGACCTGACAATTACAGTATATCTTGTGTTTATATATTGCAGGTATACGCCGGTTTCCAGGTACAGCAAGACCTGACAATTACAGTATATCTTGTGTTTGTATATTACAGGTATACGTCGGTTTCCAGGTACAGCAAGACCCGACGATTACAGTATATCTTGTGTTTATATATTGCAGGTATACGTCGGTTTCCAGGTACAGCAAGACCTGACAATTACAGTATATCTTGTGCATGTATATTGCAGGTATATGTCGGTTTCCAGGTACAGCAAGACCTGACAATTACAGTATATCTTGTGTTTATATATTGCAGGTATACGTCGGTTTCCAGCTACAGCAAGACTCGACAATTATAGTATATCTTGTGTTTATATATTGCAGGTATACGTCGGTTTCCAGGTACAGCAAGACCTGACAATTACAGTATATCTTGTGCATGTATATTGCAGGTATATGTCGGTTTCCAGGTACAGCAAGACCCGACAATTACAGTATATCTTGTGCATGTATATTGCAGGTATATGTCGGTTTCCAGGTACAACTAGACCCAACAATTACAGTATATCTTGTGCATGTATATTGCAGGTATACGTCGGTTTCCAGGTACAGCAAGACTCGACAATTATAGTATATCTTGTGCATGTATATTGCTGGTATACGTCGGTTTCCAGGTACAGCAAGACCTGACAATTACAGTATATCTTGTGCATGTATATTGCAGGTATACGTCGGTTTCCAGGTACAGCAAGACCCGACAATTACAGTATATCTTGTGCATGTATATTGCAGGTATACGTCGGTTTCCAGGTACAGCAAGACCTGACAATTACAGTATATCTTGTGTTTGTATATTGCAGGTATACGTCGGTTTCCAGGTACAGCAAGACCTGACAATTACAGTATATCTTGTGTTTGTATATTGCAGGTATATACGCCGGTTTCCAGGTACAGCTAGACCTGACAATTACAGTATATCTTGTGTTTGTATATTGCAGGTATACGTCGGTTTCCAGGTACAGCTAGACCTGACAGGTATCTTCATGCACGGCAAAATTCCCACTTTGAAGATCTCCCTTATCCAAATATTCCGAGCTCATTTGTGGCAGAAAATACACGAGAGTGTCGTCATGGATCTGTGTCAGGTAGGTGTCTATGTCGGTGTCCATGTCGGTGTCCATGTCGGTGTCTATATATGTCGGTGTCTATGTCGGTGTTTGTCTACTGAGGTCACTTATACTGACACTTATTCCATAGCAGTCACAATTTGAAAATACACGAGAGTGTCGTCATGGATCTGTGTCAGGTAGGTGTCTATGTCGGTGTCCATGTCGGTGTCTATATATGTCGGTGTCTATGTCGGTGTTTGTCTACTGAGGTCACTTATACTGACACTTATTCCATAGCAGTCACAATTTGACTGTGTTTAGAATCATAATTTGACTGTGTTTAGAATCACAATTTGGCTGTGTTTAGAATCACAATTAGACTGTGTTTAGAATCATAAGTTGACTGTGTTTAGAATCACAATTTGACTGTGTTTAGAATCACAATTTGACTGTGTTTAGAATCAAAATTTGACTGTTTAGAATCAAAATTTGACTGTTTAGAATCACAATTTGACTGTTTAGAATCACAATTTGACTGTGTTTAGAATCAAAATTTAGCTGTGTTTAGAATCACAATTTGACTGTGTTTAGAATCACAATTTGACTGTGTTTAGAATCACAATTTGGCTGTGTTTAGAATCACAATTTGACTGTGTTTAGAATCACAATTTGACTGTGTTTAGAATCACAATTTGACTGTGTTTAGAATAACAATTTGACTGTGTTTAGAATCACAATTTGACTGTGTTTAGAATCACAATTTGGCTGTGTTTAGAATCACAATTTGACTGTGTTTAGAATCACAATTTGACTGTTTAGAATCACAATTTGGCTGTGTTTAGAATCACAATTTGACTGTGTTTAGAATCACAATTTGACTGTGTTTAGAATCATAATTTGACTGTTTAGAATCATAATTTGACTGTGTTTAGAATCACACTTTGACTGTGTTTAGAATCAAAATTTGACTGTTTAGAATCACAATTTGGCTGTGTTTAGAATCACAATTTGACTGTGTTTAGAATCACAATTTAGCTGTGTTTAGAATCAAAATTTGACTGTTTAGAATCACAATTTGACTGTGTTTAGAATCACAATTTGGCTGTGTTTAGAATCACAATTTGACTGTGTTTAGAATCATAATTTGACTGTGTTTAGAATCATAATTTGACTGTTTAGAATCACAATTTGACTGTGTTTAGAATCAAAATTTGACTGTTTAGAATCACAATTTGGCTGTGTTTAGAATCACAATTTGACTGTGTTTAGAATCACAATTTAGCTGTGTTTAGAATCACAATTTGACTGTGTTTAGAATCACAATTTGACTGTGTTTAGAATCACAATTTGGCTGTGTTTAGAATCACAATTTGGCTGTTATTTTCACCGCTAGCATGCATCGGTCTTGGTCGGTTTTTCAAAAAGCATTGATAGTCATGAAGTGAGAAGATAGTTTCCATGAGAAGATAGTTTCCATGAGAAGATAGTTTCCAGCTTGACTTGAGGCAGCGGAGCCAGAATATTTATTGCTCAATTCATTTGGAAATTTTGGTTGAACAATTTTTGCCATAGTTATGGTTCTTTGTTATTTTCCTTCGTATGTGATTGATAAGGGAATTTTATTATTGTCAGGGTTGGCAGGTTTTTGCTGAAGGCGGTAAAAACCCACAAAAACTGTCCTGGCAAAAACTACTAGTTTTTGCCGGCAAATTCAGCAAAAACTCCCCAATTGTTAGTAAATGTATGAATTGTTATGGCAAATATCCCTTTTTATACTTTGAGACAGTTTTAAATTAAGTAATAACTTGAGGTATGACTAATGCTTGTGTCAATGAGGTTGGTTAGGATCTCCAATGATTTATAGAGCAGTCATGATTATAATCAGCTGATTATAATGTAAACTTGCTCTCATTATAACAACTTACATGTACATGTATTATGTTAGTAATCTTAAAGTATAGGATGAACATGTAGTCTAGATCTTGTGTATTAGTTTACGTAATTCAATGCAGGCAGAATGGGAAGTATAGATAAAGGTGCACCCCCACATTCCACCCTTCATAACAACTAGCAGTCTACTATTATACTGTTATATGTATTAGCTGCATATTGACTTCAATGACTTGCACATATAATTATTAGCAGACAGTTTGTCACCAGTGCCAGTGGCATATACCAAGTACGGTTGTTAAACAACCACCAATAGGACTTCATAGTTCATTTTTATGACTTCACCCATCTAGGATTCTTTTGGATTGGTTCCAATCATATAGGTAATGATAATAAACTATTAACCATGATATCGTTTTATTATTGAATGAAAAATATAATAAATATTTCCTAATATTTATTAATTTGAGTTTTTGCCGGTAAAAACCGGTAATAACCGGCAAAAACCCCTTTGCCAGCAACAACCCCTTTGCCAGCAACAACCCCTTTGCCAGCAAAAACCCCTTTGCCAGCAAATACCCAACCCTGATTATTGTTATTGCATTGCACACATCTTTCCAAATCCTCATTAGTTTAAACATAGTTTATTTCAAACAATGATATAACATATACAAATGTACACTTTACACAAATCCTCATTCACTATGTGACCAAATGGCTTCTTTGGTATGATACCTCGGTATGTAGATGA
Organism: Archivesica marissinica; assembly: GCA_014843695.1. Taxonomy (NCBI): domain Eukaryota; kingdom Metazoa; phylum Mollusca; class Bivalvia; order Venerida; family Vesicomyidae; genus Archivesica; species Archivesica marissinica. The sequence goes on from CM026403.1 coordinate 8,316,988, forward strand.
TAACTTTGTCTGGAAATTTTGGGTGAACAATTTTCATCTCAAGTTATGACCCTTTGTGATTTTCCCTAATGTATTGTAAGGAAGACAGACATGTATGTCCAAATCCGTGTTCACTATTGGATAAGTTTTCTAAAACTACTAAATTCACTGCTCCGAACATCTCTGGTTCATTTCTGTCGAATTATAACCATCTATGCTTCCAGGATCAATAAGGAATGTATAATAATGTTGTATATTGAAGTTGTTAACCTACCCTGATTCATAGATGGAAAGCAACCTATCTGTTGTGGTAATATTGTTGTTTAGAAGGGCTGGTTCATTGCTTTACGACACAATGCAACTACCGATAGCTGTCTGTACTTGTAACCAGGCTGCACAGAATAAACATATACTGTAGATGTTGAGCTTTTCAGTAGTTATAGATATATTCACTCGGACCGGTTGTCGCCATACCGGTGTTCAGATTCTATGTCAATCTAGACAGACAGACAGACAGACAGACAGACAGACAGACAGACAGACAGACAGACAGACAGACAGACAGACAGACAGGCAGACAGACAGACAGACAGATAGACAGACAGACAGGCAGACAGATGGACAGATGGACATGCAGGCAGGCAGACAGATGGACAGACAGACAGACAGATGGACAAACATGAATCACTAACTTATGACTTTAGCGTTTCATTTCATTACAAATTAAACTCCCGGGGGGGGGGGGGGTTATATTTTCAAAGTTTATAATGGTTTTAATTTGTAAGTCCTAGCAATACCCATGTAAAGCAGAGAAAGGTTTAATACAAAGATAGTTTACTGTAAACTATACCAAGTCCTCAAATAAATCAGCTAGAGCTACGGTAATATATATCAATTAACCTGATGATCGAGCAGCACAGGGGTATAATCACTAACAGATAAGTTACTAAAGCATGACGAGGGCGCGATATAGCCTGTACTGTGCTGATGCGCCGTTAAACCAAATACTCGCTCACACTCACTCACGAAAGCATCACCTCAAAGTCCCTCCATCTCATCATGAAGATGCACAATGTATTTTTTGCTAGATGTGTCTTTTGTGTCCCAAAGTCGAACATTTGTGATGTGATTTTCCTTTCCAGCAATTTAAGTGTAACTTAACCATGGCAGGGTTTAACTTTGGGGACCGAAAAAAAGTGACGAGTTTTCCCACTTTGCTTTTTTTTCTTTTTTTTTAACTTTATTTATTTTACAACGATTGTGAAGCAAGTTTTAACAACTTATATTAATCACTCTCGTTGGCGCGGATGAAAGCGTATTTGTGGTCATTCATGTGGGAGAAAACCCACCTGTCCGATTTGGCGACCATCGTACCATCTCACATACTTCCTGGTCCGAGGATCGAACCCGGGTCGCATTGGTGAGAAGCGAGCACGTTAACTACTGCGCTAATCGGACAGCCTTTGCTTTCACTGGCTGGGCAGTCAGCAATAAAAACAACCTCGCAATGAATCAATATTTGGACTAAGCAGAGCTGAGAATGAGATTTAAAAACCGAAGAGATTTGTCCTATGGAAGTTATTACTATACTATAAAATAAATATAGTCATTTCCAAGATTAGCTGTTTCCATTAGCTGTGTTAATATTGCAATTTTAAACCTCTGCAAATCACTTATATACATGATGTTGAATATGATATAGCCCCACTGCTTATTGGCAATATAAGTGACAGGTGATTATTGGCAATATAAGTGACAGGTGATTATTGGCAATATAAGTGACAGGTGATTATTGGCAATATAAGTGACAGGTGATTATTGGCAATATAAGTGACAGGTGATTATTGACCTCCCTTGGTAACATGCTGGTCTGGTAATCCAGGGATCGCAGGTTCGATCCCCCGTCTGACCATAATAAAATTAACAGTCTTTCAGATGGGACGTTAAACCGAGGTCTCGTGTCGGTGCTTTACACTGTGCACGTAAAAGAACCAGAGGAGACTCTGGAATGGGTCTCTGTCTGTATCATTGCATTATCCTCCAAAATCTAAAATGACTAATCTCTTCAGGAGGCGTCGCTCATATGGGCAACCGGTAGCGACGATAAATAAACGTAAAACACACACACACCTCCCTTACAAGTATTGTTGGCATGGTACCAGTTCATCAAAGCTTTACACCAAGAGGATCAAACGATTTGTGTAACATAATAAAATGTCATGGGGGAAATTATGGCACAAGTAAAGATATGGATTAAAACAAACACAACATGATATACTTTATTTATTCGCAGGAGCTCACACAATTTGATCCATAAGGCATCAAAAGCATTGTACCTCGGCTCTATATCCTAGAACACCCCTATTAAACCTTTCCCTCATGGAAGCACCTCTTGACGCCATTACCAAAATAACATACATTGACAATGTAGTAGCCAAACCAATGTTCATAATAAAGGACAGACTCTCATGTAGTCCCAGTAATATCTATGGAGGTGGGATAGATATGGTGACTACTTATCCACTGCATGATAGCTAACAAAAAAAAAAACCAACCAAAAATACTATGGAGGTGGGATAGATATGGCGACTACTTATCCACTGCATGATAGCTAAATGGCTGTTGTTTGTGTGGAGATATAATAGTATATTAACCTAAATCTCTATGTAGTCCCAGTAATATCTATGGAGGTGGGATAGATATGTCGACTACTTATCCACTGCATGATAGCTAAATGGCTGTTGTTTGTGTGGAGATATAATAGTATATTAACCTAAATCTCTATGTAGTCCCAGTAATATCTATGGAGGTGGGATAGATATGTCGACTACTTATCCACTGCATGATAGCTAAATGGCTGTTGTTTGTGTGGAGATATAATAGTATATTAACCTAAATCTCTATGTAGTCCCAGTAATATCTATGGAGGTGGGATAGATATGTCGACTACTTATCCACTGCATGATAGCTAAATGGCTGTTGTTTGTGTGGAGATATAATAGTATATTAACCTAAATCTCTATGTAGTCCCAGTAATATCTATGGAGGTGGGATAGATATGTCGACTACTTATCCACTGCATGATAGCTAAATGGCTGTTGTTTGTGTGGAGATATAATAGTATATTAACCTAAATCTCTATGTAGTCCCAGTAATATCTATGGAGGTGGGATAGATATGTCGACTACTTATCCACTGCATGATAGCTAAATGGCTGTCGTTTGTGTGGAGATATAATAGTATATTAACCTAAATCTCTATGAAGGAAAGGGTTAAATGGCTGTCGTTTGTGTGGAGATATAATAGTATATTAACCTAAATCTCTATGAAGGAAAGAGTTAAATGGCTGTCGTTTGTGTGGAGATATAATAGTATATTAACCTAAATCTCTATGAAGGAAAGGGTTAAATATGGTACACTGTGATGGATCTATATTGTCTGAAAGATACACATAATAATTACAATACAATGCATAAAGTTAGTTTTCCACCATGGCATTACTTTATGCCATGTAAAAATACAACGCATGTCAATTTCTACTAAACAGCTTCATTGAAAATGAGTTCCCCTTCATTCAAATCTCTTCAAACAAACTGTATAAAGGAAGATACCAAGGTACCATTATGTTAGCTTATTTTAATGTCATGGATCATTTGTAAGCATATGGTAGGTACATACTGTAATTGGCGAACATTTTATTTTCTCCAGTAGACACCCTGCATGCAACATGTTTCAACCCTGCATCCTTCAGAAATTTCAACTTTCAGCTTAAAAACCAAATTAAACGTAGTAGTAGTCGGATAGGTAAATATTTCGGACACATTTATTTAACTGAAATAATGATTTACATTTGTTACCAATTTGTTACCAATTTGTTACGTTGATGTTTAGTGATTTTTTGTGTGCTTATCTCATGCGATGCTTTTTAAGCTAGTTGTGCTTCAAAAGTGAATAACTTTGAATTATTTTGATTGGTATCAAGAAGACGAGTCTGGCAAATGGCATTGCACTCACTGTATGACAGCTAAGTCTGATCGCGAGCACGAATGTAAGTTTAATGCTAAATATGTATGTGAAAAGCACTCTTACCTCCTGATTTCTCCTCCCTAAATTTGCTAGCGGGAGAAAATTGCATGGTAAATAATACAAATGTACAATCTTTCAGGGTGATCATAGCATTGAAAGCAATTATTACCTGCAAGTATAAGATAAGAATGTAAATGATTACATCACAGTAATGTAATGTTTTAGGTATATAGTACTTTACTTTGAAGTTGTTTTTATAGATTTGTAGAAACGTCATTCGGCTTGATGTTTTCTTGTATTCAGTAAGTAACCTTAACACAATAAATATTCCATATGCAGTTGTTGTTTTGATGCCGAATATAGATAAACACATTACAAGTTCAGGGAAGGTGTTCACAAGGAATCCACCACTGTCCAGTAGTATACAGGTAATATATAAAACTAGAATCAAGGTTGAGGTAACCCGGTTGTTGTTCATCTCTTCCTTGTAAGTTTGTAAATCTGGATTTGGGTTTGTTTTCATCTCCAATTCTTTTGTCTCCTCTACTGCAAGTTGGCCCTCCAGATCGATGCTCATTACTTCTGAGAAACCATAGGTGCACAAATACGGCACTGGGTGACATATGATATTGTAGAAAATTATGCTCCACTGAGATTTAGTTAGGTACATTTTCACAAAGTATTCAGCCAACTCTTCACTTGTATAAAGTGCAATTAGACATGTGTGAACTTTGTCCAGAATATTTGTATCCCATAGACTGGTGTAAACCTTGACGAATGCTTCAGGTGCATCTCTTGATGTATATATGCACATACTGACAAGTTCTGTGCCATTTTCTAGGATATAGTCGAGCTTTTCTATGACTAAGCATTGGTCTTCCTTCTTTAGCTTCCCAGCAAACAAATTTTTCTCCGGTAGCATATAACATGGCAGATATGCATTCTGAATTGATCTTTTAAGATATTTCAAAGCATCTTGCAGTCGTTGAAGTAGCTGTCTGTCACAGAAATATTCTTGTGCGATTTTCTCCGCTAGCCAAAGCATTACATTTTTCACAACGTAGGAGGTGATGTCTTCACTCAGTGGATGTAGCACATGCTTGGCTATCAACTTCATTAAAACGAAAACCTTTGTTTGAACGTTGTTGAATGTTTGCACGAGATGTATTTCACCCATGATAAAGCAGATTCTCCACTGAAGATCTATGTTTTTGCTTCCTTTCTGACCAGCAGGCACTACATAAACTGGCAAGTTCATCACATGGCCGATGGTGTCATTGCTAGGCCAACCGCTTGACCTTTCTCTGTTTTTCCATTCTTGTAGCATATAGTTTGTCGTACACGGGAAAGCACGCACGAAGTCCATATCTGAGCGCCCTAAATTGTATTGGGAAAGTACAAATTTTGTCAAAAAGTCTTGTTCAACAAACTTTGGAATCGAAGGACCTTTGCGGGGATTGTAATGTGTGTGTCGGCTGATGTATCCGTTACCTTGTGCGAAAACGTCGTCATTTTTTGTCATGAATACTTCGCTAGAAAGATATTTTTGATTTTTCCTTGATTGAACTGCATACTCCACCCTGGCAAAACTTGCTGACTGGACGTCTTTGTGGAGAAGTTTCAGAAAACAGTAACCAGGCGGAACATTTTCCCGTTCCATTTGAAAAACCACTCTTCCATCTTCGGGAAGCTTTCGAAAGCTTTTCTGGCAGATAACACCATGATCTATTTGTAGAACATCAATGTCGTTGAAATATTCATATCCAATCCCTTCACGTTGACTACCGACAAAAATCTTTTCGATGTCATTCCTGTCCAGTATCCTTTTTGTTGAAATGTCTTTTGCCCTGGAGCATTTGTTCATAGTGTAGATCCTTTCTAAAATTCTTTTCTTGCCAAATCCCAGCTCGTCCAATAGACAACTTGTGTATTCTGACAAATCTTCCATTGAGCCCATTTCCATTAATGTTGTCCATCACAATCTGTGAAAATGAAGAATATATGTTAGAAATAATACTATTTATTGTAAGTTAAATTGCGGAAGATCTAGCCTAGTGCTTTGAACATGATAAAGAACTACAGTTAATGACTTATCTCCTAGAGTCCCTATCCTTTATTTACACTTGTAACCGCAAAGATGTATCTAGACCAGTAAATGTTTCTAAGAAGATTAAGCGGTGTCTATGTTGGCTGCTGTGCTACTGAAGATGTTTTTAAATGTTTCTAAGAAGATTAAGCATTGTCTATGTTGGCTGCTGTGCTACTGAAGATGTTTTTAAATGTTTCTAAGAAGATTAAGCGTTGTCTATGTTGGCTGCTGTGCTACTGAAGATGTTTTTAAATGTTTCTAAGAAGATTAAGCGTTGTCTATGTTGGCTGCTGTGCTACTGAAGATGTTTTTAAATGTTTCTAAGAAGATTAAGCGTTGTCTATGTTGGCTGCTGTGCTACTAAAGATGTTTCTAAGAAGATTAAGTGTTGTCTATGTTGGCTGCTGTGCTACTGAAGATGCTTTCCTAACCCGTCCATTTTTTTACCCCTAACCCTGAATTTTTTATGAAATTTTGAAGAAAAAATTTGTTTTTCGCATTTATATGTGCCCAAGAGTACCGGTACAAGAGTACAAGAGTATGGTAAAAATATATAAAAAAAACCATTCCCAAGCATGAAAGGTTGTTGTAGCGAAGAAATTTTGTAGCCAACTGATTACGGTCGTTGACTTTAAATGTGTTGCCACTCACCACTGTAGATGTGAATCCCACTTGGAGTGTCGGATTCATTCATGTGAAGAGCTATCCAGCTTGCTTGCAGAAGATCAGCGGTTCTACCCGGGTGACCGTCCGTGCCTAAAATACTGCTCTGAGGGGCGCCCGGAGTCTTCCTCCACCAATAATACCAGGAGAGTCTCCATATATCCTAGGCAGTTTGTGCGACTTTTAACCCTTATCCTCATAGAAGCACCTCTCGACGCCATTACCAATATTACATACTTTAACCCTTATCCTCATAGAAGCACCTCTCAACGCCATTACCAATACCACATACTTTAACCCTTTCCCTCATAGAAGCACCTCTCGACACCATTACCAATACCACATACTTTAACCCTTTCCCTCATAGAAGCACCTCTCGACGCCATTACCAATATCACATACTTTAACCCCTTTCCCTCATAGAAGCACCTCTCGACGCCATTACCAATACCACATACTTTAACCCTTTCCCTCATAGAAGCACCTCTCAATGCCATTACCAATACCACATACATTGACAATGTAGCAGCCAAACCAATGTTCATTAACCCTTTCCCTCATAGAAGCACCTCTCGACGCCATTACCAATACCACATACTTTAACCCTTTCCCTCATAGAAGCATCTCTCGACGCCATTACCAATACCACATAGTTTAACCCTTATCCTCATAGAAGCACCTCTCTACGCCATTACCAATAACACATACATTGACCCTTTCCCTCATAGAAGCACCTCTCGATGCCATTACCAATACCACATACATTGACAATGTAGCAGCCAAACCAATGTTGATTAACTCTTTCCCTCATAGAAGCACCTCTCGACGCCATTACCAATACCACATACATTGACCCTTTCCCTCATAGAAGCACCTCTTGCCGCCATTACCAATATCGTATACATTGACAATGTAGCAGCCAAACCAATGTTCGTAAACCCTTTCCCTCATAGAAGCACCTTTCGACGCCATTACCAATACCACATACATTGACCCTTTCCCTCATAGAAGCACCTCTCGATGCCATTACCAATACCACATACATTGACAATGTAGCAGCCAAACCAATGTTCATTAACCCTTTCCCTCATAGAACCACCTCTCAACACCATTACCAATACCACATACATTGACCCTTTCCCTCATAGAAGCACCTCTCGACGCCATTACCAATACCACATACATTGACCCTTTCCCTCATAGAAGCACCTCTTGACGCCATTACCAATACCACATACATTGACCCTTTCCCTCATAGAAGCACCTCTCGACACCATTACCAATACCACATACATTGACCCTTTCCCTCATAGAAGCACCTCTCGACGCCATTACCAATACCACATACATTGACCTTTCCCTCATAGAAGCACCTCTCGACGCCATTACCAATACCACATACTTTAACCCTTTCCCTCATAGAAGCACCTCTCGACGCCATTACCAATACCACATACATTGACAATGTAGCAGCCAAACCAATGTTCATTAACCCTTTCCCTCATAGAAGCACCTCTCGACGCCATTACCAATACCACATACTTTAACCCTTTCCCTCATAGAAGCACCTCTCGACGCCATTACCAATACCACATAGTTTAACCCTTATCCTCATAGAAGCACCTCTCTACGCCATTACCAATAACACATACATCGACCATTTCCCTCATAGAAGCACCTCTCGATGCCATTACCAATACCACATACATTGATCCTTTCCCTCATAGAAGCACCTCTTGCCGCCATTACCAATATCATATACATTGACAATGTAGCAGCCAAACCAATGTTCATAAACCCTTTCCCTCATAGAAGCACCTCTCGACGCCATTACCAATACCACATACATTGACCCTTTCCCTCATAGAAGCACCTCTCGATGCCATTACCAATACCACATACATTGACAATGTAGTAGCCAAACCAATGTTCATTAACCCTTTCCCTCATAGAACCACCTCTCAACACCATTACCAATACCACATACATTGACCCTTTCTCTCATAGAAGCACCTCTAGACGCCATTACCAATACCACATACATTGACCCTTTCCCTCATAGAAGCACCTCTTGACGCCATTACCAATACCACATACATTGACCCTTTCCCTCATAGAAGCACCTCTCGACGCCATTACCAATACCACATACATTGACAATGTAGTAGCCAAACCAATGTTTATAATAAAGGCCAGAATCTCATGTAGTCCCAGTAATATCTATGGAGGTGGGATAGATATGGCAACTACTTATCCACTGCATGATAGCTAAAAATGGCTGTCGTTTGTATGGAGATATAATAGTATATTAACCTAAATCTTTATGAAGGAAAGGGTTAAACCCCAAAACAAATAAACTGTTACAGTAGCCAGTATAATGTGTAAAGCATAGCATACTAAATAAATCCACTTACTTTATAAGAACTTGAGAATTGTTGTATTGCTCCCTGGAATGTTTGCAAATTCAATAATTTTACAACCACTGTCAACTAGATATCCAGCAGATCTGCCCAGTTCTGAAATGACTCAACAGTCTGCAGTACTTTGTTTTGGTGACTGCTTGAATAGATTTTAAAATTGATTTTCGGAAAACCTAACCTAGATAACTCTAAATTTGGCCAAATAACTATAAATAGTGACCTTTGATACTAAAATTAGCATCAGGTTTTTCCTATAGATAATGTTTATATTTAAAACCCAATGAAAACTATCTTGTTTTAATTTAAAGCCAATGAAATGGATCAACGTGGCTAAGTTGTGCAATGCAGTTTTATTTATGATGCCTGGATCAATATTTGGCATGTTTGCAAATTAAAAATCTTCCATATAGGACAATTTCAAGCATTTGAATTTGCAAAGTAGTGTAGAAAATCACAACCTAGAGGGTGATTTGGAATAAATAATCTCCATGAGCTGCCTGTCTCACTTCTCCCTACTTGAGTTCAGGGAGAAAATCTTTTCTCTAGAATACAGTCAAACCTGTGTTAAGCAGCCAGCTAAGGCAATCACAGAAAGTGGCTGCTTAGCACAGGTGGCTGCTTAACCCTTTCAACACCACATACCTCTAAATAGGCTTACAAAAAGTGTAGATCCAGATGAGCCAGTGATATGACTATTTTTAGACATAATTACCCATTTTGATAAATGAACTTGTCCAAATGTGATTTTCTGATTCATTTATTGGTTTATGAATATCATGGACCAGTCCATTTGAGTTACTTGGTGTTGAATGGGTTAATAGAGGTCAAATGTATAATAAATCAACATACTGGGAATCTGGGAACTGGCTGCTTAATACAAGTTGGTTGCTTAACAGAGGTGACCACTATTTCAGGTTTAACAATATAATTATAGTCTAATAGAGTAATAGACGACACTTGGCTAAGTCAATAAACTTCTCCCTCATAAACATGTACCTTAAAGCGACACTACATCAGTGAAAACACAAATTACTACAGAATGTATTTTCCTATTATATGGTATAATTTGTTTCCAAATATTTGCCTCAAATACTGAGTATTTCGACTAATAAACAAACGGTTTGTTGACATAGCAAAATAATGTAAACATACATGCGTAATACAACTAGTGTATCCTGAATAACACGATTTATGGTACAGATTTATCGTTATATCTCACATTTGTGCTTATTTATTTGTAGTTATATTCTTAGTTAAATTATCTCTAAACGACATTATCTCGCGTTTAGTATTGACTCCGATGACAAACAAACGTCAATTCACGAGCATGGACGACTGTTATATGAAATCATGCTTTCAATCCTCAAAAACACTGTTTATTGATTCAATGTTAGTGTTTGAATGTATTTGAAAGAAATTTAGTAGCAATGCATTTATACTTAAAAAAATGCATTCTATTTGCTTTTTGCGATGTAATGTCGCTTTAAAAACATGTTCCTATTTTATAGGTTTACCTTAAAGCAGAATTACATTGTATTGACATAACAGATATTTGAAAAAGTCAATTTTTACGTATGGGTAGCAAGGCAAGGCATTATACTTTGTATGCTTATGTTCATTTTGTAAACAGTGTTTTTTTTGTGCGATAAAACAAACTATATACCGAAAGTAGGACTTTCCGAGTCGATCGATCACGCACTTGTTTACAACCGGAACGCATCATCCGCACTTGTTTGCATTCGGAATGCATCGTCCCCATTTGTCCCCACGTTGTCATTTTTAATTAAATTACTTGATATGTTTATTCATACCTCTGTTAGCTAAGTCTTTAGGGACATTTCTACATCCCCGCTAGGGGTTCCACATTAGAGGAAGATATACGTTGTTTTCTACATCCTCTGTTGTTTCACGCACGCACTGTGCGTGTTTACATTTCGTTTGTGGATAAACAAATTCACGTAATACGACTGTTTAAATTTATTGGAATTTTATCGTTTCTGAGCGACTATTTCGATTTTTACATTAGTATTTATATTTTACCCAAAAACATCGTTTATTACGATGTAATGCTGCTTTAAGCTCTGTGACTGAAGTTATATAAATAATGTGCATTGGTGTATGTCCCGCAAAAAACAGACGGATCTGTAGTCCAGTGGTAACACGCTGGACTTGTAATCCAGGGATCACAGGTTCGATCCCCCGTCTGACCCGAATAAAATTAAGTCTTTCAGATGGGACTTTAAACCGTGTTTTACACCGTGCACGTGAAAGAACCAGAGGAGACTTTGGAATGGGCATATGTCTGTATCTTGCACTATCCTCCAAAAATCTAAAATGACTAATCTCTTCAGGAGGCATCGCTCATATGGGCAACCAGTAGCGACGATAAATAAATGGAAAACACATGTCCCGTAAAAAACATAGAATAAAATAATTCATAAAATATAATTTTAATATATGTTAAAAATACGTGCTTCAAAATGCCATTTTCTCTGCATTGTAATTTATTCAAAATGTAATTATGTTGAGAGTGATTTTGCTGTGTGTCCGTCTGTCCGGTTGTAAATTGTTTGTGCTTCGTCTCCAAATTCCCTTGTTTGATATTCACCAAACTTGGCTATCCGATTAGGGCAGTGGTTAGCGCGCTCGCTTCTCACCAATGCAATTCTCAGACCGAGTGGTATGTGAAATGGCACTGGTGTCGCCAGATCGGACAGGTGCGTTTTCTCCGTGTTCCTCCCACACCAATGACCACATACATACACGCTTTCATCTGTGCCAATGAGAGTGATTGCTATATGTTGTCATAGCTTGTTTCGCAATTGTTTCAGTTGGATGAGTTTTGGCAGATTAACAGCCCTTTGACCTTGAGTTAAATGCAGATTTATTATGATTATTTACATTACAGGTGTTTGACCAGGAGTTGGATGCAGATGTATTAGATGCAGGTATATTGTGATTATTTACATTACAGGTGTTTGACCAGGAGTTGGATGCAGATGTATTAGATGCAGGTATATTGTGATTATTTACATTACAGGTGTTTGACCAGGAGTTGGATGCAGATGTATTAGATGCAGGTATATTGTGATTATTTACATTACAGGTGTTTGACCAGGAGTTGGATGCAGATGTATTAGATGCAGGTATATTGTGATTATTTACATTACAGGTGTTTGACCAGGAGTTGGATGCAGATGTATTAGATGCAGGTATATTGTGATTATTTACATTACAGGTGTTTGACCAGGAGTTGGATGCTCTCGAGATCGAGACAGTACAGAAGGAGACTATTCACCCTCGTAAATCTTACAAGATGAACAGTTCCTGTGCCGACATACTACTCTTTGCAGCTTACAAGTGGAACGTCTCTAAACCTTCACTCCTGGCCGACTCCAAGTAAGTATGAATGCAGGTGGCTTTACAAGTGGAACGTCTCTAAACCTTCACTCCTGGCCGACTCCAAGTAAGTATGAATGCAGGTGGCTTTACAAGTGGAACGTCTCTAAACCTTCACTCCTGGCCGACTACAAGTAAGTATGAATGCAGGTGGCTTTACAAGTGGAACGTCTCTAAACCTTCACTCCTGGCCGACTCCAAGTAAGTATGAATGCAGGTGGCTTTGCAGCTTACAAGTGGAACGTCTCTAAACCTTCACTCCTGGCCGACTCCAAGTAAGTATGAATGCAGGTGGCTTTGCAGCTTACAAGTGCAACGTCTCTAAACCTTCACTACTGGCCGACTCCAAGTAAGTATGAATGCAGGTGGCTTTGCAGCTTACAAGTGGAACGTCTCTAAACCTTCACTCCTGGCCGACTCCAAGTAAGTATGAATGCAGGTGGCTTTGCAGCTTACAAGTGGAACGTCTCTAAACCTTCACTCCTGGCCGACTCCAAGTAAGTATGAATGCAGGTGGCTTTGCAGCTTACAAGTGCAACGTCTCTAAACCTTCACTACTGGCCGACTCCAAGTAAGTATGAATGCAGGTGGCTTTGCAGCTTACAAGTGGAACGTCTCTAAACCTTCACTCCTGGCCGACTCCAAGTAAGTATGAATGCAGGTGGCTTTGCAGCTTACAAGTGGAACGTCTCTAAACCTTCACTCCTGGCCGACTCCAAGTAAGTATGAATGCAGGTGGCATTGCAGCTTACAAGTGGAACGTCTCTAAACCTTCACTCCTGGCTGACTCCAAGTAAGTATGAATGCAGGTGGCTTTGCAAGTGGAACGTCTCTAAACCTTCACTCCTGGCCGACTCCAAGTAAGTATGAATGCAGGTGGCTTTACAAGTGGAACGTCTCTAAACCTTCACTCCTGGCCGATTCCAAGTAAGTATGAATGCAGGTGGCTTTGCAGCTTACAAGTGGAACGTCTCTAAACCTTCACTACTGGCCGACTCAGTAAGTATGAATGCAGGTGGCTTTACAAGCAAGTGGAACGTCTCTAAACCTTCACTCCTGGTCGACTCCAAGTAAGTATGAATGCAGGTGGCTTTTCGATGATAAAAATATTGTTGAGACTAGTGGAATTAAATGTTTCCATTATCTTGTTGCTTTAATTAATCCATTGTATTTTCATCACACTCGCATGCACATATATATATCTTAGTGGTTGGGTATCCGTGCTTGAGTGGTTACTGTCGTATAGTGACATTATCGGTGTGGGTTCAAGCTGTACTTGTGTTGAATTTTATTGTATGTCTTGCGGAAGGTTTTTTTTAAATATTATGTTTAGATATAAATTATCCATTTTGATAAATGAACTGGTCCAATGGTAATTTTCTTATTAATTTATTGGTCTGAAAATATCATGCACCAGTCCATGTCAGTTGAATGGGTTAATATTTGTAATGTGTAGTTTATTTTATGTCGCATTTCAAAATCGGGTGTATTAACCCTTTCAACCCCACAGGCCTCTAAATAGGCCTATGAAAAGTGTAGATCCAGATGAGCCGGCTCGTGACGAGCCGTCTAATCAGGATCTGCACTTTTTTGCCAGTAATAATTATTACTATTTTTAGATAAAATTACCCATTTTGATAAATGAACTGGTCCAAAGGTAATTTTCTTATTAATTTATTGGTCTGAAAATATCACGCACCAGTCCATGTCAGTTACTTGGGGTTGAATGGGTTAATCTAAAGTATTGTGTGTAACTGCTTTACAAATATACAAATTTGGATCGCCGAAATAATAGATAATGTCATAGTTTTAAGACTAACGAACGGACAAGAGCCGACAATGCAAAAGTTATTGAGATATTGTCTCTGTAGGGATGTGATGGACAATGCTACAACACAGAAGTACTGGCTGGACATCCAGTTGAGATGGGGAGATTACGACTCGCACGATGTGGAGAGATACACGAGAGCAAAGTTCCTCGATTATACCACAGACAACATGAGCATCTACCCGTCTCCAACCGGGGTGCTCATTGGCATCGACCTAGCTTACAATTTACACAGGTATGGAGAAGTTTTTGTAGTGAAAAGATGTCGGCGAGTACTCGTGTACTCAGCGAGTACTCGTGTACTCGGATACCCGATTGAATGTCCGAGTATCGAATACTTGGTCCGAGTATCGAATACTTGGTCTGAGTATCGAATACTTGGTTTGAGTATCGAATACTTGGTCCGAGTATCGAATACTTTGTCCGTGTATCGAATACTTGGTTTGAGTATCGAATACTTGGTTTGAGTATCGAATACTTGGTTTGAGTATCGAATACTTGGTCCGAGTATCGAATACTTGGTTTGAGTATCGAATACTTGGTTTGAGTATCGAATACTTTGTCCGTGTATCGAATACTTGGTTTGAGTATCGAATACTTTGTCCGTGTATCGAATACTTGGTTTGAGTATCGAATACTTTATCCGAGTATCGAATACTTGGTTTGAGTATCGAATACTTGGTTTGAGTATCGAATACTTTGTCCGAGTATCGAATACTTTGTCCGTGTATCGAATACTTTGTCCGTGTATCGAATACTTGGTTTGAGTATCGAATACTTGGTCCGAGTATCGAATACTTGGTTTGAGTATCGAATACTTTATCCGAGTATCGAATACTTGGTTTGAGTATCGAATACTTGGTTTTAGTATCGAATACTTGGTTTGAGTATCGAATACTTGGTTTGAGTATCGAATACTTTGTCCGTGTATCGAATACTTGGTTTGAGTATCGAATACTTGGTTTGAGTATCGAATACTTTGTCCGAGTATCGAATACTTGGTCCGAGTATCGAATACTTGTTCAAGTAATCGAGTACTTTGTCCGAGTATCGAATACTTGGTTTGAGTATCGAATACTTGGTTTAAGTATCGAATACTTTGTCCGTGTATCGAATACTTGGTTTGAGTATCGAATACTTGGTTTGAGTATCGAATACTTTGTCCGAGTATCGAATACTTGGTCCGAGTATCGAATACTTGTTCAAGTAATCGAGTACTTTGTCCGAGTATCGAATACTTGGTCCGAGTATCGAATACTTGGTCCGAGTATCGAATACTTGTTCAAGTAATCGAGTACTTTGTCCGAGTATCGAATACTTTGTCCGAGTGTCGAATACTTGGTCCGAGTATCGAATACTTGTTCAAGTAATCGAGTACTTTGTCCGAGTATCGAATACTTTGTCCAAGTATCGAATACTTTGTCCGAGTATCGAATACTTGGTCCGAGTATCAAATACTTGTTCAAGTAATCGAGTACTTTGTCCGAGTATCGAATACGTTGTCCGAGTATCGAATACTTGGTCCGAGTATCGAATACTTGTTCAAGTAATCGAGTACTTTGTCCGAGTATCGAATACTTTGTCCGAGTGTCGAATACTTGGTCCGAGTATCGAATACTTGTTCAAGTAATCGAGTACTTTGTCCGAGTATCGAATACTTTGTCCAAGTATCGAATACTTTGTCCGAGTATCGAATACTTGGTCCGAGTATCAAATACTTGTTCAAGTAATCGAGTACTTTGTCCGAGTATCGAATACGTTGTCCGAGTATCGAATACTTGGTCCGAGTATCGAATACTTGTTCAAGTAATCGAGTACTTTGTCCGAGTATCGAATACTTTGTCCGAGTGTCGAATACTTGGTCCGAGTATCGAATACTTGTTCAAGTAATCGAGTACTTTGTCCGAGTATCGAATACTTTGTCCGAGTATCGAATACTTTGTCCGAGTATCGAATACTTTGTCCGAGTATCGAATACTTGGTCCGAGTATCAAATACTTGTTCAAGTAATCGAGTACTTTGTCCGAGTATCGAATACTTTGTCCGAGTATCGAATACTTGTTCAAGTAATCGAGTACTCAGCTAAGTCAACATGTTTGAATAATTTCAAATAAATGTACATTTACCTGTGAAGAAGTAAAAACACAATAAAACAGCTGGGGTGCCAAACAATGCGATATAAAGTTGTCATGGTGATTATGTAATACGTGCACACAATTACAACATGGAACCGGATCTACACAATGCATGATAAGGTAGTGTCAATTGGGATGCATATGTTTTATTCCGGATTGTTTTATCGTAGTCGACACTGATAGAGTGACAAACACACACCTTCTCAGTAGAGTGGCAAATACACACCTCTCAGTAGAGTGGCAAACACACACCTTCTCAGTAGAGTGGCAAACACACACCTTCTCAGTAGAGTGTTTGTTTGTCTAACACTTGAATTACATCCTTTATATGGCGGTCGGAATTGGTTTTGATGTTGGTAACCCATTGTAAAGAATATGTTTTTGTTTAATAATTACGTCAATATGATTAATAGGAAGAAACGTTAAGAAAGTTATTAACAGGTGTTCGTGGACTGTTGCAGAAATATTTATAAGAGGAGGTCTTCGCATGGTTTAATTATGTTCATACAGTTGAATAAATTTACTAATGGTACCCCCTCCCTCTTTTCATTTTCTCATCAAATCGGCTGTAAATTTGCTGCATCAGTTTTAGCTTAATTGTGTACTCCATTCCCATAGTATCACATGGACATAGCTTGGCGATATAGGAGAGTGATTAATATAAGTTGTAAGCCGTTACGATTGTGCCCTTAGGCAAGGCATTTAAATTCCACATTGCCTCTTCTCTCTCCCTCGTGGCGATGGATTCCATCAGGAATGAGGTCTCGAGAGTGATTTATATAAGTTGAAATAACTTGTTTCGCAATCGAGCTAAAATAAATTTGTATAAACTAAACTATAAGTTGTAAGAACTTGTTTCACAGTCGAGCTAAAAATAAATTTGTATAAACCAATAGGAAGGATCCAGTCTTGTAATATAGAGACTACATGAAATTAATTGGTTGTTCAATACATACAACCAGTGGAAGTCATGATAGCGCAATGGATGCGCGTTCGCTTCAGGTACGAAAGGTCCGGAGTTCGAGTCCCGCTTGAGCCGTTACGATTGTGCCCTTAGGCAAGGCATTTAAATTCCACATTGCCTCTTCTCTCTCCCTCGTGGCGATGGATTCCATCAGGAATGAGGTCTCGAGAGTGATTTATATAAGTTGAAATAACTTGTTTCGCAATCGAGCTAAAATAAATTTGTATAAACTAAACTATAAGTTGTAAGAACTTGTTTCACAGTCGAGCTAAAAATAAATTTGTATAAACCAATAGGAAGGATCCAGTCTTGTAATATAGAGACTACATGAAATTAATTGGTTGTTCAATACATACAACCAGTGGAAGTCATGATAGCGCAATGGATGCGCGTTCGCTTCAGGTACGAAAGGTCCGGAGTTCGAGTCCCGCTTGAGCCGTTACGATTGTGCCCTTAGGCAAGGCATTTAAATTCCACATTGCCTCTTCTCTCTCCCTCGTGGCGATGGATTCCATCAGGAATGAGGTCTCGAGAGTGATTTATATAAGTTGAAATAACTTGTTTCGCAATCGAGCTAAAATAAATTTGTATAAACTAAACTATAAGTTGTAAGAACTTGTTTCACAGTCGAGCTAAAAATAAATTTGTATAAACCAATAGGAAGGATCCAGTCTTGTAATATAGAGACTACATGAAATTAATTGGTTGTTCAATACATACAACCAGTGGAAGTCATGATAGCGCAATGGATGCGCGTTCGCTTCAGGTACGAAAGGTCCGGAGTTCGAGTCCCGCTTGAGCCGTTACGATTGTGCCCTTAGGCAAGGCATTTAAATTCCACGTTGCCTCTTCTCTCTCCCTCGTGGCGATGGATTCCATCAGGAATGAGGTCTCGAGAGTGATTAATCTGAGTTGTAAGAACTTGTTTCGCAATCAAGCTAAAATAAATTGGTACAAACTAAACTAATACATACAACCAATTTATCAATTGACACAAGCTAAATTAACTTGCCAATAATTTTTCTGAATTTTACTATTTCAGTGCATATGGTAACTGGTTCCCGGGTGCTAAGCCCCTGATACAGCAAGCCATGGCCAAGATCATGAAAGCCAACCCGGCTCTGTATGTGCTGAGGGAAAGGATCCGCAAAGGTCTGCAGTTGTACTCCTCGGAACCCACCGAGCCCTACCTGAGCTCACAGAACTACGGGGAGCTGTTCTCCAATCAGATCATCTGGTTTGTGGATGATACCAACGTGTACAGAGTTACTATACACAAGGTAAACACAGTCTGTTAAGAGCATGCCTTGAGGTGATAAAACTTTCTCAAATCTCGAGCTGAAGTAAATTGATTGGGTGAGTCTGAGATTTGCATTTGGCTCAACCAATCGGAACACTTGGTTCGAGTTTGAGATTGTAGGAAAGTTTTAAATACATATTTACCTAGATATTATTGTTCATGGTCAACCAGTAATAAGTTTAGAACACTCATGAATTCAACACCATAAAGCAAACTTGTCAATTTAGCTAAATATATTTATTTAGCAACAAGTAAATGAAATGATATTAATTAACTAAATGAATGTTACTACTTGTAAAATATTGATTTGTGAGACCCTGAATACCAACTATATTGTTAAACAATATATTTCGTAAATATTATTGCTATGCTTACTCATACCTTATATATATATCATGCTTTTCTGTAAACTTTGCATGTAAATGCCAATAATGTTTGTTGGCGATGGACATGTACATGTTTATGCCAATAAAACCTTTTGACTTGACTATAATTAATGTGGTATTTATTCAATGAAGGAAACGACTAACTAACATATAGCAATTGTATGTACACAATGATTGACTGTAATAAATGTCACTGTATAACAGATAGTATGAGCATGCCAGATTGTAAAGATGGGGTACTTCTAGACACATGCTGGAGAGATGGTTACTTTAAAGCAGCATTACATCGTATGAAATAAAAGATATTTGAAGTTCAATTTTTACGTATGGGTACACATTCTAACATACTTTGTATGCTTATGTTCATTTGGTAAACAGTTTTTTTTGCGATAAAACAAACTCGAAACCGAAAGTAGGACTTTCCGAGTCGATCGGTCACGCACTTGTTTACAACCGTATGCTGCCTTGAAGCAGCTAGCTAACCAAGTTGGCTATACAGGATGAATTCATCAGTTCATGAATACAAGACAGATACCAAGTTGACTATACAGGATGAATTCATCAGTTCATGAATACAAGACAGATACCAAGTTGGCTATACAGGATGAATTCATCAGTTCATGAATACAAGACAGATACCAAGTTGGCTATACAGGATGAATTCATCAGTTCATGAATACAAGACAGATACCAAGTTGACTATACAGGATGAATTCATCAGTTCATGAATACAAGACAGATACCAAGTTGGCTATACAGGATGAATTCATCAGTTCATGAATACAAGACAGATACCAAGTTGACTATACAGGATGAATTCATCAGTTCATGAATACAAGACAGATACCAAGTTGGCTATACAGGATGAATTCATCAGTTCATGAATACAAGACAGATACCAAGTTGGCTATACAGGATGAATTCAGCAGTTCATGAATACAAGACAGATACCAAGTTGGCTATACAGGATGAATTCATCAGTTCATGAATACAAGACAGATACCAAGTTGGCTATACAGGATGAATTCAGCAGTTCATGAATAAAGACAGATACCAAGTTGGCTATACAGGATGAATTCAGCAGTTCATGAATACAAGACAGAGAATTCCTGTATAGCCAACTTGGTTAGTTAGCTGCTTCAAGGCAGCATTATAAAACAACCATGAGGGCTGTAAAGTGGTGGAAATTTTTTTTTTTTTTATACAATTTTTCAATGGCACCTTCCGCGCACTAGTTGCTCTTTTTCGCAAACATTTAAAAAGTACAGGAAAGAACTTCTAACAAAAAACACCGCAAAGTGCCACTGAATGCACCACAAACCGGAACGCATTGTCCGCACTTGTTTACATTCGGAATGCATCGTCCCCAATTGTCCCACATTGTCTTTTTAAATTAAATTACTTGATATATTGATTCATACCACTGTTAGCTAAGTCTTTTAGGGACATTTCTACATCCCCGCGAGGGGTTCGACACTAGAGGAAAATATAGATAGATAGTCTTTCATGTTCAAAATATATACGTTGTTTTCTACATCCTCTGTTGTTTCACGCATGCACGCTGTGCGTGTTAACATTTCGTGTGTTGATAAACAAATTCGCGTATACGACGGTGTCAATTTATTGGAATTTTATCGTTTCTGAGCGATTATTTCGATTTTTGTAAACACACACACATTAGTATTTATATTTTACCAAAAAACATCCTTTATTACGATGTAATGCTGCTTTAAACCGTGTATGTATGTATGTTCCATTAATGTCAAACCCCTTCCTGGGCAAGCTTAGCCGACCTAAGTGGTTAACCAGTACTAAGCAATGTGTGTGAGGTGCTTGCTCAATGACACTACATACGTGGCCTGACCGAGTATCGAACCCGGGACGATATATTCCAGATCCGACGCTCTACCACTTTGTGAAGTGGATTGAAACTACTACTCGAGTATTCAAATACTCGTAAGAACATCAAATTATCAGATAGCAAAATGATAATTTAGTATTCGAAATAAAAAACCATGCTGAAAAAAAACTAACAGTGCCGAGTCTTCAGAGGCACATCATCGCCAATTTTTCCTTTCAATAAACAATAATTATATTAATTTGAGAGCATGTGGAGGCCAATAATCCACACGCTGAACTGTAGGGGAAATAATGTGTTGGTGTTGAATGGGTTAGGGTGAAGAAAATAAGAATAATTATTTATTTATAATTTAGATTATGGTAATTACAATGCAATATATCTTCCATCAGCCAATCACGACTAAAGTCGCTTTTGCAAACAGCATAGAGCCAGATCAGATTCTGTGCCGTCTGATCTTGCTCTGTGCTGTTTGCTATTCGGATAGTGGAGCTAAGAAACTTAGTCTGAATAGCAAACAACATAGATCCTGATCAGACGTCGCCGCAGCTGATCTGGATCTATGGTGTTTGCACATTCCTTCCAATTTATTCGACAGGTTACGGGTTAAGCAAATAAAATAGCATCCGTAATCGGACAAAACTCGTCCGAAATACTAACAAATCCAAATATCAGAAATTAAAGTGATCATACCTTTCAATTAATGTAATGTACATCTAGCCAATAATCAGATGATCGTTTTCCGGGTACTCGATCGGAAATGTGTCCCGAGTATTAGAGATAGTCGAGTATCAACATTGCTACTCATTGCCATCCCTACTTTCAACTGACCCTTTTATCGTTTCAGACTTTTGAGGGTAATTTGACAACAAAGCCCATCAATGGAGCTATTTTCATATTCAACCCAAGAACTGGTCAGCTGTTCTTGAAGATTATTCACACGTCTGTGTGGGCAGGACAGAAACGTCTTGGACAGGTAAATCAATTATATCAAAATGATACAGTCGTCCTACAGAATAATTTACTATATCCTCGTTCTACACGACAGATTTGTCATTGGCATAAGAAGGGGTACCATGGTTGAGTAGTTGGAGTCGTTCAAAATTTAATCTCCTTGCATACTGCATATTCAAATCCAAGCCGGGATGTTGATTTCTTTCACTCAAGGTCTCTAGCTAGCTAGTGGAATGCCAATGGTTATACTAATATGATAACCCCCCCCCTCCATATGGCTGCAATTCTGCTCGGCACCTGGCCCATTCCTCCACCACTAAACACCAGAAATGTGTTGTATGATCATGGCTGTCACTGCGACAGAAATTGAACAGTTAGTGTTGGCATCATGCGTATTACTGAAGTATCTGCATTCATAAAAGGTCTATACCTTACATCTTAAAGCTAATGTTGAATTTCCCTTCTAGCTCGCCAAGTGGAAGACTGCCGAGGAAGTGGCTGCTTTGATCCGATCCCTGCCAGTAGAAGAGCAACCTAAACAGATTATTGTCACACGAAAAGGCATGCTCGACCCCCTCGAAGTCCATCTCCTCGACTTCCCCAACATTGTCATCAAGGGCAGTGAACTCCAACTGCCGTTCCAGGCGTGTCTTAAGGTTGAGAAGTTTGGGGATCTGATCTTGAAGGCTACAGAGCCACAGATGGTGCTGTTCAATTTGTACGATGATTGGTTGAAGACTATCTCTTCATATACTGTAAGTTTAGTTATCCCTTACCATACAATCATGCTGTTATTGTTCATTCTATGCTGAATACAACATTGTGAATTCTATGCTGAATGCAGTAAAAAATTGTGAATTCTATGCTGAATACAGTAAAACATCGTTCATTCTATGCTGAATACAGTAAACATTGTTCATTCTATGCTGAATACAGTAAAACATCGTTCATTCTATGCTGAATGCAGTAAAACATTGTTCATTATATGCTAAATACAGTAAAAACATCATTCATTCCATGCTGAATACAGTAAACATATTTCATTCTATGCTGAATACAGTAAAACATTGTTCATTCTATGCTGAATACAGTAAAACATCGTTCATTCTATGCTGAATACAGTAAAACATTGTTCATTATATGCTGAATACAGTAAAACATCGTTCATTCTATGCTGAATACAGTAAAACATTGTTCATTATATGCTAAATACAGTAAAACATCGTTCATTTTATGCTGAATACAGTAAACATTGTTCATTCTATGCTGAATACAGTAAAACATCTTTCATTTTATGCTGAATACAGTAAAACATTGTTCATTCTAGGCTGAATACAGTAAAAACATTGTTCATTCTATGCTGCTCTGTCCGCCTCCGTGGTCGAGTGGTTAAGGTCGCTGACTTGTATACCACTGTAACCTATCATCACTGATGGTCACGGGTTCGAGCCCCGCTCAGGTCGTGTCTCATTTATATGAAAAAGTTGGCAGTTTCTTACGGAGGTTGGTGTACCCAAGTACTGGTTTACCGTTGGAGCTAGGGCTGCGTATTGCCAGACCCCTTCCGATACGATACGTATTGCAATACGGGACTGCCGATACGATACGATACGATACGATACAGGCAATATCGGAGAACGGATCCAGCTTTAGGGTCATAGCAAATGACCTCTCTATGTGAGCACTTGACCTCCGTTTGAGTCCTGTCTCGTCTGGGCTACTGTAGGATAGAGTAACGTCAATGATGCTCATGATGTCAACATGTATTTGTTTATAGGACATTTGTTATTTAGCGCCGATTTTGACGTTTTGGATCCGTCTAATCAAGGTAGTAAAAATACTAAAAATAACCAACAAAGTCATTCAGAGTAGAACAGTATTAAGTTATTAATCAATAAAGTTTTTATAGATTTCTCTATATCCCCCCAAAAAAACAATACCTAGATCTTAATACTTTGAAGGTCACTATCAAGAAGATTTTTCTTCAAAAAGATCAAAGAATCAACAGGCTCTGGGTCTAGCTCTGAAAATATATAGATCTAGTTCTTGTATGAGGCTATGAGCATAGGCCTACTGGTAATAAAACCAACTACAGGGTACATATTTTGTTTATTAGCCTACATATCCCAAACCATACAATAAATAATGGATTAGCTCTAGATTTATAATTCCAAGCTCTTGCAAATCTGGGATCCCAACTATTATATGGTTCTCTATGAGTCCGCGCCCGTTGCTAAAAATAGCAATGTCATCCGGAAGTCAACAAGGTCAAATAATTCGAAAAATACAACTCGTAGATTTTAAGCCCGATTTATAATTTCAAAGCAAATAAGCTGATATTCCCAGGTCAATATAGTTTAAACATTGGTTTGTTGTAGCATAT
This sequence comes from Archivesica marissinica, assembly GCA_014843695.1. Taxonomy (NCBI): domain Eukaryota; kingdom Metazoa; phylum Mollusca; class Bivalvia; order Venerida; family Vesicomyidae; genus Archivesica; species Archivesica marissinica. The sequence continues at coordinate 8,341,372 of CM026403.1, forward strand.
AATAAAGACTAAAATGTGTAAAACTAAAGACCTGTTTCAATGTGGTGACGTTTTTATTGTTAAACACCACTTTAAAAATTCGAACTTGCGTGATAGCTTTAATGCTAGCTCTGCAGCAGCAGGTGCACGCTTTGAGGAATGCTAAATATAAAAATAACAGCAAAGTTTTGCTCATTTAGCGAACGTTTTCAAGTATTTTAATTAGAATCGGTAGAAAAAACACACAATGGAATTTTACTCTTCGATACGGCCGATATACGCGATACAGACCCTCCCGATACGATGCGCATATACGTTCGTCAGCGTATCGCGGTATACCGGTATATCGCCGCAGCCCTAGTTGGAGCCTGCCCAGGAAAGGTGTTGTTAGGTAAACTGCCCGCCGGTGATATAGCCCGAAATGGTGCTGATGCAGGCGTAAAACCCGAAATATAACATATAACTCATTCTATGCTGAATACAGTAAAACATAGTTCATTCTATGCGGAATACAGTAAAACATTGTTCATTCTATGCTGAATGCAGTAAAACATCGTTCATTCTATGCTGACTACATTAAAACAACACCAGCTGGTATTAAAGGTTAAAAATACATCACTTGTAAGTTTGATCCACTGCTCAACATTTTTATGGCACTCTTTGTGTTGGATTGGTTGTATATTCATTGTGTGTGTGTGTTTTACATTTATTTATCGGTTGCCCATATGAGCGACGCCTCCTGAAGTGATTAGTCATTTTACAGTTTTGGAGGATAGTGCAATGATACAGACAGAGACCCATTCCAGAGTCTCCTCTGGTTCTTTTACATGCATGGTGTAAAGTACCGACACGAGACCTCTGTTTAAGATCCCATCTGAAAGACTGTTAATATAAAGCCTGGTACCATTACCAAGTTAGAAATAACTACGACAGTTACATTCTAAGAAACGGGATTCAAAGATCAAATATTTAAATTAGACTAGACATCACTAACTAGTTTAGTCTTACTCTAGTATAATCATATTTTATTGCTCAATTCGTTTTACATATACACGTGAATACAAAACATGACAAATTAAATAAAGGCAAACCACAAGTTCTAGCAACATTAGTTACGGCCCTTCCCTTCAAATATTTTGATACTGGAAATTCCTCCGTGATTCAAACAAGACCTCAAGTCAAGCAGCCAATGTCTTGGCGAACGATTGCACTGGTTTCCTGGGATATAAATGCAGGGATCAGTTTAGAGGGTGATGTGGGCCAAATAGTCGCCCTAGGGACCCTGACGTCGCCCACTTCTCCCTAAAAACCTTTCTTTTTTTACAATTTTCATACAAAATTGTAGCCAGTAAGATACATTGGCCCATTATAAAGCACTCCTTCTATACAAATATCGTATTTAATTGATATACTGTGCATTTTAATCATATTTTGTTGAAATTTATTAAATAACACCATTTAAGGACGCGATCGCATGCTTTCTCACTTCTCCCACATATTCTATCCTAGAATGACCCTGTAATGTACATATATTTCGTGATTTAGTATATGACATTCTCTGTAAAAATGTGATAATGATGTATATATACATACAGGCTTTCTCTCGGCTCATCCTGATTCTGAGAGCCCTGCACGTGAACAATGATCGTACAAAGATTATCCTGAAGCCGGACAAGACCACGATCACAGAGGCGCATCACATCTGGCCCACGTTGTCGGACGAGGAATGGATGAAGATTGAAGTACAACTGAAGGATCTAATCCTGGCTGATTATGGCAAGAAGAACAAGTAAGACATTGAATGTCGTGAGTGTTCGGATAGCGACACAACAATTGTGCTTTTATATACTTTATTTATTTTACAACGATTGCGAAGCAAGTTTTAACAATTTATATTAATCACTCTCGTTGGCTCGGATGAAAGCGTATATGTGGTCATTCATGTGGGAGGAAACCGGATAATCCGGAGAAAACCCACCTGTACGATATGGCGACCATCGTACCATCTCGCATACTTCCCTGTCCGAGGATCGAACCCGGGTCGGATTGGTGAGAAGCGAGCACGCCAACCACTGCGCTAATCGGTCAGCCAATTGTGCTTTACACAGGGCTCCAGCCTAACCCAAATATTTGGGAGAAGTGAGAAAGCGTGCCATTACCTCTCGTCTAGTGGCTCTATTGGGTATCATTTAATAAATTTCAACATGATAGGGTTACTATACACTATCACCATTAAATACAATATACACAACATGATAGGGTTACTATGCACAATATGACCATTAAATACAATATACACAACATGATAGGGTTACTATACACATTTTTTTCCGGACCAAAATTTCGTGAAAAAACTGAAATTCGACCCGAACGGCCCACAGTCATTCTATAAGTTGTTACATTCGACAATCGTTATAAACTAGCTATTAAAACCAGTTGCCGATAGTCTATATAAATAAATCAAATGAATAAGACCACAAAATTAGCATATATTTCGTTTATTTTGGCTAACTTTGATGAATTTAATTGAAAAGGTAAATGCATAAAAAAATGGCGATTTGATATCACGTGGTTTTATCGTATGTAATATTTCCCGTACTTTTCGCGTACTTCGCCGTACAATGTACAATGCATTGCATAAAAAAATAACTTTTTTGGCTGCAGTATTTCAATTGATTGTAGCGATAATTAATTTCGACAAACCTTTCACAATGGGTCCCAGTTAATTAGGTAGGCTTCACGTGTTGAGAAGTTTGAGCATCTGCTGACATGTTTGAGAACGTGTTGAGATGTTTGAGAACGTGTTGAGATGTTTGAGAACGTGTCGAGAAATTTGAGCAGGTGTGCCCGAGTGCGATGAGGTATATCTCGAGTGATTAATATAAGTTGTAAAAATCACGGAGCACAATTTTTAGCGATTTTTGAGAAATGTTAAATTTTGACTTGGAAAATTGCGTTTTTCACGTGCGCAGTATACATAGGAACTCAGTTTTTCCGCCGATTTTCGTGCCAGATCGTGGGTGCGCACTATACACGGTAGCGCACTATACACAGCTAAATACGGTAAATATAACATTTGGATAGAAGGAGTGCTTTATAATGGGCCAGTGACATGACAACATTTTGTATGAAAATTGTAAACAAATATAAACAAAAATTTAACATAGGGAGAAGTGGCGGGCCCCCAGTGGGCGAAGTCAGGGTCCCTAAGGAGACTATTTCACCAAAATCGCCCTCTAGAATGAGCCCTGCTTATTCGAACGAAGACGTACTATATATAATAGTTGACACATGTGATTGGAAAGTATTGAAACAGATGGTTGACACCAATCATTTCCGCAGTATGTTTGATAGGAAGGCTTATACTAGTTGAAGTGGTTATAAATACTGGTATTTTAAAGCATTTTACATTATTGTGTAACTATTCAAATTTCAGTGTGAATGTTGCATCGCTTACGCAGTCAGAAATCCGAGATATTATTCTTGGAATGGAAATCTCGGCTCCATCAGCCCAGCGACAACAGATTGCCGAGATCGAGAAACAGACGAAAGAACAGTCGCAGCTGACGGCGACGACGACAAAAACCGTCAACAAACACGGCGACGAGATCATCACGTCGACGACGAGCAATTACGAGACTCAGACGTATGCTTCGAAGACTGAGTGGCGCGTTCGAGCAATTAGTGCAACAAACCTTCATCTACGTACAAATCATATTTACGTATCATCCGATGATATCAAGGAGACTGGTTATACGTACATTCTACCGAAAAATGTGCTCAAAAAGTTTATCATTATATCAGACTTGCGTGCTCAGATTTCTGGTTACCTGTACGGAGTTAGCCCCCCTGACAACCCGCAGGTGAAGGAGATCAGGTGTATTGTGATGCCGCCCCAGTGGGGAACACATCAAACGGTGCATCTGCCCAACATTCTACCGGAACACGAATATCTCAAGGTCTGTATGCTTTGAGACGTTGCTCTATGTATGAAATACAAATGATGTATGAATCTAAATACATAAAAGCATGTAGTGTTTCACCAGATTATGTATGTGTCGGAGTGTGGCCGAGTGGTTATAGTCGTTGACTTCCAGGGGACTTGCCTCTCACCGCTGCTGGTTCAAATCCAACTGGATTTCTCTAATTATTTCATGTGGGGAAGCTATCCGGTCGGTCGTTCTACCCAGGTGCCCGCCACGCCTGAAATACTGCTTGGAGAGGCACTCCAGTGGTGGGGGGGGGGGGGAAGCTGTTGGTGTGACGTTAAACCCAAAATTCAAACAAACTGTACATGTCCGATTCCTGAACTAAGCAATAATGAATAGATTACAGAAATCTTGTGGCGGACTGAAAATCTAAGATACTGTTCGTCCTTTATAAAAACGTCTTACTTGAAAATAATAGATGAACAGGCCAATGGTTAGCTTTAAACAGGTTGAAGATTAATTTTCAAAGCTACTCGTTCTGTACGATTGGTGATCTGAAAGCTCCATCCATTCTATGATAATGTCTCCATCCATTCTATGATAATGTCTCCATCCATTCTATGATAATGTCTCCATCCATTCTATGATAATGTCTCCATCCATTCTATGATAATGTCTCCATCCATTCTATGATAATGTCTCCATCCATTCTTATGATAATGTCTCCATCCATTCTTATGATAATGTCTCCATCCATCCTTATGATAATGTCTCCATCCATTCTTATGATAATGTCTCCATCCATTCTTATGATAATGTCTCCATCCATCCTTATGATAATGTCTCCATCCATTCTTATGATAATGTCTCCATCCATTCTTATGATAATGTCTCCATCCATCCTTATGATAATGTCTCCATCCATTCTTATGATAATGTCTCCATCCATTCTTATGATAATGTCTCCATCCATCCTTATGATAATGTCTCCATCCATTCTTATGATAATGTCTCCATCCATTCTTATGATAATGTCTCCATCCATCCTTATGATAATGTCTCCATCCATTCTTATGATAATGTCTCCATCCATTCTTATGATAATGTCTCCATCCATCCTTATGATAATGTCTCCATCCATTCTTATGATAATGTCTCCATCCATTCTTATGATAATGTCTCCATCCATTCTTATGATAATGTCTCCATCCATTCTTATGATAATGTCTCCATCCATCCGTCTTCTGACTTCTCCAAATATACCTCATTTGACAATTCATATCTGTACATTTATTATGTGTATAATTTCTACATTTGTTTGCAGGAGATGGAACCGCTGGGCTGGATTCACACACAACCCAATGAGTTGCCCCAGCTGTCACCGCAGGATATCACTACCCACGCTAAGATCATGCAGGAGAATTTACACTGGGACGGAGAGAAAACCGTCGTCATCACATGCAGGTAAGTACAGACTCCAGACCCCGAGGTTATAAAAAAATTCTCAGATCTCAAGCTCAAGAATTTGATTTGTTGAGTCTTGAGATTGGAGAAAGGTTTTATATTCTCCAGGGTCTGCGATTATAAAACCTTTTTCAGATCTCAAGCTCAAGGAATTAAACAGTGACAATTGATGGTACATAAAGGGTTTAAGCAGTAGTTAATGTGTTTCACAGTACTTATATCGTAATAAAGCAGCATTATATCGTAATAAAGGATGTAGTTTGTAAAATATAAATACTAATGTATGTGTGTTTACAAAAATCGAAATAGTCACTCAGAAACGATGAAAATCCAATAAATATACGCCGTCATATACGCGAATTGTTTATCAACAAACGAAATGTGTTTATCAACACACGAAATGTAAACACGCACAGCGCGCATGCATGAAAGAACAGCGGATGTAGAAACGCACGTTGGAATGTCAACATATTTTGAACATGAAATACTATCTATCTATCTTCCTCTAATGTCGAATCCCTCGCGGGGATGTAAACATGTCCCTAAAAGACTTGGATAACAGAGGTATGAATCGACATCTCAATTAATTCAATAAAAAAAGACAACGTGGGACAAATGGGGACGATGTATTCCGAATGTAAACAAGTGGGGACGATGCGTTCCGGTTGTAAACAAGTGCGTGACCAACCTACTTGGAAAGTCCTATTTTCAGCAGCATTGCTACCCATACGTAAAATTTGAATTTTTCAAATATCTTTTCTTTCATACGATATAGGGCTGCTTTAATGGTGTGTTTTAGCAGTAGTTAATGGGTTTGAGCAGCACTCACAGATTTGAGCAGTACTTAATGGTGTAAAGAAGTACTTAATGGTGTAAAGCAGTACTTAATCGTGTAAAGCAGTACTTAATGGTGTAAAGAAGTACTTAATGGTGTAAAGAAGTACTTAATGGTGTAAAGCAGTACTTAATGGTGTAAAGCAGTACTTAATGGTGTAAAGCAGTACTTAATGGGTACTTAATGGTGTAAAGCAGTACTTAATGGTGTAAAGCAGTACTTAATGGTGTAAAGCAGTACTTTAGGTTTGAGCATTTAGGTTTGAGCAGTACTTCAGGTTTGGCAGTACTTTAGGTTTGGCAGTACTTTAGGTTTGAGCAGTACTTTAGGTTTGGCAGTACTTTAGGTTTGAGCAGTACTTTAGGTTTGGTAATACTTCATTGATTTGAGCAGTACTTTAGGTTTGGCAGTACTTTAGGTTTGAGCAGTACTTTAGGTTTGAGCAGTACTTTAGGTTTGGCAGTACTTTAGGTTTGAGCAGTACTTTAGGTTTGAGCAGTACTTTAGGTTTGAGCAGTACTTTAGGTTTGGTAGTACTTTAGGTTTGAGCAGTACTTTAGGTTTGGCAGTACTTTAGGTTTGAGCAGTACTTTAGGTTTGGCAATACTTTATTGATTTGAGCAGTACTTTAGGTTTGGCAGTACTTCATTGATTTGAGCAGTACTTTAGGTTTGAGCAGTACTTTAGGTTTGGCAATACTTCATTGATTTGAGCAGTACTTTAGGTTTGGCAGTACTTTAGGTTTGAGCAGTACTTTAGGTTTGGCAGTACTTCATTGATTTGAGCAGTACTTTAGGTTTGGCAGTACTTCATTGATTTGAGCAGTACTTTAGGTTTGAGTTTAGGTTTGAGCAGTACTTTAGGTTTGGCAGTACTTTAGGTTTGAGCAGTACTTTAGGTTTGGCAATACTTTATTGATTTGAGCAGTACTTTAGGTTTGGCAGTACTTTAGGTTTGAGCAGTACTTTAGGTTTGAGCAGTACTTTAGGTTTGGCAGTACTTCATTGATTTGAGCAGTACTTTAGGTTTGAGTTTAGGTTTGAGCAGTACTTTAGGTTTGGCAGTACTTTAGGTTTGAGCAGTACTTTAGGTTTGTCAATACTTTATTGATTTGAGCAGTACTTGATGGATTATAAATGTTACTTGCAGTTTCACCCCCGGTTCCTGTTCCCTGACTGCCTACAAGCTGACTCCTAGTGGCTATGACTGGGGTCGCCAGAACACAGACACGGGAAACAATCCCAAAGGTTATCTCCCCTCTCACTACGAGCGTGTACAGATGTTGCTGTCGGACAGGTTTCTTGGGTTCTTCATGGTACCAGCACAAACGTCATGGAACTATAACTTCATGGGTATGTATTTTCTAAAGATTTCTTCTTCATACTTTCAAACTTAACCTAGGCGAAATATTACTTCACAATATTTCAAAATGATGTACTGTATTACTAAGAATCCGCCTCCGTGGTCGAGTGGTTAAGGTCGCTGACTTGTACACCACTGTAATATATCATCACTGATGATCACGGGTTTGAGCCCCGCTCAGGCCGTGTCTCATTTATATGAAAAAGTTGGCAGTTTCTTACGGAGGTTGGTGCACCAAAGTACTGGTTAACCGCTGGAGCCTGCCCAGGAAAGGTGTTGTTAGGTAAACTGCCCACCGGCGATATAGCCCAAAATGGTGCTGATGCAGGCGTAAAACCCGAAATATAACAATAATGTGTTACTAAGCCTGCCTATTTAGTAAACTAGAAAGCACTAACTATGCCGGCTGTATTCCTGTGCAAATCCTGTCTACAATACAGTGCATATGATGAATATTCAGACATATTTAATTAAACCCACTCAGTTTATACAAATTTCTTATAACTCTATTGCGAAAACCAATTCATACCACAGTATTTTAACCGCTCTCGAGACCTCATTCCTTATCGAAACCATCGCCATAAGGAAGAGAGGATGCAGTGTGGATTTAAGAGTCTTACCTAAGGAAGTCACCACCGTAGTTCTGGCGGGTTTCGAATTCTTAACCTCTCAATTACGTGGCTGTCCACGTCCATTGCCCCCCTACTTCTGTCTACCAACAATGACCAACAGTTCACTTGCCAATTTGAGCAGGAACTAGCACTGCTTGTGCGAACATATCCAATTGTCCATGTCGACATTATATCGCAGGAAACCAGTGCATTCGTTCGTCAAGACATTGGCTACTTGACTGAGGTCTTCTTTGAATCACGGAGGAATTTCCAGTATCAAAATATTTGAAATACCGAACTAGTCGGTGATGTCTAATTGAAATGTTTCATCTTTGAATCCCGTTTCTTAGAATGTAACTGTCGTAGTTATTTATAACTTGGTAATGGTACCAGGCTGCTATATTATATATGAACAGTCTTTCAGATGAGACTTTAAACCGAGGTGCTGTACACCATGCACGTAAAAGAACCAGAGGATACTCTGGAATGGGTCTCTGTCTGTATCGTTGCACTATCCTCCAAAAATCTAAAATGACTAATCTCTCCAGGAGGTGTCGCTCATATGGGCAACTGGTAGCGACGATAAATAAACGTAAAACACAGACTGCTATACGATTCTATTATTAAAATCAATTTATCCAATAATGGTACCCATTTATTGTCGATGATACTGTTGCCTTTACTAACATACATGTTGACATTGCAGGTGTACGTCACGACCCAAATATGAAGTACGAGCTGATGCTGTCAAACCCAAAGGAATTCTACCACGAGATACATCGCCCCTCCCACTTCCTAAACTTCAGTCAGATGGAGGAGGGAGAACAGATAGGGGCTGATAGGGAGGACCTATTCTCTTAAAGTGATAAGTGAGGTGGCACATAGAAGTACAATATACAATGGTTTTAAAGTGTGCAGAGTACAATGGTACTTATGTGAAACATGTAAATACAGCAGTGTTTTAATGGATCAAGCTGGGCAGTGTAGGAAGCACGTGCTTTGCGTATTCTGTGGTGTGCATGTCCACTAGTTGTGTAATATATCTAGAAGCCACGAATCCGCATCCGTGGTTAGGGTTGCTGACTTGTAACCTATCGTCACTGATGGTCACGGGTTCGAGCCCCGCTCATGCCGTGTCTTATTTATATGAAAAAGGTGGTAGTTTCTTACAGGGGTTGGTGCACCAAGTACTGGTTAACGGCTGGAGCCTGCCAGGAAACGTGTTGTTAGCTAAGCTGCGCGCTGGCGATATAGCCCAAAATGGTGCTGATGCAGGCGTAAAACCAGAATAAACAAATCATGATATTAAAGTGAACATGTACAGGCTTGTGGTAAAGACTGAAAACTTGAGTAACATTTATGATAGAGCTCAACTGTTGTACTACATGACAAGATGTTTTTGTGTGAGGTATGTACCGAGGAAGCGTCTCACAGATATGACTTCATATTGCATCCTGATTCGGCAGATTCCATCTGGTTTTAAGCACAATTTGCGCCGACCACATTGTGGATAAGTGTGTTGCAGAATGTGATGTGATATGTTGCAATATGCTACATCCGGCACATGGACTTATATTTATCATAAATATGCTGTTTGTTTGTGATTATGTATGTACAATTATCATGAAATCTGTTCATGTGTTTAATACTATGTACATGTATGTTGCTGTTTGTACAAACATAGATAACGTCATTGTACATGTATGTTGCTGTTTTGTACAAACATAAGATAACTTCATTGTACATGTATGTTGCTGTTTTGTACAAACGTAAAATAACTTCATTGCACATTATGTTGCTGTTTTGTACAAACGTAAAATAACTTCATTGAACATTATGTTGCTGTTTGTACAAACATAAGATAACTTCATTGAACATTATGTTGCTGTTTGTACAAACATAAGATAACTTCATTGAACATGTATGTTGTTGTTTGTACAAACATAAGATAACTTCATTGAACATTATGTTGCTGTTTGTACAAACATAAGATAACTTCATTGAACATGTATGTTGCTGTTTGTACAAACGTAAGATAACTTCATTGAATATGTATGTTGCTGTTTGTACAAACGTAAGATAACTTCATTGTACATGTATGTTGCTGTTTGTACAAACATAAGATAAAGTGATGACTTCACTGTTTTTAGCACCATCCACATTATACTGATAGTTTATCGCATACAAATAATACTATGGATTGTCCACAAGATGACTTGTTAACCACCACCGTTGGGAATGGAAGTTTTTGCTGCGTCTGTCCGTGTTTGCATGATAACTTTGATGACACTTTGTGGGTATATCGAGGGTTGGTGAGGTAGTGATTCAATTTTGGGGGAAATCGGTAAAGGTGTGTGGTCATGGTGGTCAGCCCAGCGCAGGTCATGGTGGTCAGCCCAGCACAGGTCATGGTGGTCAGCCCAGCGCAGGTCATGGTGGTCAGCCCAGCGCAGGTGTTTGCTGCATCTCTCCGAGTGCTATTCTATAGTTGGTACATGTTAATACTGGGCAATGACCTGTCGAGACATTGTTGTCCGGTGGGCTGTCTGCTGTAACATCACTGCCAGATATACCTTGTCTGTATTAATACTTCCTATATATATATATAGGAAATATAAAGTTGACCTAAACAAAATGTACTTGCTTCTACACAAGTTTTTGAATATTTCTTTTCTCCAATTCTGAATAAATAAGTTGGATATTCGCAGAATTACCTGAATATAACATTATTCCACACAAAAAATTGACCTAGATCTGATGTTTAGTTAGCCCAGTATAGGTAACCCAGTATGGATGACCAGGTCTACACGGCCCTGCAACAAACATTATGGCCCTGCAGCAAGCAGTACGGCCCTGCAACAAACATTATAGCCATGCAGCAAGCAATATGACCATGCAGCAAGCAGTATGGCCCTGCAACAAGCAGTACGGCCCTGCAACAAGCATTATGGCCCTGCAGCAAGCAGTATGGCCCTGCAACAAGCAGTACGGCCCTGCAACAAGCAGTATGGCCCTGCAACAAGCAGTACGGCACTGCAACAAGCAGTACGGCCCTGCAACAAGCAGTATGGCCCTGCAATAAGCAGTATGGCTTTGCAACAAGCAGTATGGCCCTGCAACAAGCAGTATGGCCCTGCAACAAGCAGTATGGCCCTGCAACAAGCAGTATGGCCCTGCAACAAGCAGTATGGCCCTGTAGCAAGCAGTATGGCCCTGCAACAAGCAGTACAGCCCTGCAACAAGCAGTACGGCCCTGCAACAAGCAGTATGACCCTGCAACAAGCAGTATGGCCCTGTAACAAGCAGTATGGCCCTGCAACAAGCAGTACGGCCCTGCAACAAGCAGTACGGCCCTGCAACAAGCAGTATGGCCCTGCAGCAAGCAGTACAACCCTGCAGCAAGCAGTACGGCCCTGCAACAAGCAGTACTTTATGCGAGTACATGTACAATGGTGAGAGGTCCGCCTCCGTGGTCGAGTGGTTACTGTCGCTGACTTGTATACCACTGTAACCTATCATCACTGATGGTCACAGGTTCGAGCCCCGCTCAGGCCGTGTCTCATTCATATGAAAAAGTTGGCAGTTTCTTACGGAGGTTGGTGCACCCAAGTACTGGTTAACCGCTGGAGCCTGCCCAGGAAAGGTGTTGTTAAGTAAACTGCCCGCCGGCAAAATAGCCCAAAATGGTGCTGATGCAGGCGTAAAACCCGAAATATAACATAACAATGATGAGAGTGTAATTGTAGTACTTGATAATGTATAGTCATTGTGAGCATGTACATTTGTTACTAATATTCCATATTCATTTGTATCTATATTCATTTTATGTTTGCATTTGTGCATATTGTAAATTTCATTAGCGAGTTTTATCTACTAGTGTTTCATCGTTCTTTAACCACATGAAGTGATTATAAAGTAAATTAATTGTCAAAAATAATTGACTCAAAAATATGATGTTGCAATATATTTATACAAATTTATTTTAGCTCGATTGTGAAACAAGTTATTTCAACTTATATTAATCACTCTCGAGACCTCATTCCTGATGGAATCCATACCCACGAAGGAGAGAGAAGAGGCAACGTGGAATTTAAATGCCTAAGGGCACACTCGTAATGGCTTCAGCGGGGCTCGAACTCGCATCCACTGCGCTATCACGACTTCCACATTTGTTGCAATATAAACACACATGGTAACAAAATCATTCTTTCTTTGTCAAAAAAGTTAAAGGCACGAGGATATTTTAACTGGTTAAATGTAATAATTATGTGCTTTTTGGAGGTGTATAAGTTGTATACGTTTTCTATAATGATGATTAAATCATGAAAACTTTCAAATATGTAGTTTATGTTCATTCAATGTGGCCCTGCAATATACATGCTGCGAAGTACCCACTAACACTGTCCCTAAATACCACGCATGCATGTCTGTCATTGCTTATGTTAAATGTATGTACCAAGTCGACAGTAAATACAATTTCACATATTTAAAGCGACACTACATCGGTGAAAATGCAAACTTCTACAGAATGTATTTTCCTATTATTTGTTATAATTTTTTTCAAATATTTGCCTCAAATACTGAGTATTTCAACTAATAAACAAACGTCGTATATGCGGTTTGTTGACATAACAAAATAATGTAAACAGCCATGCGTAATACAACTGGTGTATCCTGAATAACAAGATACATGGTACAGATGTACCGTTATATCTCACATGTGTGCCTATTTATTTGTAGACTATTTTTAGTTAAATTATCTCTAAACGACATTATCCCGCGTTTAGTATTGACTCCGATGACAAACAAACATATTTGACCTTTCTGCCGATTTTGATTGACAGCTGGCGTTAGCCAATCGCATCGCACCATTCGCGCACACCCCCGGCAACGGTTTATCGCCGCCATCTTGTTAGACAAACAATGCATATTAGACACACTAGTAACGAGTAGACAAATTTGAAAAGGCGTGAATTTGATCGAAAATACGGGTTTAAAATTGTTTTAATGATGTTGAAAATGTGTAGCTTTGGTGTGTGGGTTAGTTATAGTACAAAATTAGTCGATATCCTGGTGATCGACGTTAAATTCAACCCATTTCAAAATCCTTGGACAAATCTAAAAGTGTGTATATGAACCACAAAATACCAGACAGCTGCTTTAAAAACAATGCATCTATAAAAACACCGACTGACCCCATATAGTCATTCTTTTCTCACAAACACAGCAATCAAATTTAAGGTGTCACACTGTTTATTGGGAGTAATCAACAACTTACCCACTAATGGTACATCACAGAGACCACCGAGTTATAATACCTGATAGGGGCCACTGCTATCAAGATCAAAGTATTTCACATCGGAATTTAGCACTGATTGTGCTAATTGGTCAATTATAAAATGTGTGCACATAATTATATAATTGATTACTACACCGAGTCATTGTTTTATCGTTCTGTTAGATAAACGAGTTATGTAGTAACATTTTAATCAAATCTGATAACGAGTGATCGTGATCTGAAATTATTTTTTGAAAAATATTTAAAATTAATTAATGCTGTCTGTCATTGACAATGGTGAAAAGATGTAGTTACGGGCTGTGTGACAGTGATGTAGATATCCAGATCGATTGATAGGTGACGTTAAATTCGTGCCATTTTCAAAACCTAAGACAAATCTTGAAAACATGTCTAAGGTGGATTAAGTTGTGTGAACGACCAAACGACCAGCTGAATACATCCAAAATTAATGCAAACAGATATATTTGCACAAAAGTAAGTTGAAATTAATTTATTTATGCATAATAAAATATTTCGAAAAAATATATTCTGCATTAATAGATCTACCGTTCACAAGAGATATGTGAGTATAGTGGTGATTATACACGTGGTTCATACATATTGTCGTGGATGGTGGACTAGGGATCAGATAGTAGTAATAGTACCCATGCATGTGCAGAGCTGTGGGATTCCCATATTAGCTCAGTGAACGTACTGGTGTTCAGTTTTTGGGCCTAATGTTCGAGTCTAATAGGAGGCATAGGGTCGAGTCTCTCAAGACGGTGGCATATTTCATTTCTTTTGATGTCAAAGTTGACATAATGTGGTTGTTCACTCTTCCGTTGACTGCGCAAGCATTTACCACGAACACTTAACACGTCCTCATCCGTATATCTGTACTTTAGAGAAATAACCTTCACACCTACGTCTATTATGAGATGGGCTGTTGACAAATTAATCAATTACTGGAGAATATATTATTTTTCACACCTTGATTGGTCGGCTCAAACATTTGTGATGCTGGCTTGTATGCCCATGTTTTATCAGCTTTAGAGCTGAGCCGTGCCATATGTCCAAGCCCTTGAATCATGTATAAATATCATGCTCTTCACATCAATTTCAGGTTCGATCCCCCGTCTGACCCTAATAAAATTAACAGTCTTTCAGATGGGACGTTAAACCGAGGTCTCGTGTCGGTGCTTTACACCGTGCACGTAAAAGAACCAGAGGAGATTCTGGAATGGGTCTCTGTCTGTATCATGCACTATCCTCCAAAATCTAAAATAACTAATCTCTTCAGGAGGCGTCGCTCATATGGGCAACCGGTAGCGACGATAAATAAACGTAAAACACACATCAATTTCATTACAACCATGGCGTCTATTTTTCCATGCGTTTTTTGCTCTCGTCACGTTTCCAGCCGTATGCATGCTCTTAGCTGCGATAAGTGCCACCGTTGGAATCATCGAAAATGCGGAATGATTTATTTATTCTCCCCCATTCACTTTAATTAATCTTGTTTAGTGGCCTGAAACCTAGATAGATAATCACTCCTGGTATGGCAAACACACGGCTACATAGTCCCATTCATAATTGTGTCTAATTACCTAAATAGCTAATAATAGCATTATTATAATGGGCCTGTATAGTGCAGTACTATATATATATAAAATACGAACCTGTGATTATACGAATGCACTAGTATACGAAACTACCATTAGATGAACAAGGGATTATACGAAATCACCTAAAACCCTTGCCTTCTTGCTTCCAACGAGATATTCTTATCTGGGTGAAATAAAACCGAGAAATTCGACGGAATTTTATCTAGATTAACTCGATGCAGGTCTGCGTTAGACGCCATTTTGTTAGATAGCTTGTCTCGCGTGGTTACAGCGAGCACCTGTAACTATGGGGGCGTGCCTAAGTAGCGTTTGCAGAAAGGTCAGTTCAGGACCGTAATATGAAATCATACTTTCAATCCACAAAAACACTGTTAATTGATTCAATGTTAGCGTTCGAATGTATTCGGTTAAATTTGTAGTAGCAATGCATTTTTTGGCGATGTAATGTCGCTTTAATCCTATGAATAATCGCATTTCCAAAAAATATCAGGTGGCCTTTATGTTTTTCATAAATATACACTGGTTGGTCTGTCTAATAGACTCCAACCCTTACAGTTCATGTCATCTCCGATAGGTTACCCCCAATGGAAAGTTATGAACTCTGGCCTTCTCTGGTACCACTATCCCAAGTTATAAAACTGCGGTTTGTGCAATATACTTCCAGTACAGTATTGTTAAGCGACGACACCTGCATTTAATGGGCGTGTACAATAGACTCCGTCCAAGACAAAAACACTGACATGTCTGTCTGATAGACTGCCTGTGCACATATTATGAAGTGAAGAACTCTTGGCAATAGTCTATACAAATTTATTTTAGCCCGATTGCGAAACAAGTTCTTACAACTTTTATTAATCACTCACGAGACTTCATTCCTGATGGAATCCAGGGAGAGATGAGGCATCGTGGTATTTAAATGCCTTGCCTATGGGCACACTCGTAACGGCTCCAGCAGGGCTGGAACTCCAGACCTGACGCGAACGCGCTATCACGACTACCACAATAGGTTTGTACAAACTCCATCTCCTCTGACCATGTGAGTATGTGTGTGTTTTACGTTTATTTATCGTCGCTACCGGTTGCCCATATGAGCGACGCCTCCTGAAGAGATTAGTTATTTTAGATTTTGGAGGATAGTGCATGATACAGACAGACTCATTCCAGAATCTCCTCTGGTTCTTTTACGTGCACAGTGTAAAGCACCGACACGAGATCTCGGTTTAACTTCCCAGCTGAAAGACTGTTAATTTTATTAGGGTCAGACAGGGGATCGAACCTGCCATCCCTGGATTACCAGTCCAGCGTGTTACCACTGGACTACAGATCCGTCTGTGACCAGTTTATCTAATAGACTGCCAGTACATCTGTCCAGGTGATTAACGATTAACTCCGCCTCCTCTGACCAGTTTATCTAATAGACTGCCAGTACATCTGTCCAGGTGATTAACTCCGCCTCATCTGACCAGTTTATCAAATAGACTGCCAGTATATCTGTCCAGGTGATTAACTCCGCCTCATCTGACCAGTTTATCTAATAGACTGCCAGTACATCTGTCCAGGTGATTAACTCCGCCTCATCTGACCAGTTTATCCCAATTGACTTGTCCGTATGGTCCCAATTGAAAAATATGCCTCGGTATGTCTAATATATTGCCAGAACAGATGTTTGCGAAAGGCCCGGAGTTCGAGACCTGCTGGAGCCGTTACAATTGTGTCCTTAGGCAAGGCATTTAAATTCCACATATTTCTCCTTCGTGGCGATGGATTCACCAGGAATGAGGTCTGGAGAGCGATTAATATAAGTTGTAAGAACTTGTTTCGCAATCAAGTTAAAATAAATTTGCATTAAAAATAAATGTTTAAATGATAAGCTTTGGCACTTCACTTCTAAGTGTATCCGATATAGTGGAAGTTCGTGATAGCTCAGTGGATGCGCGTTCGCTTCAGGTGCGAAAGATCCGGAGTTCGAGCCCCGCTGAAGCCGTTACTATTGTGCCCTTAGGCAAGGCATTTAAATTCCACATTGCCTCTTCTCTCTCCCTCGTGGCGATGGATTCCATCAGGAATGAGGTCTCGAGAGTGATAAATATAAGTTGTAAGAACTTGTTTCACAATCGAGCTAAAATAAATGTGTATAAACTAAACTATCCGATATACGATATTACGACAGAACTGGTGAACCTAGCCGCTCTCTTTTTGATGATGAGATTCCAGTCGTTCCAACTGTCTTTGTTGTGTTAATGATTCATCGTTTGACTATTGTGGTTTTCTCCCTGTGACTCGCACACACTGTTGATTACTTACATTGTGCTCAGAACTTTGCAAATGGTCTGCCTGTTCATTGCCGACACTTCCACATTGAGCGGTGTTAAGGATAGCAGTTCTGCAGCTGGTACAATGTTCTGGTTATGCTACTTTGTTGTGTGTCGGTGCTTCTATGACTGACGGCCCAGAGAAAGGTACCGTTAACGATTGGTGAAGCATCTTTAGTATAAACTTGATTTATTTTACGATTGCGATACAAGCCGTAACAACTTATATTAATCACTGTCGTTGATGCGGATGAAAGCGTAAATGTGATCATTCGTGTGGGGGGAAACCGGAGAAAACAAACCTGTCCGATATGGCGACCACCGTAACATCTTACATATTTCCCGGTCTGAGGATCGAACCCGGGTTGAAGCAGATTTAATCATGTAGCTGGTATATCATCTGCCCCTAGTTGTGTAGCTCGTATGGTCCGCTCATTTGCATATCTCCGCCTGAAGGACTTTGTGAGATGGTACGGTGGCCGGGCAAATAAAATATTAGTTTAAACAATATTTTTATTCAAGAAAAAGACATAACACAGGAATAGTTGCACTACAATGTTATTAAATATCGAGTGCACTTTGACCTACACAAATTTGGCCAGTATAACGCTGTAACCCAACCTCTTACCAATGCATCGCTGTTTCCAACACAGCTGGTGACATGAGATAGCTTCGTGGAGTTTGGCTGTGTACATTGGAAGTGTATATGGCGGCGCTGACTCCTTGGAGTGTATATATCATACAGTATTACTTTAACATCTAATAATCAACCCCCGCAAAAGTCCAGCCATATCATGCTGTTGTTTCTCGAGAATACGGGAATGTGGAAGTTGTGATAGCGCAGTGGATGTGCGTTTGCTTCAGGTGCGAACGATCCGGAGTTCGAGCCCCGCTGGAGCCGTTACGATTGTGCCCTTATGCAAGGCATTTAAATTCCACGTTGCCTCTTCTCTCACCCTCGTGGCGATGGATTCCATCACGAATGAGGACTTGAGAGTGATTAATATAAGTTGAAAGAACTTGTTTCGCAATCGAGCTAAAATAAATTTGTATAAACTAATACGGAGAATGTGAATTATTCATAAGATTTTGCCTAAGCGTTTTACGCGGCGCTTCATGGACCTGAAATATATACAAAAACAATCATACGCCCCTCTAAATTGAAATCCAACGACCGCCACTGCATGGTGCGTGAACATGACCGATATACTAGAAGTAATTTAGCCTGGGAACAGG
The DNA here is from genome assembly GCA_014843695.1 of Archivesica marissinica. NCBI lineage: Eukaryota > Metazoa > Mollusca > Bivalvia > Venerida > Vesicomyidae > Archivesica > Archivesica marissinica. The sequence continues at coordinate 8,360,003 of CM026403.1, forward strand.
AGTTGTTATATTTATTTTGCCTGGTCAGACATATCACAGGAACTTGAAATTGTATCCATAAGCCACCAACGGTCTCGTAACTCCTAGGACACACCCTATATTAAAAAAAAGATACGCCACCAACGATCTCGTACCTCCTAGGACACCCCCCTCTATTAAAAAAGAGGGGGTGTCCTAGGAAGTACGAGACCGTTGGTGGCTTATGGATAAAATTTCAAGTTCCTGTGGTCATATAAATATATTTTAATACCAAGATAATAATTAATTGGGCCGTATTGAGTTTCTGATAATGTCATTTTGCTAGAAGTAAATTAGTGAAAAATCGACAGACTGGAACCCAGACTCGAAGTAATTGTACAATGTAGCTTTACTAGTCGGTGTAAACATCTCAGTATTATGAACTTGAATACACGGGGTTAACAACTTAACATTGTAAACCTAATTATACCTACATGTTTGGAGGGACACGTACGATTGGAATGCTGGAAGAAGTATTAAGCGCTTTGATTTTCATTATCGTTTGTTGTTTGTTGGTGATTCATTATGTACGGTTAAGGTCGCTACCTCCTGGGCCGCTGGCTTGGCCCTTGATTGGGAATATCCGGATGTTCCAGAAAGACGCCGAGGGCTACAAAAAATTCACAGCTTTAGCGGAGAAATACGGAAACGTCTACAGGTATGCCTACGCACGCTTGTTTCTAGCACTTCTGTTGAGTGTTCTCTGTAGTCGGCATAAATCAACCGGAGCTCTTTAAGAAGGATAGGTCAAACAAGTTTGTACTATGCTTTAAGCTTCATTGGTGTGAGATTATGTGAACGCGGCCTGACTAGCTCAGTCGTAATGTTCGAACCCCGGATTTATGCACAGTTTTCTCACGTGACATAGCCTATTTTATATACTTTTATTTTATGTTTATTTATGCTTCTTAATTTCATAATAAACATTCAACGCAAATAATCTTAAAATACAAAGTTCATAATACTATGTTCAATATGAAATAGATCTAAACATAATTATTTTAATTCTTTTGATACCTCTTGTTATCTCTTTCTTTATATATTTAAACTACCTACTCAACAGTGTACACAAACATTTTCTCTGGCAACTGGGTGTGCTCGGCAACTGAATGTGCTCGGCAACTGGGTGTACTCGGCAACTGGGTGCTCAGCATCAACTTTCTACTTGTTATAGGTTGTATTGTGGCTCCACATTGATCGTAATGTTGAACGGATATGACGTCATACACGAAGCGTTCACGAAGCAGGCAGACGTGTTTACGGACAGGCCACAGTTGTTTGCTCCGTTGATCGGTGTATCTAAAGGAACCGGTCAGTTGGTTTAGTAACTTAATGGAGACTCCGCGGTGTAATGGATACGGTGTGCGCCGTGTAGCCCAGTGGGTTGTGAGTTGGAGATCCGCCGCCGTAACCATTGAGGTAGCCCCACTCTGTGGCTTTAGTTACCTCCCCTGACGTCCGTCCACACGTTATATAAGGAATGTTATAATAATAATAATAATAACGACTTTATTTAACGAGAGTACTCATTTAACAAAAGTTAATCTACCACGAGGCCCTCAAATGACCTGATAATAAAGAGGGATCTGTAGTCCAGTGGTAACATGCTGGACTGGTAATCCAGGGATCGCAGGTTCGATCCCCCGTCTGACCCTACTAAAATTAACAGTCTTTCAGATGGGACGTTAAACCGAGGTCTCGTGTCGGTGCGGTACACCGTGTACGTAAAAGAACCAGAGGAGACTCTGGAATGGGTCTCTGTCTGTATCATGCACTATTCTCCAAAATCTAAAATGACTAATCTCTTCAGGAGGCGTCGCTCATATGGGCAACCGGTAGCGACGATAAATAAAGTAAAACACACATGATAATAACGTGTTGGACTACCACTGAGGTGGCGGCTTCAGGCTATAGCCTACACTCATATCCACATTGCCTCATCGCTACTATGGCGATGGATTCCGTCAGGAATGAGGTCTCGAAAGCGATTAATTTTGGGTTGTAAACTTTTGAGGTACACTGAACGAAGCTTACGGAAGCGCATGCAAAGCACAAGAACCATAACTCTACCCTCATATGTGGCAGACATACCCACACATTGTACATGCATCTTCTATCTAAAATGATATATGTGACCGCAAATGAGAAACTGGGGAACATGCGGAAACATGCATACCTCGAAATCTTAATGTTTTCTACATGTCTGACCTCTCCTGATTATTCTGAGAAAGGTTCAGGATACGGGGGGGGGGGGGAGTGAAAGCAAATGATTAAGACATGGCCGTAGGCCCGAGACTGCAATTTAATTCAAGCCACAACTTCCAGACAGGCCTATTTAACTGGGAGATTTTTACATCCTGTGAGCTGTTTAATACTTATCTAGTATTGTTGTTTTCTGTCAAATCATACATAATTCCTGTAACTAAAGGCCTGTAATTCATGTTCTCCTAACGGTCAACATCAATTTAATTCAAAATGATGCATCGTGTTGCTGTAATAGTTTAAAGCGACATTACATCGCAACAAGCCAAAACATGCATTGTTCACATATAAATGCATTGCTACTACAAATTCTTCCGAATACATTCGAACACAAATATTGAATCAATAAACAGTGCGTTTGTGGTATACAGACTTTCAAAAGTGAATGTAGGATTTCATATACCGGTCATCCACACTACTGAATTGACATCTCTTTGTCATTGTAGTCAATACTAAACGCTTGATAATGTCGCTTAGAGATAATAAAATTAATTTAACTAAGATTACTCTACAAATAAATATGCATAGGCACAAATGTGAGATATAATGGTAAATTTGTACCATAAATCTCGTTATTCGGGATACACAGGTTGTATTACGCTTGTATGTCGACCATGTTTATATTATTTTGTTATGTCAACAAACCGCGTATACGAAGCTTGTTTATTAGTTGAAATACTAATTGATATTTTAGAGGCAAATATTTGAAATAAAATTATACCATATAATAGGAAATTACATTATGTATTAATTTGCGTTTTCACTGATGTTGTGTCGTTTTAATAATATTTTATTGCTCGATTCGTTTGACATATACATGTGAATACAAAACATGACAATTTAAAGAAAGACAAACGGGCCGGGCCACACGTTCTAGCAACATTAGTTACGGCCCTTCCCTTGCTGTAATAATAACTCATTCAAAAATTACATTTTAAAGGGTTAACTTACAACAGCGGCCATCCTTGGAAGACGTTGCGACGGTTTACGTTGCAAGCGCTGCGTGATTTCGGCGTTGGGAAGTTGACGTTAGAGGAACGAATTGGAGAAGAGAGTCTGGTGCTTGCAACAATGTTGAAGGAGTCCAATTCGTCACCAGTCAGAATGAAGCCATATTTACTGTCGGCTGCGACAAACATCATCTGTAGCGTTATGTTTGGTGCGAGGTAAGAGCTGAGTGTATCATTCTTACCTCGAATTACATGTTTAAATCAGTCCGCGACCGTGTTCCCCTGTCGTTCTTCAACTATCAGTGAAATAAATGTGCGTTCTGAGTGGATACTATAATTTGATTGAAGTTAAGCATACACGTACGAACTTCGTTTAATAAGGCAGGCAAACGGCGCATACCTGTACCCCCGCCGATCGGGTTGCTATACCCCTGGACCGCGCTACCCCCCCCCCCAATAGTCAAAATACATTGTAACATCAATCACACCATTTCTAGTCGGAGACAAATATTTTTGAAATGATAATTGATTGATGCTACAATGTACTTTGACTAGTTGGGATTGTGACGTGGTCCTGAGTGTAATAGCCTGGCAAGGGTGTCCAGGGTATTTGCCGTATGCCTGTGGTTGTTCGCGCTTTCTATCTATCTATATCTTCGGCAGCACCCCCTCACGAGCATTATGTGCAGTTTATACAGTCATACAGAAAGATATAAATTAAAATATATTGAACTCGGACAAACAGAAAAGCAAAACTGGGTTGGACAAGTTCTAACAACATTAGGCTCAATGCCCGTCCCTGCAGACAAATAACAAATGAATGGTTGGAAATTATTTGCAAATTGTGAATTATCAACAAAATGCTTGTTTAACTGATTATTCAGTAAAACAGACAAGAGTTATATATTGCTGCATGTGTAAACATAACATTGTTCTGTACAGCAATCACATGGTATACTATTGTTATATGTACATTGGCTTCAAGTAGATACGTTCCTTGGTAGATGTATGTTTTACGTTTATTTATCGTCGCTACCGCTTGCCCATATGAGCGACGCCTCCTGAAGAGATTAGTCATTATAGATTTTGGAGGATAGTGCAATGATACAGACAGAGAGAGACCCATTCCAGAGTCTCCTCTGGTTCTTTTACGTGCACGGTGTAAAGCCCCTCGGTTTAACGTCCCATCTGAAAGACTGTTAATTTTATTTGGGTCAGACGGGGGATCGAACCTGCGATCCTGGACTACAGATTCGTGGTAGGACTATTTGTTTTTATTAAGGTTTTATAGTAAACTACACGGTTACTAGGCAATCCCCCGGTGACGAGACTAATACGTGTACTGGGATATGAGCTTCCCATGTTGTCAACACACTCTTGCTGTATCCAAACAGTATCCGCAACATTATAGATCTAATACGTGTACTGCGATATGAGCTTCCCATGTTGTCAACACACTCTTCTGTATCCAAACAGTATCCGCAACATTATAGATCTAATACGTGTACTGGGATATGAGCTTCCCATGTTGTCAACACACTCTTGCTGTATCCAAACAGTATCCGCAACATTATAGATCTAATACGTGTACTGCGATATGAGCTTCCCATGTTGTCAACACACTCTTGCTGTATCCAAACAGTATCCGCAACATTATAGATCTAATACGTGTACTGCGATATGAGCTTCCCATGTTGTCAACACACTCTTGCTGTATCCAAACAGTATCCGCAACATTATAGATCTAATACGTGTACTGGGATATGAGCTTCCCATGTTGTCAACACACTCTTGCTGTATCCAAACAGTATCCGCAACATTATAGATCTAATACGTGTACTGGGATATGAGCTTCCCATGTTGTCAACACACTCTTGCTGTATCCAAACAGTATCCGCAACATTATAGATCTAATACGTGTACTGGGATATGAGCTTCCCATGTTGTCAACACACTCTATGCGCAGCATTATAGATCTTGGTTTGAATTATATGGGCGTCCAATTACAATTCATTGTTGTTCATTTCTAGTATAATCTATAATACCGTCCCTTTTCCTTTACTTGTTGCGTGTTAGGTTTGAATACAGTGATACAAAGTTTACCGAACTGACTGAGGTGCTGGAGGGAATATTCAAACTAAATGCGCCGTTTGCCAAGGAGAACTTCTTCCCTATTACACGAACCTGGCCTTCTGGAAAAGAGGTATTGGCATTTATGTGTTGAAGGAGCTTACTAGTTGCGTTTTATATATGGATACACGTGGACGTGAAGTGCTTCCGGCTGATATTAAATTTAACATTTCTACCTGTAGTGCAGAAATCTGGGGTTATGAATGCTTTAATTAGAATCCAGAAATCCTTTGTTATGTCCCTATTACTCGATGTAACACAACATAAATAAAACAAATAATTTAAATCAGCTAATATTAAAAATCCCTCAAACTTGTGGTGTATCGCGAATTAGTCACTGAGTGAAGATTTCCTTTTTTATACTGCTGTTAAATGGAGTATAATCAGGTACATGTTCGTATATTGTGCGTTTTAAGTTTGTATAATAAATACATGTATTGATATATTCTGAAATGAACTCACAAAATAAAGTTAACGGCTGACTATATTGATATTTTTACTCTTGTTTATTTCCCCCCCAGTTGATTAGAAAAAGAACTGACGCCATAGAACGAGTGAAGCACTACCTGTCAGATACCATTGCAGAACACAAACTCTCGTTTGATAGCGAGAATATTCGAGATTTCATTGATCTTTATATTAAAGCTTCAAAAGACGAATCAGAACCAAAGCTTTACACAGGTAATTTTATTTCAAAACCAGCCGCCATGGCACCTTTTTCAACGTATGTTTATTAAGATTCGTGTCGGATTGTAGCCCGATTACTCTTGAATCTTTATTAATATTATTATTACTATATCAATACAATCTGCTCTTGCATTCTTTATATGTGTACCAGGATATCGACTAATTTTGTACTATAACTAACCCACACACCAAAGCTACACATTTTCAACATCATTAAAACAATTTAAAACCCGTATTTTCAATCAAATTCACGCCTTTTCAAATTTGTCTACTCGTTACTAGTTTGTCTAATATGCATTGTTTGTCTAACAAGATGGCGGCGATAAACCGTTGCCGGGGGTGTGCGCGAATGGTGCGATGCGATTGGCTAACGCCAGCTGTCAATCAAAATCGGCAGAAAGGTCAATTGGCAACGCGATTCTAGTTAAATAACTATTCAACGAAACTTTAAAAAAAGCAAATAAATATTAGAATATAATATTTTAAGTTTCGTTGAATAGCTAGCTAGAGTCACATTGCAAATTAACGAATGCATAAATAATATGAAATGTATATTGAACGGATAAACTGTAATATTTTCAGAAGCAAATGTTTATAAGATAATAGTGGATTTGTTCCTGGCTGGAGGAGAAACAACGGGTACCAGTCTGGATTGGGCGCTCTTGTACATGATTTTGTACCCCGATATACAAGAAGGGTGTTATAAAGAAATACAGCAGGTAGGGACAATAAGTTCGCTTCACTTTTATTTCAGACATGCGTGTTTTACGTTTATTTATCGTCGCTACCTGTTGCCCATATGAGCGACGCCTCCTGAATAGATTAGTCATTTTAGATTTTTGGAGGATAGTGCAATGATACAGACATAGACTCATTCCAGAGTCTCCTCTGGTTCTATACGTGCACGATGTTCGAAAGTCGGTAAATTGTCGTACATCACCGATAGCCTTGTATCAAAACCGCAGTTCAAATGGAGGTGTTCCAAATAGATGCATATTCGCCGCCAATATAGTTGGTATTGTTATGTATAGGTTGTAAAACAACAAATACATTTCCTATTAAATACATAGTAAAGAGTAAATCATACAGTCTGTTCATTTATATTTCCAATCATTCATTTCTTCTGATACCACATCCACTATGAAGAGGTATTCAAATCAACCGGGAACACAGCAAGACTATTCAAATTAGAATGGTTCACATAGCCAGTGCTCACCTGTGAATAACATCACTGTGTTTACACACTGTATTCCGCCGCCAAATAATACAGTATACCAGTCTTCAGTTTGCAATGGCCTGCATTCTTATACCACATCTTTTCTGCACATACATCAACTAGTCTGAAGTATTCTCAAGTCACATAATTTCTCACAAAAGCTGCCATGAAAATGCATTTTTACCAAAAAGAAAAATGATCTATATTAGTTATTGGGACTACATTCGATGTATGCCTTTTTGCTGCCTATTTACGTATATACAACTTATTGCGTCCGGTGTTACTGTCTGATAGTAGCAACTTATTGTCTTAACCCTTTCAACACCACATACCTCTATATAGGCTTACAAAAAGTGTAGATCCAGATGAGCCGGCTCGTGACGAGCCGTCTCATCAGGATCTGCACTTTTGCAAGAAGTATTACTAATTTTAGACACAATTACCCATCTTGATAAATGAACTGGTCCGAATGTAATTTTCTTATTCAGTTATTGGTCTATGAATATCATGGACCAGTCCATGTGAGTTACTTGGTGTTCAAAGAGGTCGACAAGAACACTAGATACACAAGGCTTATATTCAGCGTCCACGCCTTTAGAGAATACATTCATACATGGTTACGTATCTTCTCGAAGGGGTTGGACAATAACCCTAATGCCTGTGGCTGTATCTACTATTGTGGCTTTATATTCAGGTTGTTGGTTCGGGACGTCCAGTGTCACTGTCGGACAGGAGCAAATTGTCGTATGTCCAGGCAACACTTCTAGAGTTACAGAGACTCTCCAATACACGTAGGTCAAGGCAACGGTACTGTATATACGCACCACTACACGTGTGCCACTATGGTGTTAATTTGCATAACATTTGTTTGATTTTGGGTCGCACCGATAGTTTAGGTAATATGGCGACTCTATAGCTGTTATTGATGGAGGAAGACCCCAGTCTGCTACTCCGAGCAATAGTTCGGGCACGCACGGGCATATTGGTAGAACCACCGACCATCCGGAATCCAGCTAGATAGCTTCCTCACATGAAACAATTCTACACCCTCTGATTCGAACGTAAGTAGTGGTGAGGGTTATGTAATTTGAAGTTCGACATTGACGCCCTCGATTACGGAGGCCTCCATATTGTATTGCAGTGAACAGGTGAAATAAACCATTTCCATTACGATTAGATTGCAGGGCCTGCACTGGTACTCGCCATTGGCAAATATATGCGAACATTGGCCACTGAAATGCTAGATTTACCGAGTATCAAAGCGCATGTGTATCATCCAATATCGTAATAGTTCGATTTTATTCTGGTCCACAGTTACATTTTCGCTTCCTCACGTGGCTAGTCGGGACACCACACTGCTCGGCTACCACATACCGAAGGAAACAATAGTCATTGCCAACCTCTACTCTGCCCACATAGACACCAAATACTGGCCCGAACCACAGAAGTTTCAGCCAGAACGGTTTTTAGATGACAGTGGCAAACTGAGCAGGAAGGACGGACTTGTACCATTCGGAGACGGTAAGTTAAAAAATGGTGCAGGTTGGTCTGACTATAGCAAACACAATCGGGTGTAGATACACACCGGCTTTGACTCTGGTTAATCAATGGTCCAGTTTATATCCGTAAGGTTTATATCACATATGGCATCCGTTATCTAGTGGTAGAGCGTCGGATTTGGAATCGAAGGGTCCTGGTTCGATACTTGGTCATGGCAAATATGAAGTCCTAGAGCAAGGCACCTCACACAAATTGCTAATAATGGTTACCACTTACGTCGGCTAAACCGTCCCAGGAAAATATGTCTAGGTCCTCGTAAGGTGTTTGACATAAATGGAACATATGGAAGTATTCCGCCATTTGCTTCAGACTTCCGGAATGTTAATGGTGTCAGAAGTGGGTTCTCGACGTACGTATGCATTACTACTTATTCGTTTTCCAATTCTACTAATTTAATTACAAAATTATTGATGTTGAACCTCCGATTCCAGAATGATTAGTGTTGCTATAGATACACATTTAGTTCAGTATCTCCGATGCACATGTTTCATGCATAAACATACAGGTGCTATTGAACCGTGTCTTGCATACTAGTGCACCACTCCATTGTTCTGCCCGCCGGTACCAGAAGCAATTTAGCATGAGCACTTGGAGTGTTCCTGCACATCTTGAAACTGGAATGGCTCTACATGACATCAGATGATGGTGAGATCACGCCAGCTGTTGGTGAGATCGTATAATGATAGAGTGAGTGATATGATATGGTTCTATATCACACCAGATGTTTGTGAGATCGAGTAATTATAGAGCGAGTGATGAGATGTGTAATGGATCTATATCACACCAGATGTTTGTGAGATCGAGTAATTATAGAGAGAGTGATGTGATGTGTAATGGTGCTATATCACACCAGGTGTTTGTGATATTGTGTAATTATAGAGAGAGTGATGTGATGTGTAATGGTTCTATATCTCACCAGGTGTTTGTGAGAGCATGTAATTATAGAGTATAGAGAGAGTGATGTGATTTGTAATGGTTCTATATCACACCAGGTGTTTGTGATATTGTGTAATTATAGAGAGAGTGATGTGATTTGTAATGGTTCTATATCACACCAGGTGTTTGTGAGAGCATGTAATTATAGAGTATAGAGAGAGTGATGTGATTTGTAATGGTTCTATATCACACCAGGTGTTTGTGAGATCGTATAATGATAGAGTGAGTGATGTGATGTGTAATGGTTCTATATCACACCAGGTGTTTGTGAGATCGTGTAATTATAGAGAGAGTGATGTGATGTGTAATGGTTCTATATCACACCAGCTGTTTGTGAGATCGAGTAATTATAGAGCGAGTGATGTGATGTGTAATGGTTCTATATCACACCAGCTGTTTGTGAGATCGTGTTATTTATATAGGGAGTGATGTGGTTTGTAATGGTTCTATATCACACCAGATGTTTGTGAGATCGTATAATTATAGAGTGAGTGATGTGATGTGTAATGGTTCTATATCACATCAGGTGTTTGTGAGATCGTGTAATTATAGCGCGAGTGATGTGATGTGTAATGGTTCTATATCACACCAGGTGTTTGTGAGACCGAGTAATTATAGAGAGAGTGATGTGATGTGGTTCTATATCACACCAGGTGTTTGTGAGAGCATGTAATTATAGCGCGAGTGATGTGATGTGTAATGGTTCTATATCACACCGGGTGTTTGTGGGACCGTGTAATTATAGAGAGAGTGATGTGATGTGGTTCTATATCACACCAGGTGTTTGTGAGATCGAGTAATTATAGAGCGAGTGATGTGATGTGTAATGGATCTATATCACACCAGGTGTTTGTGAGATCGTGTAATTATAGAGCGAGTGATGTGTAATGGATCTATATCACACCAGGTGGTTGTGAGAGCATGTAATTATAGAGAGAGTGATGTGATGTGTAATGGTTCTATATCACACCAGGTGTTTGTGAAACCGAGTAATTATAGAGAGAGTGATGTGATATGTAATGGATCTATATCACACCAGGTGTTTGTGAGACCGAGTAATTATAGAGAGAGTGATGTGATGTGGTTCTATATCACACCAGGTGTTTGTGAGAACATGTAATTATAGAGAGAGTGATGTGATATGTAATGGATCTATATCACACCAGGTGTTTGTGAGACCGAGTAATTATAGAGAGAGTGATGTGATGTGGTTCTATATCACACCAGGTGTTTGTGAGAGCATGTAATTATAGAGCGAGTGATGTGATGTGTAATGGATATATATCACACCAGGTGTTTGTGAGATATGAGCGAGTGATGTGATGTGTAATGGTTCTATATCACACCAGATGTTTGTGAGATATGAGCGAGTGATGTGATGTGTAATGATTCTATATCACACCAGATGTTTGTGAGATATGAGCGAGTGATGTGATGTGTAATGGTTCTATATCACACCAGGTGTTTGTGGGACCGTGTAATTATAGAGCGAGTGATGTGATGTGTAATGGTTCTATATCACACCAGGTGTTTGTGAGATCGAGTAATTATAGAGCGAGTGATGTGATGTGTAATGGATCTATATCACACCAGGTGTTTGTATTGTATAGATAGGATGGTGTTATTGTATAGATAGGATGGTGTTATTGTATATATAGGATGGTGTTATTGTATAGATAGGATGGTGTTATTGTATAGATGGTGTTATTGTATATATAGGATAGTGTTAGTGTATAGATAGGATGGTGTTATTGTATATATGGTGTTATTGTATATATAGGATGGTGTTATTGTATATATAGGATGGTGTTATTGTATAGATAGGATGGTGTTATTGTATAGATAGGATGTGTTATTGTATATATAGGATGGTGTTATTGTATAGATAGGATGGTGTTATTGTATAGATAGGATGGTGTTATTGTATAGATAGGATGGTGTTATTGTATATATAGGATGGTGTTATTGTATATATAGGATGGTGTTATTGTATAGATAGGATGGTGTTATTGTATAGATAGGATGGTGTTATTGTATAGATAGCATGGTGTTATTGTATATATAGGATGGTGTTTGTGTATAGATAGGATGGTGTTATTGTATAGATAGGATGGTGTTATTGTATAGATAGGATGGTGTTATTGTATAGATAGCATGGTGTTATTGTATATATAGGATGGTGTTTGTGTATAGATAGGATGGTGTTATTGTATAGATAGGATGGTGTTATTGTATAGATAGGATGGTGTTATTGTATAGATAGGATGGTGTTATTGTATATATAGGATGGTGTTATTGTATAGATAGGATGGTGTTATTGTATAGATAGGATGGTGTTATTGTATAGATAGGATGGTGTTATTGTATAGATAGGATGGTGTTATTGTATAGATAGGATGGTGTTATTGTATATATAGGATGGTGTTATTGTATAGATAGGATGGTGTTATTGTATAGATAGGATGGTGTTATTGTATAGATAGGATGGTGTTATTGTATAGATAGGATGGTGTTATTGTATAGATAGGATGGTGTTATTGTATAGATAGGATGGTGTTATTGTATAGATAGGATGGTGTTATTGTATAGATAGGATGGTGTTATTGTATAGATAGGATGGTGTTATTGTATATATAGGATGGTGTTATTGTATATATAGGATGGTGTTATTGTATATAGGATGGTGTTATTGTATAGATAGGATGGTGTTATTGTATAGATAGGATGGTGTTATTGTATATATAGGATGGTGTTATTGTATAGATAGGATGGTGTTATTGTATAGATAGGATGGTGTTATTGTATAGATAGGATGGTGTTATTGTATATATAGGATGGTGTTATTGTATAGATAGGATGGTGTTATTGTATAGATAGGATGGTGTTATTGTATAGATAGGATGGTGTTATTGTATAGATAGGATGGTGTTATTGTATAGATAGGATGGTGTTATTGTATAGATAGGATGGTGTTATTGTAAGATAGGATGGTGTTATTGTATAGATAGGATGGTGTTATTGTATAGATAGGATGGTGTTATTGTATAGATAGGATGGTGTTATTGTATATATGGTGTTATTGTATAGATAGGATGGTGTTATTGTATAGATAGGATGGTGTTATTGTATAGATAGGATGGTGTTATTGTATAGATGGTGTTATTGTATAGATAGGATGGTGTTATTGTATATATAGGATGGTGTTATTGTATAGATAGGATGGTGTTATTGTATATATAGGATGGTGTTATTGTATAGATAGGATGGTGTTATTGTATAGATAGGATGGTGTTATTGTATAGATAGGATGGTGTTATTGTATAGATAGGATGGTGTTATTGTATAGATAGGATGGTGTTATTGTATATATAGGATGGTGTTATTGTATAGATAGGATGGTGTTATTGTATAGATAGGATGGTGTTATTGTATAGATAGGATGGTGTTATTGTATATATAGGATGGTGTTATTGTATAGATAGGATGGTGTTATTGTATAGATAGGATGGTGTTATTGTATAGATGGTGTTATTGTATAGATAGGATGGTGTTATTGTATAGATAGGATGGTGTTATTGTATAGATAGGATGGTGTTATTGTATAGATAGGATGGTGTTATTGTATATATAGGATGGTGTTATTGTATAGATAGGATGGTGTTATTGTATAGATAGGATGGTGTTATTGTATATATAGGATGGTGTTATTGTATAGATAGGATGGTGTTATTGTATAGATAGGATGGTGTTATTGTATAGATAGGATGGTGTTATTGTATAGATAGGATGGTGTTATTGTATAGATAGGATGGTGTTATTGTATAGATGGTGTTATTGTATAGATAGGATGGTGTTATTGTATAGATAGGATGGTGTTATTGTATAGATAGGATGGTGTTATTGTATATAGGTGTTATTGTATATATAGGATGGTGTTATTGTATAGATAGGATGGTGTTATTGTATAGATAGGATGGTGTTATTGTATATATAGGATGGTGTTATTGTATAGATGGTGTTATTGTATAGATAGGATGGTGTTATTGTATAGATGGTGTTATTGTATAGATAGGATGGTGTTATTGTATAGATGGTGTTATTGTATAGATAGGATGGTGTTATTGTATAGATAGGATGGTGTTATTGTATAGATAGGATGGTGTTATTGTATAGATAGGATGGTGTTATTGTATAGATAGGATGGTGTTATTGTATAGATAGGATGGTGTTATTGTATAGATAGGATGGTGTTATTGTATAGATAGGATGGTGTTATTGTATATTGGTGTTATTGTATAGATAGGATGGTGTTATTGTATATAGGATGGTGTTATTGTATAGATGGTGTTATTGTATAGATAGGATGGTGTTATTGTATAGATAGGATGGTGTTATTGTATATATATGATGGTGTATTGTATAGATGGTGTTATTGTATAGATAGGATGGTGTTATTGTATAGATAGGATGGTGTTATTGTATAGATAGGATGGTGTTATTGTATATATAGGATGGTGTTATTGTATAGATGGTGTTATTGTATATATAGGATGGTGTTATTGTATATATAGGATGGTGTTATTGTATATATAGGATGGTGTTATTGTATAGATAGGATGGTGTTATTGTATAGATAGGATGGTGTTATTGTATATATAGGATGGTGTTATTGTATAGATAGGATGGTGTTATTGTATATATAGGATGGTGTTATTGTATAGATAGGATGGTGTTATTGTATATATAGGATGGTGTTATTGTATAGATAGGATGGTGTTATTGTATAGATAGGATGGTGTTATTGTATATATAGGATGGTGTTATTGTATATATAGGATGGTGTTATTGTATAGATAGGATGGTGTTATTGTATAGATAGGATGGTGTTATTGTATAGATAGCATGGTGTTATTGTATATATAGGATGGTGTTATTGCATATATAGGATGGTGTTATTGTATATATAGGATGGTGTTATTGTATAGATAGGATGGTGTTATTGTATAGATAGGATGGTGTTATTGTACAGATGGGATGGTGTTATTGTATAGATAGGATGGTGTTATTGTACAGATTTAACAATCTTATTTCTACAGAAGTATTCTCGATAGACGGGCCAGTGTTCCAGTGGTTAACACATTTGACGCACCCTAATAATATTAACAGTTTATCATGTGGGACGTTAGACCGATGTGTCGTGTATCTGTGATATATACGGGGCATGTACAAGAACCAGGGGTGTTTCTGGAATTGCATCGCCGTCTTGTCTTGTAATAGCCTCCAAAAAAAATAAAACGTATGAAAAAATATCCAATAAACTAATGCCGGAGATAACTGTATGCTTTGTCTCGTATAGGGCCGCGATTGTGTATTGGAGAACCGTTGGCGAGGATGGAGTTGTTTCTTATATTCACTAATCTGCTGCAGAACTTCCGGTTTACAACTGTGGACGGAGAACACTACACATTGGACGGAATTCAAGCGTTGACGTTAACGGCAGTCCCATACAATCTTGTCGCTGTGCCACGATGACAATTTAATAAAATGTTTTAACTTTTAAGAGATATAGCAAAATTAAAAAGTTCACATTTATGCTAATATAATTGTATTCGTGTGCAATCTTTTGGACACCGGAAGTAGATATTGGAACTTATTTCTTGGTGGTTGTTTTTATTCCTTAGACCAAATGTAGAATGAACCTATCATCGAATGAACAATGGTAGGGACAGTGTAGAAGATGGAACTACTTGTGTGTTGTTTGTGTAGTAATGCTTGCCGAAGCACCCCACGTGTGAAGATTAACTACGATCAATTAATTTGGACCGTGTATACATGCATAAGCGAAGTTAGGTCACTACGTCTCTGTCGTACCCTTAGCCAGTCCCACTAAAAGTGCCGACATTATGGGGTGCCGCTACAGGTAACGCTCTCTATCGTAATTATCCGCCAGGCGCACCCTTTATAAAAAGTTGGCCAAAGAACGTCCTATCTAACCCAATGCAAGGACCTGAAATAGCAAACAGCAGACCTTACTAAGTAAGCATATTTGTGTGGACACCTTGGCATTATTGTGGTTGTATTTCGTAGTAGATCAGTGTTTCATTGTAATGTCTAGTTCTCAGATTGTGCATCTCATATAGCCCTAGTGTGTCGGGAACGCCAAGATTCGTATGTTTGAGTAGTAAACCCAGCTCTGTGCATGTAAACAAACGGGCGCCATTTTGAATACGATTTATAGTAACTCATTTGCATATAAGGTAATATAAAGTAGGTCACGCGCGTGCGGGTTTATTTTTAGTATACGCGTCACTATAGAGCCACCTTAAATACGTTCGTTCCGTCTCGAGACGAACCATTTTACCATAGGCGTGAAGATGAAAACACCGTTTATACTTTCGACCCACGCGGTCGAAAAACACCTGAATGTACACACACCCCACCACCAACACGTACAAAAATGCCTGGATAAGCCGGATGAAGTTAAGCAAAACGGGAAACGAACTGAACTGACAAAAACGTTCTTTTACGACATCGGTATACTGGGATATACTGATAAGTACAGTAACAGAGTGAAAGTGGTGTATAAGAAAACGAAGCGCCTACACTACGTTATTACTACATACCCGATTGCACCGACCAATGAGAGCTATAAATAGACACCAATGGGAACGAACCGCTCTGTAAATAGCGAGCGCGTACGTTTCTATAAATATCGACTACGAACCGATCCATAAATAGCGATTACGTACGCTTCTATAAATATCGACCAATTAGAAGGGACTTAAATCTATAAAAGACGGCGTAACTTTAGTTAGTGTCATTAGAGTTTCTACGCTCGAACAACCAACATGACTAGATGCAAACTAAGCCTTGGCAACGGTCGTTACGTGCGGGTGAACGAATGGAAAGGGGAGCTTAGAGTCGACTTACGAGAATGGCAAGACGACAAACCGACGAAAAAGGGCATTAGTTTAACCTTGATGCGATGGAAGAACTTGGTTGATCAGCTAGAGTTTGTGGACAAGGTCTTAGAGAACAGAGAAGCGTTTGAACTGCATTTGGGCGGAAACGTAAACCGATATCAGACAGTACTGGAAGCCCGAGACGGAGGTGGTGCCTACAAAAAAGGGGCTATGTTTAAGGCCCTTTGAATATAAACGATTGAAGGAACTGATACCCGAGATTGGAAAGGCGTTACCCGAATTGGACGATGTGGTACCGTGCGATAAGGAGCGATCACATGAACCAATTAGGAGCGGCACAGTGTCCGGAATGTAACCCGAATGAATTTGTAAACTGGTAAATAACGCTCTAAAATGGTATGAACTTGTAAAAATAGCAACCAATGGGCTACAAGTTCTAAAAATAATCACCAATCACAAACGTTGAAGTTGTATATAATTGGGCCGTTTTTCGATAACACCGCACTTCCGAAGTCAGTGGCTAACCATCAACATGAACATTATCGATCAGAGCGATTCAACCAAAGTGTCTCAGTTTTCCATGTCTGAGATGATGTTTTACGAAGATCGACTACAGAGTTTTGAACACTGGTCGAAACAGATCGAACCGAATAAAATGTCTTTGGCTAAAGCGGGCTTCTATTATACCGGAAGCGCGGATAAAGTTACCTATTTCTCTTGCGGTGTGAAGGTGATGTCGTGGGAGCCCTCGGATCAGCCATGGGAAGAACACGAAAAATGGTCTCCGACGTGTATATACTTAAAAATGACTGGCTACAAAAATGGAGATACCGGCTCGTTCGCTCCCGGATTTATCCCAGCCAGTAAGAACGCACCAGTTACATTTGGACACAATACTGGATTTAGTTTCGGATTTGGTACACAGGCTCCCTCACGCGGCCATGGAGCGTTTGCGTTAGATGGACAGCAAACTAACAAAACTTCATCATTCGGACCAAACAGTGTTACTGGAGCTAATTTGTTTGTTAGACGTTAGACATGTTTGGACTCGTGTGCGTGACAATGTCTTTAATTAATGCCTTGGAATGGTGGTGTAGATATAGACAGTTGAGGAGAGAAGCCGCGGAGGGCGCAGATAGACTTATCGAAATATTAGAAATATATGTAGAACCAGTGTATGCCACTGTGTTATAAAATAATGTACATATAATAAAAATGTAAATTTACGCATACCTTTGTTGTATTTGTAGGAATACTTAAGAATATGAACTGGTCTAGTAATTATAATCAGTATGGAATGTATACAAATTATAGATTGTGGACGGCCAAATGTCCATATTACACCGAGATTCTGATTACTTTAGACGCTACCGTTCCCTTCTTAGGTCGCTAAAGAGTGTTTGGTAGAGGACAATCATTAGCTATAAGCTTTCTGTCCAATTCCTTATATCAGTTGTTGTAAATAATCATGTATTGACAGAACATAAATATGTTTAAAC
>CM026403.1:8379183-8419119 GCA_014843695.1 Archivesica marissinica
TAGGAGAGATGTAACCCCCTTCGCTGGAATAGAGGATATAACTAGGAGAGATGTAACCCCCTACGCTGGTATAGAGGATAGCACTCGGAGAGATGCAAACCCCCATGCTGGTATAGAGGATAACACTAGGAGAGCTGAGAGGCCCTCGAGCTGGTATAGAGAATAGCACTAGGAGAGATGCAAACCCCCCGAGCTGGAATAGAGGATAGCACTAGGAGAGATGTAAGCCCCTGCGCTGGAATAGAGGATAGCACTAGGAGAGATGCATAGCCCGTGCTGGCATGGAGGATAGCACTAGGAGAGATGCAAAGCCCGTGCTGGCATAGAGGATAGCACTAGGAGAGATACAAACCACCCGAGCTGGTATAGAGGATAGCACTAGGAGAGATGCAAACCCCCCGATCTGGAATAGAGGATAGCACTAGGAGAGATGTAACCCCCTGCGCTGGAATAGAGGATAGCACTAGAAGAGATGCAAAGCCCGTGCTGGCATGGAGGATAGCACTAGGAGAGATGCAAAGCCCGTGCTGGCATAGAGGATAGCACTAGGAGAGATGCAAAGCCCTGCGCTGGTATAGAGGATAGCACTAGGAGAGATACAAACCCCTGTACTGGTATAGAGGATATCACTAGGAGAGATACAAACCCTGCGCTGGTATAGAGGATATCACTAGGAGATATACAAACCCTGCACTAGTATAGAGGATAGCACTAGGAGAGATGCAAACCCTGCACTAGTATAGAGGATATCATTAGGAGAAATACAAACCCTGCACTGGTATAGAGGATAGCACTAGGAGAGATGCAAACCCTTCACTGGTATAGAGGATAGCACTATGAGAGATACAAACCCTGCACTGGTATAGAGGATAGCACTAGGAGAGATACAAACCCTGCACTGGTATAGAGGATAGCACTAGGAGAGATGCAAACCCTGCACTGGTATAGAGGATAGCACTAGGAGAGATACAAACCCTGCACTGGTATAGAGGATAGCACTAGGAGAGATACAAACCCCTACGCTGGTATAGAGGATAGCACTCTGTGAGATACAAACCCCTACGCTGGTATAGAGGATAGCACTCTGAGAGATGCAAACCCCTGCGCTGGTATAGAGGATAGCACTCTGAGAGATGCAAACCCCGGCGCTGGTATAGAGAATAACACTCTGAGAAATGCAAACCGGCTGATATAGAGGATAGCACTCTGAGAGATGCAAACCCACACGTTGGTATAGAGGATAGCACTCTGAGAGATGCAAACCCCTGCGCTGGTATAGAGGATAGCACTCTGAGAGATGCAAACCCCGGCGCTGGTATAGAGAATAACACTCTGAGAAATGCAAACCCCGGCGCTGATATAGAGGATAGCACTCTGAGAGATGCAAACCCACACGTTGGTATAGAGGATAACACTCTGAGAGATGCAAACCCCGGCGCTGGTATAGAGGATAACACTCTGAGAGAGATGCAAACCCCGGCGCTGTTATAGAGGATAACACTCTGAGAGAGATGCAAAACCCCGGCGCTGGTATAGAGGATAACACTCTGAGAGATGCAAACCCACACGCTGGTATAGAGGATAACACTCTGAGAGGTGCAAACCCCTGCGCTGGTATAGAGGATAACCCTCTGAGAGATGCAAACCCCTGCGATGGCATAGAGGATAACACTCTGAGAGATGCAAACCCCTGCGCTGGTATAGAGGATAACACTCTGAGAGATGCAAACCATTGTACTGGTATAGAGGATAGCACTAGGAGAGATGCAAACCCCTGCACTGATATAGAGGATAGCACTCTGAGAGATGCAAACCCTCACGCTGGTATAGAGGATAACACTCGGAGAGATGCAAACCCCTACGCTGGTTTAGAGGATAGCACTCGGAGAGATGCAAACCCCCACGCTGGTATAGAGGATAACACTCTGAGAGGTGCAAACCCCTGCGCTGGTATAGATGATAACACACTGAGAGATGCAAACCCCCTTGATGGTATAGAGGATAGCACTCTGAGAGATGCAAACCCCCGTGATGGCATAGAGGATAACACTCTGAGAGATGCAAACCCCCGTGATGGTATAGAGGATAGCACTCTGAGAGATGCAAACCCCCGTGATGGCATAGATGATAACACTCTGAGAGATGCAAACCCCCGTGATGGTATAGATGATAACACTCTGAAAGATGCAAACCCCCGCGATGGCATAGAGGATAACACTCTGAGAGATGCAAACCCCTGCGCTGGTATAGAGGATAGCACTAGGAGAGACACAAACCCCGCGCTGGTATAGAGCATAACACTCAGAGAAATGCAAACCCTGCGCTGGTATAGAGGATAGCACTAGGAGAGATGTAACCCCCTGCGCTGGTATAGAGGATAGCACTAGGAGAGATGTAACCCCCTGCGCTGGTATAGAGGATAGCACTAGGAGAGATGTAAGCCCCCGTGCTGGAATAGAGGATAACACTCAGAGAGATGCAAACCCCTGCGATGGATTACATCATGAATGAGGCATCGAGAGTGATTAATATAAGTTGTAAGAACTTGTTTCGCAATCGAGCTAACTATATTTGTATAAACTAACAGACCTACAGCGAGTCTTCCAAACTCGAATCCATTCCCCCGGGACCAATCCTTTATGGATAAACCGAACTTCAGTACAATCCATAACGTTATTATGTACACAGACAGACAACTATATTATTTTACAACAATGCGAAACAAGCTTAAGCAACTTATATTAATCGCTTTGGTTGGCGTGTATGAAAGCGTATATGCCATTAGTGCGGGAGGAAACTGGAGTACCCGGAGAAAACCCACCTGTCCGATCTGCCAACCATTATATCATCTCGCATACTTCCCAGTCCGAGGAATCGAGCACGGGTTGCATTTATGTGAAGCGAGCTTGCTAGCAATGTACAAACGGTATAATAATGGAAAATAAAATACCCTGATACTAATAATTAAGTGTCCATGGCATGAGAATGTACACAGTTCGTGCTAACATATGTAGATAGTAGAGTGGCACAGTCCATGCTAACATATGTAGATAGTAGAGTGTCACAGTCCGTGCTAACACAGGTATATAGTAGAGTGCCACAGTCCGTGCTAACACAGGTATATAGTAGAGTGCCACAGTCCGTGCTAACACATGTATATAGTAGAGTGCCACAGTCCGTGCTAACACAGGTACATAGTAGAGTGTCACAGTCCGTGCTAACACAGGTACATAGTAGAGTATCACAGTCCGTGCTACACAGGTATATAGTAGAGTGTCACAGTCCGTGCTAACACAGGTATATAGTAGAGTGCCACAGTCCGTGCTAACACAGGTATATAGTAGAGTGCCACAGTCCGTGCTAACACAAGTATATGGTAGAGTGCCACAGTCCGTGATAACACAGGTATATAGTAGAGTGCCACGGTCAATGCTAACACAGGTATATAGTAGAGTGTCACAGTCCGTGCTAACACAGGTATATAGTAGAGTGACACAGTCCGTGCTAACACAGGTATACAGTAGAGTACCACAGTCCGTGCTAACACAGGTATATGGTAGAGTGCCACAGTCCGTGCTAACACAGGTATATAGTAGAGTACCACAGTCCGTGCTAACACAGGTATATAGTAGAGTGTCACAGTCCGCGCTAATATAGGTATATAGTAGAGTGTCACAGTCCGTGCTAACACAGGTATATAGTACAGTGTCACAGTCCGTGCTAACACAGGTATATAGTACAGTGTCACAGTCCGTGCTAACACAGGTATATTATAGAGTGCCACACTCCGTGCTAACACAGGTATATAGTAGAGTGTCACAGTCCGTGCTAACACAGGTATATAGTAGAGTGCCACAGTCCGTGCTAACACAAGTATATGGTAGAGTGCCACAGTCCATGCTAACACAGGTATATGGTAGAGTGTAACAGTCCATACTAACACAGGTATATAGTAGAGTGCCACAGTCCATGCTAACACAGGTATATAGTAGAGTGCCACAGTCGGTGCTAACACAGGTATATAGTAGAGTGCCACAGTATGTGCTAACACAGGTATATAGTAGAGTGCCACAGTCCGTGCTAACACAGGTATATAGTAGAGTGTCACAGTCCGTGCTAACACAGGTATATAGTAGAGTGCCACAGTCCGTGCTAACACAGGTATATAGTAGAGTGTCACAGTCCGTGCTAACACAGGTATGTAGTAGAGTGCCACAGTCCGTGCTAACACAGGTATATAGTAGAGTGTCACAGTCCGTGCTAACACAGGTATATAGTAGAGTGCCACAGTCCATGCTAACACAGGTATATAGTAGAGTCTCACAGTCCATGCTTACACAGGTATATAGTAGAGTTCCACAGTCCATGCTAACACAGGTATATAGTAGAGTGCCACAGTCCGTGCTAACACAGGTATATAGTAGAGTGTCACAGTCCGCGCTAACACAGGTATATAGTAGAGTGCCACAGTCCATGCTAACACAGGTATATAGTAGAGTGCCACAGTCCGTGCTAACACAGGTATATAGTAGAGTGCCACAGTCCGCGCTAACACAGGTATATGGTAGAGTACCACAGTCCATGCTAACACAGGTATATAGTAGAGTGCCACAGTCCGTGCTAACACAGGTGTATAGTAGAGTGCCACAATCCGTGCTAACACAGGTGTATAGTAGAGTGCCACAGTCCATGCTAACACAGGTATATAGTAGAGTGCCACAGTCCATGCTTACACAGGTATATAGTAGAGTGCCACAGTCCATGCTAACACAGGTATATAGTAGAGTGCCACAGTCCATGCTAACACAGGTATATAGTAGAGTGCCACAGTCCATGCTAACACAGGTATATAGTAGAGTGCCACAGTCCGTGCTAACACAGGTATATAGTAGAGTGCCACAGTGACTGTTCAGAGTGGAAGAATACCCCTAGGCTATATATGTAGCATGCTTTATATCTGAACAAGTATTATTACATGTATTATACCGGGTTGCTAAGATCGGTGCTTACATACCACTCAGTACCCTCCACCGCCGTATGTTCGAATACCACATGGCGTATTGAATTGTTGCACGAGAGGAAGTTATTCTGCTGGCGTGAGGAAGGTCAGTAGTTCTTCCAATGTGCCTGCTCGGAGGGGCAATCTGCTGGTCTTCCTACAACAATAGCACACGAAGGGTCGCCACGTGGCATAAGCTGCTGACGCGACCATTATACCCCAAAATAAACACACACACATATACATAGACTTGTTTGTTATCTCGGGTGTCATTTTTTGAGTAGCATATACAAATGTATATGAATCCTGGTCACAGCCTTAGGAATAACGGATCTGTAGTCCAGTGGTAACACGCTGGACTGGTAATCCAGAGATCGCAGGTTCGATCCCCCGTCTGACCTTAATACAATTAACAGTTTTTCAGTTGGGAATTTAAGCCGAGGTCTCATGTCGGTGCTGTAAAAGAACAAGAATAGACTCTGGAATGGGTCTGTATCATTGCACGTTCATCTAAAAATCTAAAATGACTAATCTCTTTAGGAGGAGTCGCTCATATGGGCAACCGTTAGGGACGATAAATAAACGTAAAACACACACTAGGAATAACGTCTGTGTCTAATTACCCGTAGTACGCATTCATCAAACGTTGCATGATTTCACATTGGTCAATTTTATGTTATTTTTATTTAAGTTTATTTAACGTTGCTACCTGTTGCCCATTTGAGCAACGGGCAGTTTACCTAACAACACCTTTCACGAGCAGGCTCCAGCGGTTAACCAGTACTTGGTGCACCAACCTCCGTAAGAAACTATCAACTTTTTCATATACAGAGACACGGTATGAGCTGGGCTCGAACCCGTGACCATCAGTGATGATAGGTTAGAGTGGTACCTTAATTTCAGTCATGGGTGACACCAATGTCTGTCAAATTCCGTTCTGTCGGAATACAACGTTTTCTAAAATCCCATATGTGGCCCCCTACGCGTGCCCCCATCCACAGATAGGAAACCCCAATATATACATTCGAAACAATACAACCGTATCGGGGTTGTCCAAGGTCCTCCATGTAGCGTAGATTAAACATGTTTCAGGTTCAATGAATAATTGATACAGCATAATATATATATATCATGGCTCCAGCTTCAATGTTCTCGTCTGCTGGATCACTTACAGGACAAAAGGCCAAGCGAGTATCGATCGTAAGGCAACTACAACGATAGACCACGGCTACGAATCCTGTAAAATCATGTATCCAACCATGCTCGACATTGTTGATGCTGTTGATATAGAGTATTGATAGTCTGCCAACAGTCCTCGTTGGCTAACAGATGTTGTATTGGATATTTTTTCTTCCAATACACGCGCAGGCCGGAATGAAATTAACAACCCAGCACCTCCTGTCACTGTTGCTTAGCAACGCACCTGGTTCGGCTTTCATCTACTTGTATCGACAGACCATGCCAGCTCTCGCGCAGTCACGTGATACAATCTATCGTCTGCTTCGTATCAATTTTCCTCTTGCGGCATTTTGCAGTATGTAGAAGGTTGACTAGGCCTGCGCGCAGATGTGTTGAACGTGTAAGTGACTTTGTTAGATAAATGGGAAACAGCTTGCAGACTATAACCTCGATCTCAACGTTCGTGTTGAAGATTATACACAGCAGACGATATTTTCGGAGCACGTTTAGCTTGATGTAAGCCTGCTGCGTGTACTTGTTGAGTGGAGCTTTAGTTGGGTTATAGTTGACGTTCTATCGACCTTAGAGTTGTTTTATCTGAACATTACACGGACAATCAAGGACGTACTTGAAAGTCGCAGCTACATATTTGTCGTCTGCTGTTGTTAGCGTAGCTGTAAGTGGACAGGCCTGCAGAGGGGAGATGGTGTTATAACAAGCAGGAGTTTATGTGGTAAGTTGATTATTTATTTCTACACTATTGTGGGGTACGATGTATATATGTTTGACAGGGGTAGCATGTATGTTAGAGGGAGGGTGTACCATGTATATATGTTTGACGGGGGTAGCATATATGTTTGTATGTTTGACGGGGGTACCATGTAGGTGTATTTGACTGTGGTATCATGCATGTATGTTTGACTGGGGGTACCATGTGGGTATGTTTGACAGGGGTACCATGTAGGTATGTTTGACTGGGGTATCATGCATGTATGTTTGACGGGGGTACAATGTGGGTATGTTTGACTGGGGGTACCATGTGGGTATGTTTGACTGGGGGTACCATGTAGGTATGTTTGACTGGGGGTACCATGTGGGTATGTTTGACGGGGGTACTATGCATGTATGTTTGACTGGGATATCATGCATGTATGTTTGACTGGGATATCATGCATGTATGTTTGACTGGGGGTACCATGTGGGTATGTTTGACTGGGGGTACCATGTTGGTATATTTGACTGGGGGTACCATGTTGGTATATTTGACTGGGGGTACCATGTTGGTATATTTGACTGGTGAATTTGTTCAACATTTTGTTATCTTCGATATCTTCTAGTGTTGTTTGTGTTCCTTCAGTTCCCTAGTGTCTTTGTGTTCAGATTCATACCCCTTTCTATTTACACTATTGTTTGAAGACTATATTGATTCATATCTAGATGAACACACGGGGAAAACGCGTTGACTGTTCCACAGGAAGAATGACGGGTGCGGATGCTACCGTTTTTATAATGTTGTCTGCAAAACATGCGCAGAATATGCGGCGCGCGCAGTCGTTTCGGTGTTAGTGATCGTTGATGTCTTTATGTCCTAATGTCGGTCGGTCATCAGTAACTTGTGTATACTTGTAGATGAATCCGAAGCAAGATAATGTGCTGGAGGTCGCAACATTACATCGATATTAATAAGACAATTAGCGGTTGTTTTATATGTTGTATGTATGCTGTATGGCTTAGCATCTCGAAGAGCATACTAGCTATGGCCTATAGATAATACTAATGGTGTCAGATACGGGCCAACTAAATAATTATCGTATCTCCAGTTAGTGCAAATCGACATGTTCCCAAGCGAATATTGACTATTCACCGGGTCTACTTATTGTTGCTATTCACCGGGTCTACTTATTGTTGCTATTCACCGGGTCTACTTATTGTTGCTATTCACCGGGTCTACTTATTGTTGCTATTTACCGAGTCTACTTTTTGTTGCAAACAAGTAACCAGTTTCGGGAACATTCATAATTGCCAATTACCCTCGTATTAATAAGTACTGTGAATAATAATAAGTGTGGAAGTCGTGATAGTGCAGTGGATGCGCGTTCGCTTTAGGTGCGGGGTTCGAGCCCCACTGGAGCCGTTACGATTGTTCCCTTAGGCAAGGCATTTAAATTCCACATTGCCTCTTCTCTCTCCTTCATGGCTATGGATTCCATCAGGAATGAGGTCTCGAGAGTGATTAATATAAGTTGAAAGAACTTGTTTCGCAATCGAGCTAAAATAAATTTGTATAAACTAATAATAGGTAGCATGGGGCAGCTGAATACCCACACACAATAATGTGTATGCCTATTGTGTGCCGTGTATGTCGGATATAATATATATGCCTCTAATGTGCACAAATTGACTGGGTACCAGGTATATGTAGGTATGCCAGATGAGGGTACCATGTAGGTGTGTTTGACTGGGGTACCATGTTGGTATGTTTGACGGGGGTACCATGTAGATGTGTTTTACGGGGGTACCATGTAGATGTGTTTGACGGGGGTACCATGTAGATGTGTTTGACGGGGGTACCATGTAGATGTGTTTGACGGGGGTACCATGTAGATGTGTTTGACGGGGGTACCATGTAGATGTGTTTGACGGGGGTACCATGTAGATGTGTTTGACGGGGGTACCATGTAGATGTGTTTGACGGGGGTACCATGTAGGTATGTTTGACGGGGTACCATGTAGGTATGTTTGACGGGGGTAATATGTAGGTATGTTTGATGGGGGTACCATGTAGGTATGTTTGACGGGGGTACCATGTAGGTATGTTTGACGGAGGTACCATGTATGTATGTTTGACGGGGGTACCATGTATGTATGTTTGACGGAGGTACCATGCAGGTATGTTTGACGGGGGTACTATGTTTTATATTTTGGCCCTGATAAAGACATTAGCTTGCAATTAGTGAAGACAATTGAACAATTAAGTCAATCTAACAGGAGGCCGTTAACCAATCAATTAAAACATCAAATAGCACAATGAAACATGTAAACAATGACCAGTATAATACAGAAGGTCATAGGAAATAAGACATAAGCTGCAAGACCTAATACTTATATACATGTATAATTATAATGTCTGTTCTTTGCGCCACCTGCTATATGATAATGTTATCAAGAAATGTAATTCCGGGTTATGATTATTGTCTCGTATCAAACTATTCCTTTCTATACATATGCGCAAGGTGTTTTTTAATTCCTACATGTTACCCCATCTAGACTACTGTTGTGTCATGTGGGGGAATTGTAATGCATATTTAGAAGATACAATTGTTAGATTCCAAAAACGAACTGCAAGACTAATTCTTGACAAAGATGTTTACATTCCTTCCGGACTTGTCTCAACTCTCAATTGGATGACTTTCCCAGAACGGGTTAGCTTTCAAAGAGCAGTCTTAATGTTTAAAACACTCAATGGCATAGCACCTGTCTATCTGCAAGAGTCCTTCAGATCTACTTCCGATGTTCGAACTCAAAACTTGCGATCATCCGCCAATCTCCAACTTTACCCCCAAAGAAGAGTGAATGTTTTTAGTCATTTTAGTAAGATATACCTGGGTAATCGAACATACGACCCCTGGATAACAAGTCCGCCGTGTTAACCATTGACCCGCTATCCTGTGTATATATGCTTAACAGGCGCACCATATAGGTCTATCATGATGTTTGAAATAAGTTTGCAACATACACGCCCTATCCTGTTCTTGTAAATGTAGAACAAGTATGCGAAAATCTTTAATTTATTTTTTCAACATCATAACAACGCACAACCTCTTAAAGCGTGACCAAGCGATGTGTCCAGGGGATTCACCGCCGTATAGCCGACGACCACGCATTAAGTTAAGAGATATAGCCATATATCGATTTGCCATGAATCCGTCTCTTTATCACGTCGTCTGAATTATTGATTAAAGAATAAAGAATCAACCTTCAACGAGAGCGGCCTTCTCGCTATTCAATGAACTGTTTGGTATCAGGAATACAAGAGGCTTGCCCATTTGCGGTTGAATACTTAAGTGTATCCAACATCTAAATGTATCTGCCTCTTGAGTATAGAGTTGATATTATTGGTTTATAGGATTCTGTATAGAGTTTCTTTCCACGCCGTTCACTGAATGCTTGCTGTATTGCACCGGATTAGGGTGAATGTGAAGCGTGTCGTCGCTTGCTAACGATACAGTCTATGCATTTGAGAATAGCTTCCCATCTTTTGACTTGTAAAACATAATCAAGATATGAAGGTGTTGAACAGCAGGTTGCAAAAATCGTTGGTCCGGTTCAACAATTTCTAGCCAGTGACTGTATCTGGTCGATTAGTAGGTTGTACTACTGCAGTTTGTAAAACTAAGACTTGATCTGCTGAAGCCGCTGTGGTGTCGCGAATTGATGCGGCTAACCGAGAGGTTGTGAGTTCGAACCCCATAAGAACCACGGCGGTGGTGTACTTAGACAAGGCACTTAGATCCACATTGCCTTTGTATATCCCTCATGGCGATATATTCAACAAGGAATAATATTGTAAAAACTTGTTTCGCAATCGAGCTAATTAAAAGTTGGACTTAATCGCATGTACAGGAGACATGCTCGCTATATGTATACTATTATTAGTATTTCTAACGGATTTAAAGTCCATTATGCATTTTTTCTTCAGTTGGGTGTGTGTGTGTGTGTGTTTTACGTTTATTTATCGTCGCTACCGGTTGCCCATATGAGCGACGCCTCCTGAAGAGATTAGTCATTTTAGATTTTGGAGGATAGTAGATGATACAGACAGAGACCCATTCCAGAGTCTCCTCTAGTTCTTTTACGTGCACGGTGTAAAGCACCGACACGAGACCTCGGTTTAACGTCCCATCTGAAAGACTGTTAATTTTATTAGGGTCAGATGGGGATCGAACCTGCGATCCCTGGATTACCAGTCCAGCGTGTTACCACTGGACTACAGATTCATCTGTTGGGGAAATAATACTATAATTCATATGCAAATGTGTCCTAGAGTTATCCAAGGGAGGTAAGTTACAAATGGTAATATCACAAAAGCTGGTTCATGTGTTCATAATTTCCAAATGTTCCATTTTACCGTAATTTATTATTGAAAAATGAAAATATAAGACAATAATCACAATATAATCATCCGCACCGTACAATATCCCAGAGTGCAGCACGTTCTAAGTAATCGCATAACGGGGCTTTAAAGTACACATACACACACAGTCATAGTTACGCGACCTGAACTCGTTTTCGCATGCTGGAATATAATAATTTAAGTGTGGGTTTCCGGTCCCGCTTATTTCCCATCCAGACGCATCAGCTTGGTTATTTATTTGATCAAGCTCTTTATGAAGCAGATTTTGGCGCGGTTTGAAGGACCATCTGTGCGCATGGTGTACTGGACACGTGACCGATATTCTCAAGTGTTGCAATACCGCAGCAGATGATTTAACACAAGTTATTAGGAGGTTACGGATGAGGGGATTGATATTGCACCTACTTTGTCTTTAGCGTGGGCCGTGATCCCAAGAATTCCAACTAAACTTATCGAATGGCCATATTTGTAATTTATACATACAATATGTCCACATACTAATTGTCTTTCATTTCTATATCATTGTATATCTGAGATTGAGTAGATAATGTTGATAGGGATACTTGGTCTGGGTTCCAGCCTGTCGATTTTTCACTTTTTAACTTCTGGCAAAATGTTGATATGATCAGAAGCTCAATACGGCCCAATTAATAGTATCGGTGTTAAACTATATGTATTTGACTGACCAGGCAAACTATATCGACGCCTGTTCCCAGGCTAAGGGGCACTCACTAATGTTATTAGAACGCGTGACCCAACTTATTTGCTAATAAACTGATAATTTACAATTATATATGAATTAGTTCTTGCAGCTTATATCTTATTTCCTATGAAAATGTTACTGGTTACTGTTCACAAGTTTCATTATGCTATTTCATGTTTTAATTTGTTGAGGGCCTCATGGTAGATTGACTTAATTGTTCAAATGAGTTCTCTCGTTAAATACAGTCTTTATTATTATTATTATTTGCTAATTATTTTATTGTATTGTTTTACATACAATGTACATGTATATATAGAGCAATACAATATTATCAATTCAATTAGAATATATCAAGTTTCAAGTTTATTTGGCAAAATCTGCAAAATACAATTTGCATATGGCCATTCTCAAATACAATATAAAGTATGGCAAATACAACACATATAATTACATTCAACATATCAAACACTTGTCAATGACGGTGCAGTGGTCCAGTTATTTAACACGTTGGACTTCGAATCCAGGATGACAGGTCCGATCCCGAGTCTGACCCTAATGATATTAATAAATTAACATTCTGTCAGATGGAACTATAAACTGATGACTCATGTAGTAATGCTATATACCGGGCATATAAAACAACCAATGATGCTCCTGGATCGGAGAGTCTTCTGTGTGTTGCCCTATCCTCCAACAT
Organism: Archivesica marissinica; assembly: GCA_014843695.1. Taxonomy (NCBI): domain Eukaryota; kingdom Metazoa; phylum Mollusca; class Bivalvia; order Venerida; family Vesicomyidae; genus Archivesica; species Archivesica marissinica. The sequence goes on from CM026403.1 coordinate 8,391,896, forward strand.
ATAAATAAAATGTACTATACTTCTGGAGGCGTTGCCCCGATAAACCAGGTGGCAACGATAAATAAACGTATAAAATATGCGTATGCAATTACTTGTCGTCTTATGGGTCATAAAAGGATCTACAGTTATAGATATTGATCATCCATTTTCTCTTCATTACAATAATAATAATAATAATTATAATAAGACTTTATTTTACGAGAGACCTCATTTAACAAAGGTTAATCTACCATGAGGCCCTCAACATATATACAAATCAAATGATAAGTGAAAACTGCATATTGGAATTATATAGTAACGCTAAAGCTGAAAAGTAGAGAAGCTATATATAATATGTAACGGAATATGATGATATATGAAATTGTCTAGTAGAGTAGAAAAGGGAGAATGAGACAATAAATGACAATACATCTATATAACAATGTGCATATATCACGTATAGGGGTATATTGAAAATAGTACGAACTCAGGTTAATAAAGACAGACATACACATAATCTAGTAACTATTGCAATGGTAATGCACACATGTGCTAAATACAGTACCATCTGTGTAATAATAGTAGAAATATGTGATTAGTTTGTATTGTTATTGTTCCACCTTAAGTAGAGAATTTTGAACTGTTGGATAGTTGGAGCATTTTGAACTGAGTGAGGCAATGGATTCCAAATAGTTGATTACACGCTGCCGATTAAAATAACAGTTGATAGACCAACCATTATCCAGTATGGTCTTGATTAATACACCCAGTAACAGTTTATATATACACACAGACGCGTGCGGTCTGGATAAATGGTTTATGGTTCAACACCAACTATTTATGGCTTTGATAGTGACGGGCTTGTTTGGAGATGTCCTGAGATTTGTAAGCCTATGATGTATCATAATGTTCTTAAAACAGAACCCGGGCTATCGAACTATAAGCAATGCATTGTAATGCACTGGGTTGGGGAGGGCTGCGCCCCATAATCCGATAGGACCTTTGCCATCTCCTCCTCTGCAGTAGTTGTCGGCACGCAGCCAAGCAAATACAATAATGATGTTATATAGACACCTATTTTTACACCAACAACTCACGCTGGATAGAAAATGTCAGCGTGTAACCTTTACGGAATAACTAGGGAAATTATCTCGGCAATGTACACGCTTTGCTGGCCCAAGTATTTGTTTACTAGCCATTACAGACTCGCTGACTGGGAACGCGGCATTCGCAATCTCTCTGCCTTTATCGATCTTCCTAGGATGACACGACAAACATGGCTCTTTATCAATTCTTCCGAGAACTAAGGAGGTCTTCTGACTATTCAAAGTCTTCAATAATGACAGACTATAGCGTTTTTCAATGACGAATTTTCTTCCTGTCGGTGAGATATTCTCCATTTCAGATAATCACATTTTATTCCATGGCAGTGCTAATAGAGTGGGTGGGGTAAACGCGGTGACACATGTATGGTGTATTCATTGGTTCAGATACCAGGAGCTTGGTCTATATTAATGGCATGTTTCAGATTAGCCTTACTTTAGTGTAAGCACGAATGTTGACCTAAAACTGAAACGCTTACACGTATGTATTTCTACCATATACTATTGGCCATAAGCATTCGATTTCTATACAGAAAAGCACAAGGACAGGCTTGATTAGCTGTCTACACTGGTATGTGCTTTTACCTCCCTATGGTATAAGCATTCGCTTTCTATACAGAAATGTACAAGGACAGAGTTGATTGGCTGCCTACACTGGACTGTGCTTTTACCTCCCTAAAGTATACGCATTCGTTTTCTATACAGAAATGCACAAGGACAGGCTTGATTAGCTGCCTACACTGGTATGTGCTTTTACCTCCCTATGGTATAAGCTTTCGATTTCTATACAGAAATGTACACGGACAGAGTTGATTGGCTGCCTACACTGGACTATGCTTTTACCTCCCTAAAGTATACGCATTCGTTTTCTATACAGAAATGCACATGGACAGGTTTGATTCACAGACGGATCTGTAGTCCAGTGGTTAACACGTTGGATCGCAGGTTCGACCCCCCGTCTGACCCCAAGTTTTTCAGATGGGACTTTAGACCGAGGTCTCGTGTTGGTGCTTTACACCTTACACGTAAAAGAATCAGAGGAGACTCTGGAATGGGTATCTGTCTGTATCATTGCACCATCCTCCAACAATCTAAAATGACTAATCTCTTCAGAAGGCGTCGCTCATATGGGCAACCGGTAGCGACAGTAAATACACGTTAAAACAGGGTTGATTGCATGCCTACACTGGATTGTCCTTTACGCCCCCTAAAGTAGGTACGACTTGTATTGTATCGATACTATTTGGGGAGATTATGCAATAGTATGCACCTTCATTGTCTGACAATCAGAGCATATCCCACAAACGTGCGTCACAGTTATAAAGAGTATGTGCTGTAGGTTCGAAGCCAATCGGGGTGTCGACTTTTTTCATTTGAGGAAGCTACCCAGTTGGCTTGCAGGAGATCGGTGGTTCTACCCAGGTGCCCATCCGTGCCTGTAATACTGCTCGGGAGGGGTATCCGTGAATCCGAGGTTTTCCTCCACCTATAATCGCTGGAGAGTCGCCATGTGACTTAAGCTATTGGTGAAACTTTTCACCGCAAAAACAAACAATCAAACAAACAAACAACAGAAAGCGTGTGTGTGTTTCGAGTTTGTAAGGGTATGTCCTGTACGAGGCATTGTAAGACACGGACATGTTGATTGTTTGTCTATACAAATTTATTTGAGCTCGATTGCGAAACAAGTTCTTACAACCTATGATCACGCTCGAGACCTCATTCCTGAGGAACAAGTTCTTACAACCTATAATCACGCTCGAGACCTCATTCCTGAGGAACAAGTTCTTACAACCTATAATCACTCTCGAGACCTCATTCCTGAGGAACAAGTTCTTACAACCTATAATCACTCTCGAGACCTCATTCCTGAGGAACAAGTTCTTACAACCTATAATCACTCTCGGGACCTCATTCCTGATGGAATCCATCGCCACGAGCGGGAGAGAAGGGGCAATGTGGCATATAAATGCCTTACATAAGGACACAATCGTACGGCTCCAGCGGGGCTTGAACTTCAGATAGAAACTATAAATACAACTTTGGAATAGGAATATGAAATGATTTTTTTGTTTCCGTTTAATTAATATGTTTCTATGTCATTGTATATAAGTAAGTAAGTGAGTGAGTGAGTGAGTGAGTGAGTGAGTGAGTGAGTGAGTGAGTGAGTGAGTGAGTGAGTGAGTGAGTGAGTACGTGAGTACGTGAGTGAGTACGTGAGTGAGTGAGTACGTGAGTGAGTACGTGAGTGAGTACGTGAGTGAGTGAGTACGTGCGTGCGTACGTACGTACGTACATTAACATATTTATAATACATACACATATAAATAATTAAATATAACACCCGACCTAGTCTGGGTTCTGGCAAATGACATATTATTACAAACTCAATACGGCCCAATTAATGGTATCGGTGTTAAACTATATTTCGGTCGGGGTCGTTCGAACGGTCGGGGTCGGTCGGTCTGGGTCGGTCGGTGTGATCGTATGCAGTAAATAATACATGAACAACCGCACACGTTTTACTGGCTGCTGACTGCCTGCTGATGATGAATGTTATTGAAGTAGAACATTGATTTAAGCATAATATTTATTAAATGCAAGATACATTTCGCATAAATAAAAGTGGTTTATTTGTTCTCAGTGAACACATGTGCACGTGCCAACTCATGCCTCCTATCATTTTGTGAGCAAATTCAAAACCTTTTGAGACCTCCTCACAATAAAACAGCTGTGCACAGGTTTGCTGGCTTGTCTCTTCCCTCCTCATAATAAGACAGCTGTGTATATGTTTGCTGGCTTGTCTCTTCCCTCCTCACAATAATACAGCTGTGTATATGTTTGCTGGCTTGTCTCTTCCCTCCGCACAATAATACAGCTGTGTACAGGTTTGCTGGCTTGTCTCTTCCCTCCTCATAATAATACAGCTGTGTATATGTTTGTTGGCTTGTCTCTTCCCTCCGCACAATAATACAGCTGTGTACAGGTTTGCTGGCTTGTCTCTTCCCTCCTCATAATAAGACAGCTGTGTATATGTTTGTTGGCTTGTCTCTTCCCTCCGCACAATAATACAGCTGTGTATAGGCTGGCTGGCTTGTCTCTTCCCTCCTCACAATAAGACAGCTGTGTACAGGTTTGCTGGCTTGTCTCTTCCCTCCTCACAATAAGACAGCTGTGTATAGGCTGGCTTGTCTCTTCCCTCCTCACAATAAGACAGCTGTGTATAGGCTGGCTGGCTTGTCTCTTCCCTCCTCACAATAAGACATCTGTGTATAGGCTGGCTTGTCTCTTCCCTCCTCACAATAAGACAGCTGTGTATAGGCTGGCTGGCTTGTCTCTTCCCTCCTCACAATAAGACAGCTGTGTACAGGTGTCTTGGCTTGTCTCTTCAGAAAGTTTAAGCATCTATACTACTCAAGCATACTACTCAAGTGTGGCGTCCGTGGTCCAGTGGTAGAACGTCGGATTTGGAATCGAACGGTCCCGGGTTCGATACTCGGTCATGCTACGTATGTAGTGGCATTGAGCAAGGCACCTCACACATACATTGCTTAGTACTGGTTAACCGCTTAGGTCGGCTAAGCCTGCTCAGGAAACATGTATCGGTCCCCGCAAGTGTATTTGACATTAATGGAACATACATACAAACATTATAATTGGCTATTTTGTCTTTTGATATGTATCCAGTCAGATGTTATGTATATAAGAGAAATAAATATTGTATTGGTTTAGAGGCAGTTTTAATGACATGTACTGCAACATTTCATAACAAATATAGCCAGGAACGAAAATCAAATAGATGTAATGCTATAAGCAACAAAAACGATCGGGATAAAACTTGGGACCACATGTTTGCTGTTGCAGCAGCCAATCTGTGGACAATTGACATGCATGTGTTTTGCGACGAAACTAATTTGCCGCTACGAATGTTGCCAGACAGAAATTCCATCCGGCAAAGTTCGTGACATGATAGCCAGCCAATCATCGCATATTAAAAATCACGCGAGAACGGAATACTAGTAACAGACGGATCTGTAGTCCAGTGGTTAACACGTTGGACTGGTAATCCAGGGATCGCAGGTTCGATCCCCATCTGACCCTAATAAAATTAACAATCTATCAGATTGGACTTTAAACCGAGGTCTCGTGTCTTACCATGCATGTAAAAGAACCAGAGGAGACTCTGAATGGGTATATGTCTGTATCATTGCACTATCCTCCAACAATCTAAAATGACTAATCTCTTAGTTTAAACTTTATTTATTTTACAACTATTGCGAAGCAAGTTCTAACAACTTATATTAAACACTCTCGTTGGCGCGGGTGCATGAAAGCGTAAGTGTGGTCATTCGTGTTGGAGGAAACCGGAGTACCCGGAGAAAACCCACATGTAGTACGATCTGGCGACAACCTTACAATCTCACATACTTCCCGGTCCGAGGATCGAACCCGGTTTGCATTGGTGAGAAGCGAGCGCGCTAACCACTGAGCTAATCGTACGGCTAATCTCTTCAGGACGCGTCGCTCATATGGGCAACCGGTAGCGACGATAAATAAACGTAAAGCACACACATAATACTAGTATCCGGTTGACGTTGTATTCAGCGGCTATCATCATCAAACTGCTACAATTGACGACAGTCTCCAAACAGTCACCATTTCTGTACTCTATGATAATAGTGTTACTTCGTACTAAAACTGTAATTATATAAAATAAACAATAGATAAAACAGTACACATATAGTACACAAATGGATAAAACAGTACGCAGATAGTACACAAATATATAAAACAGTACACAGAGAGTACACACATATATAAACAGTACACAGAGAGTACACAGATATATAAAACAGTACAAAGATAGTACACACATAGATAAAACAGTACACAGAGAGTACACACATATATAAAACAGTACACAGAGAGTACACACATATATAAAACAGTACACAGAGAGTACACACATAGTAAACAGTACACACAGAGTACACAAATAGTAAACAGTGCACTACTTATGTATTGCCATTTTTGTAATATGCCGTGCAATCATGGAATCCTTATTACTCAAGTGTCGTTTTGGAAAGAGTTCGAAGGTATGCTACTCGTCTTGTTCCAGAATTAAGAAACCTTACGTATGAAGAACGATTAACTAGTCTAAACATGTACAGTTTGAAACAGCGGCGCTAAGAGGGGACTTAATTGAAACATTCAAAGTTCTATTAGGTACAAAGTTTCAAATAAACTCTCATAACTACTATCTCTGCAACGAGAGGAAATTCCGTGAAATTGTATAAACCAACTCTCCACAAAGGACTACTGTTACTTCAACACTTTTTCTGCATTAGAATCGTGAATTCCTGGAATGCCTGCCAGATAGGGTAGTTTCTGCAAACTCGGTCGACACTTTCAAATCCATATTAGACCTCCACTGGAATGTAACAAACAAATATGGGACACAAGAGGCTCAGCCTAAATATTAAATTTCCCATAAAAAATGTAAATGTAACACTAGATAAGCAGTGCACAGACTAGTTGTATTTAGAGACAGGTGGTTTGTTTCCGAGGTCGTTTGTAACACAGGTTTGGCTGTATATTGAAGAATTCCATAGAAGTTTAGCTCATACTCGTACTCATCAAAGTGTAGAATATGTCTGTCAATGAAGTAGGAAGTGATGCTCGGACTCGACACTATTACATACACATAAGTGACATTAAATTGTGTTAGTCATTCTAAACAAGAACAGATTATAAATTCAAGTTCTATATTATGACGACTATTTGGAAGTCAATTATTCATAAGATAATATATATTTTATTCATGTAATATGAATCACCGTTTATTAACTCTTTGCATGCTGGGTACAATAAAGGCGGTAAGTAGGTCAACTAATTCTAGCAGACGACAATTCATTCATGCGTGTTTCTTAATTGTAACTCAAAACTGGAAAATATGTCATGGTATTTCATTAGAAAGGTTGTTATGACACAATTCGAAATAAATTGTATGACATATGTGACTGTTATTTTCATCGCTAGCTGCGACGAGTTAATGAATGGACATATGCGTATGGGGAAACAATAGGCTCGTGTCGAAGTCGTTTAAAACAGCTAATTAAACATTTACTAACAATTATAATAAGAAGCATAACCGCATCGCACGTGCACCAGCCATGTCCTGTTATGTAGCTACAACACAGTACACCAGTAAAACCAAGCTCTTGCAACACTGAACACAATATTAAACTTTAAATATGCCCGTATGACAATTTCACAAATACACTTGCCATAGTCCCGTGCTCATCTACTTAACCTTCTGCCCACCGTTTCATATCGACCGCATTTTTTCTTTTCGCCTGTAAACTGACAGTTTAACCCTGGAGAACGCCTGCAGCTGATATCTCCATAATGGTTGTATGTAGAGCAGACGACTGCGCAGCGCAGCGAGATTGAACGAGAAATACTAGCCTCCACCATCCTCTCTCCTCCGCAATATTGGCAACTGTAAAAATCCTGATGTCGTTTACAAAATAGATTTGTTGCTGCGTGTGCCAGACATCAATAACAGCTAGCCGTCTTACACACACGCTCGAGTGTTATGCCAAAGACATCAAAAAGAAGTATTCCGTTTCCATGGTAACCGATAGTGAGAAGATTCCTGGATCACAGCGGTCTGGGAATGATTCGTATCAGATTAGCATTAGTTCGTGAAGTATCTCAGCGTAGCAAGGTCTGCTACTGTAAGCCGTGAGAACTAGGAATGGCTGTTACAGTGATGTATGGATGTTAGTGAATATTGACTTTGTAGTCTGCTGTTCCAGCGCGCGCTGAAGGTCGGTGTACATTTTATGTTATACGGAGGACTGTGCATGGTATTATTATAGGTAGCATGGTGCTGTGGTTGCGATTTTTCAATAGTGAAAGTGAACAGGATATAGATCGTACATTATCTATATAGCACGTACTAGATCGTACAGTATCTATATAAAAATAGATCATATAGTATCTATATATAACACGTACTAGATCGTATGGTATCTATATACAATTAGATCGTATAGTATCTATATAACACGGACTAGATCGTACAGTATATATATATAACACGTACTAGATCGTACAGTATCTATATAACACGTACTAGATCGTACAGTATCTATATAACACGTATTATATCGTACAGTATATATATAACACGGAATAGATCGTACATTATCTATATAACACGTGCTATATCGTACAGTATCTATATATAAATATATCGTATAGTATATATATATAACACGTAATAAATCTTACAGTATCTATATAACACGTACTATATCGTACATTATCTATATAACACGTACTAGATCGTACAGTATATATATAACACGTAATATATCGTACAGTATATATATAACACGTACTAGATCGTACAGTATATATATAACACGTACTAGATCGTACAGTATATATATATAACACGTAATAGATCGTACAGTATCTATATAACACGTAATATATCGTACAGTATCTATATAACACGTACTAGATCGTACAATATATATATAACACGTACTAGATCGTACAGTATATATATATATATATATATATATATATATATATATATATATATATATATATATAACACGTACTAGATCGTACAGTATATATATAACACGTAATAGATCGTGCAGTATATATATATATAACACGTACTAGATCGTACAGTATATATATATAACCTGTAATAGATCGTGCAGTATCTATATAACACGTACTAGATCGTACAGTATATATATATAACACGTACTAGATCGTGCAGTATCTATATAACACGTACTAGATCGTACACTATATATATATAACACGTACTAGATCGTGCAGTATCTATATAACACGTACTAGATCGTACAGTATATATATATAACACGTAATAGATGGTACAGTATATATATATAACACGTACTAGATCGTACAGTATATATATATAACACATACTAGATCGTACAGTATCTATATAACACGTAATAGATCGTGCAGTATCTATATAACACGTACTAGATCGTACAGTATCTATATAACACGTAATAGATCGTACAGTATATATATATAACACGTACTAGATCGTACAGTATATATATAACACGTAATAGATCGTGCAGTATATATATATAACACGTACTAGATCGTACAGTATATATATATATAACACGTACTAGATCGTGATGTATCTATATAACACGTACTAGATCGTACAGTATATATATATAACACATACTAGATCGTGCAGTATCTATATAACACGTACTAGATCGTACACTATATATATATAACACGTACTAGATCGTGCAGTATCTATATAACACGTACTAGATCGTACAGTATATATATATATAACACGTAATAGATGATACAGTATATATATATATAACACGTACTAGATCGTACAGTATATATATATATAACACGTACTAGATCGTACAGTATCTATATAACACGTAATAGATCGTGCAGTATCTATATAACACGTACTATATCGTACAGTATCTATATAACATTAATAGATCGTACAGTATATATATATAACACGTACTAGATCGTACAGTATATATATATAACACGTACTAGATCGTACATTATCTATATAACACGTAATAGATCGTGCAGTATCTATATAACACGTACTAGATCGTACAGTATCTATATAACACGTACTAGATCGTACAGTATCTATATAACACGTACTAGATCGTACAGTATCTATATAACACGTACTAGATCGTACAGTATATATATAACACGTAATAGATCGTGCAGTATCTATATAACACGTACTAGATCGTACAGTATCTATATAACACGTACTAGATCGTACAGTATCTATATAACACGTACTAGATCGTACAGTATATATATAACACGTTATAGATCGTGCAGTATCTATGCTACACGTAATCTACTGTTGCGCCGGATATTCATGGAAATCGGAACTAGTGCTGTTACGAGGAAACGGTGGCGGTGTAAAGGTCTGTTTTCGCTATACATGTGTTTGAAGCAGATATAATCGATTGATGCGTGCTAGTAGAGAGTTTGTTTGTTGGAGATATTGAATTATTCTTTAAACATGTAATAGATATATATCGTATATATATATATATAGCATAACCAACTTGGGCTCACCTGAGCATTTGGTGTAGATGAGCTATTGTTGAGGATAGCTATTATCAGGGTGAACTATTAGTATGGGTCAGTTATTCTCTGGGTTAGCTATTAATATAGATGGTCTATTCTAAGGATCAGCTATAATACGGTTTCGCTATTATAATGGTAAGATATTCTAATGGTTAGTTATTCTAGTGGTCAGTTATTCTAATGGTCAGCTATTCTAATGGTCAGCAATTCTAATGGTCAGCAATTCTAATGGTCAGTTATTCTAATGGTCAGCAATTCTAGTGGTCAGTTATTCGAATGGTCAGCAATTCTAATGGTCAGTTATTCTAATGGTCAGTTATTCTAATGGTCAGCTATTCTAATGGTCAGCTATTCTAATGGTCAGCAATTCTAATGGTCAGTTATTCTAATGGTCAGTTATTCGAATGGTCAGCTATTCTAATGGTCAGCAATTCTAATGGTCAGCTATTCTCAGAGTCATCTATTCTACGGTTCAGCTATTGTACGGCTCGGATATTCTACGGGTCATCTATTAGTATAAATTGCCACTCACCGTTGTAAGTTCGAATCCCACTGGATGTGTCGGATTCGTCCGTGAGTAAGCTATCCAGCTGTCATACGAATGTCGGTGGTTCTACCCGAGTGTCCGCATGTTCCGGAAATACTGCTCGGAAGTGCACCCGTGGTATTCCTCCATCATAGTAGAGTCGCTATATGACTACGTTATTGGTGTAATATTAAAGCAGCATTCCATCGTAATAAAGGATGTTTTGGGTAAAATATAAATACTAATGTGTGTGTGTGTGTGTTTACAAAAATCGAAATAGTCGCTCATAAACGATATAATTCCAATAAATTTAAACCGTCATATACGCGAATTTGTTTATCAACACACGAAATGTAAACACGCACAGCGCGCATGCGTGAAACAACAGAGGATGTAGAAAACAACGTATATATTTTGAACATGAAAGACTATCTATCTATCTTCCTCTAATGTCGAACCCCTCGCGGGGATGTAAACATGTCTCTAAAAGACTTAGCTAACAGAGGTATGAATCAACATATCAAGTCATTTAATTACAAAAGACAACGTGGGACAAATGGGGACGATGCATTCCGAATGTAAACAAGTGCGGACGATACGTTCCGGTTGTAAACAAATGCGTGACCGACCGACTCGGAAAGTCCTACTTTCGGTTTCGTGTTTGTTTTATCGCAAAAAAACACTGTTTACCAAATGAACATAAGCATCCAAAGTATAATGTTAGAATGTGTAGCAGCATTGCTACCTTTACGTAAAAATTGAATTTTTCAAATATCTTTTATTTCATACGATGTAATGCTGCTTTAAGCTCCATAAAACAAACAAACATTAGTATAGCTTAATTTGCAAATTCAAGTGTCTTTGTTAACTATTATTTGCATACACATATGTGTAGCCCATGTCTTATTTATATGTTATATAGATAAGTTATCGTGTGTATTATTATTGTATTGCAAGCAATGCTCTCTTATCTGTATATGTACGGTAGCTGTTCCTTCCTTCCTCTTCTATGACAGTTACCCATGTGTGTCCAGTCTAGTGTGTGTGTGTTTTACGTTTATTTATCGTCGCTACCAGTTGCCCATATGAGCGGCGCCTCCTGAAGAGATTAGTTATTTTAGATTTTGGAGGATAGTACATGATACTAATCAGTACTACTATTTAATACACAGCAATTTGGCTATAAGACCACAGCCGTCAGAAATGTTACGCAATATACAAACTGGTATGTCAATAGCTCGTGACAACGTGACAGCGTGACAGCGGAGTCAGAGTAAGAATTTGTGACAAATCATAAATATGACTGTGTGTGAATGAGTGTGTGTTGTACGTTTATTTATCGTCGATACCGGTTACCCATATGAGCGACGCCTCCTGAAGAGATTAGTCATTTTAGATTTTTGGAGGATAGTGCAATGATACAGACAGAGGCCCATTCCAGAGTCTCCTCTGGTTCTTTTACGTGCACGGTGTAAAGCACCGACACGAGACCTCGGTTTATCGTCCCATCCCAGTATATTGTGTTATCTACTGTGGTGTAACGTCATGTAATTACGTCTGAGTGATAGTACGGGAGAATGACGTATGAGAGGTCAAATCACTAATCCACTATTAACCCCAACTAAACCCGTTTTGCCGCCCTTTCTAATAATCCGCACACTGCAAAAACAGAAGTCAAGCTGTATACATGGACATTGTTGCAAAACAATGTCAGAATGAATTAGTATATATATATCTACCTCTGATCAATTAAATAAATATTAATAAGACTAGTATACAGTCGATTCTGGTAAGAAACCATTTAGTACTAAGCTAATGTATTTATAATATGAAATATGTGATAGCGGCTGTGATATTTTCCGGGTGGATTAGTGTGTATATTCCATATATGTGTTTCTATTAGTTGTTATTGTTATTACAGGTCCTCTTTTTATGTATTGATATAAACTACGAATCTCGAATATGGGTTTGGTGTATTTATATAGTCCATGAAGACCCGCTGACATATGTATGTTGTACTTTATTGATACGTGTATTATAGGTTTGTTTGTTTTTACGTTTATTTATCGTCGCTACCGGTTGCCCATATGAGCGACGCCTCCTGAAGAGAGTAGTCATTTTAGATTTTTGGAGGATAGTGCAGTGATACAGATAAGAGACCCATTCCAGAGTCTCCTCTGGTTCTTTTACGTGCACGGTGTAAAACACCGACACGAGGCCTCGGTATTATGTCCCATCTGAAAGACTGTTAATTGTATTAGAGTCAGACGGGGGATCCAACCTGCGATCCCTGGATTACCAGTCCAGCGTATTAACCACCAGATCCGTCCGTATATATATACTACGGCTATATTGGGTATATATATAGGACCGGGCAAATGAGTTCATGTTCGCCTGTCAATGAGCAAGTATGTTCATTCTCTCCCATGTCTGTCCGTCTGTTTGTTAGCCACATTTCGAAAAACGGTAATTCAAAAACTGTTTCTGTTCAGTAACTGTTCATGCAACTGAAATTGCGTTCGCCATGTATGCATAGTATGACTGATTTATACAAGTTTATTTTAGCTCGATTGGAAAACGTCCGCCTTCGTGGTCGAGTGGTTACGGTAGCCGACTTGTATACCACTGTAACCTATCATCACTGATGGTCACGGGTTCGAGCCCCGCTCAGACCGTGTCTCATTTATATGAAAAAGTTGGCAGTTTCATATGGAGGTTGGTGCACCCAAGTACTGGTTAACCGCTGGAGCTTGCCCAGGAAAGGTATTAGGTAAACTGCCCGCCAGCGATATAGCCCAAAATGGTGCTGATGCAGGCGTAAAATCCGAAATATAACTATAACTCGATTGGAAAACAAACTTTTACAACATTAAATGGATCGCTCTCGATGCCTTATTCATTATGTAATCCGTCGCCATGGGGGGGGGGAGAGAAGAGGCAATGCGGATTTAAGTGTCTTGCCAAAGGACACCACCACCGTGGTTCTGGTGGGGCTCGAACCCACAACCTCTCGGTTACAAGTCGAACAACATATCCATTTACACCACATTTAGCTTCGATTCGTCTTGTATTATGACTATGTTCGTGCACTTGCGTATGATTTACTATGTGTCGTTTTATATGACGCCACAGTATATAAATATAAGAATATAATATTTATAAATGAATAAAAACTAGTTAACGGGAAGCTCATCTGTCTATGCCAATTTTGCGTCAATGGCAATTTCCGAATAGGCCATCAATTATGGCACACACTGTCGTGCAGACTGTCTTTTAAATGCATTTATTTACCAGTTGATAAATAACGTTCTTAAGTTCTTTGTAGACGTGGCAAATGCTGTCTAGAAACTAGCAGAAACATTTTCTTGAAAGCGATATTTCTCTGGAAGAGAACAGGAAATATTGGACTTGATCCCACAAGATTCATTCAGACTGCACATAATCCCGCGTGCTGAACATATCCTCCAACTGCGAAACACTGGCATCTGGAAAAGGCGTATTGTGACCTTGAGGTTGAAGTGTCAGCAAAACGCTTGGAAATTATCGGCTGCAACTTCGCGCGTGAGTTAGTCTATGAGAAAATATTGGCACGGCAGTGTATTCTGTGAATGCTGCAGGTTGATGCAGGCTACGAACAGTGCACAGTGGTAGAATAGAGAACAGGCGCAGTAAACACACTTCTCTATACATGCACATCTATTCTTGGTAGATATTCCCGGGTTACTATGTTACTATTGACATAAATATACAGAGTTCTTACATTATTAACAATTATTACTGTAAAGTCTTAATAAAGCATTCTTCTTCTTCTTCATTATTTCTTCAAAACGTTGCATACCATTTCTGTCACCCAAAACTACAGTTTACAAATCGGACACAGCAGTATGACGGGCGGAAATAATGGTCGATTAATGGCGTGATCGAATCTTTGCGCTTGTCATGTATTTACACGTGCTACTCGGGCGATCGGTTGTAGTAGCCTGAACTGGATTATACCTAGATTATATATCATTATATAGGTGGCGTCCGTGATCCAGTGGTAGAGCGTCGGATTTGGAATAGAACGGTCCCGAGTTCGATACTCAGTAAGACTACGTCATTGAGCAATGCACCTCGCATACATTGCTTAGTATTTGTTAACCGCTTGGGTCGGCTACGCCTGCACAGGAAAACGTAGCTATGTCCATGCAAGGGGTTTGACATTAATGGACCATACATAATAATAATAATAATAATAATAATAATAATAATAATAATACATATATGTCTTGTTTCAGCTAGTGTTTATAGCCTTTAATGTTATGTTAAGCTATCCACTGCCCCCAGGGCATCACCATATTAGTTCCACAGAAATGTAGATTTAAGTATATTTAGCTGTTCTAACGACAGTACCACCAGTCGCATTATAAACAGATCGACTGTTGGGACTTCGGGAATATCGTTCAATAATTCTTCCATTTCTGACCTTGTATATTTTCAGACTGTTATCCTAATGTGATTTCCTGGAAATATCGGAAGAATTGCACGAAGATGTCAAAGAGAGAGGTTAAGTTCTATATGTGCGTGCACGCCCCGTGCTCGTTCAAGACCGACAAGCGGAAGGCTATCTACACGCACCTCGTGCGCACTCACAACGAGCGCAAGGAAGACTATGAGTGCGAATACTGCTCCTCTATGTTTGAACTGGACACGGAAATTGAGAGACATCTACACATGCATCACCCCCAGCAACCGTTCACATACACGTGCGTGTCTCGCATTGAGAAGGTTATTAACAACTGTGCAAAGTTAGGGAACGAGTCACGTCGATCTCAGACTCTGGTAAAATCAGCGGTAACTGAGAATTCTATATCTCCTGTTGCTTCAACAGAGAAGAAGAATACACCAAAAATGGACTGCCCGTCTCCGATTTCTAAGCCACCATACTTGAAACCAAACATAAGCATGCGGACGAGGGCATCTGTAAATGAATCGTTGAATAACATCGCAAAACTACCGAAATATACTTACGTAGACGACCAACTAGCGCTGTTAACACATGCCGATATGATTGTAGATGAAGACATTGCCGACGACGAGTTCGTCGGTGAGGATGCATACGACGACGTCGAAATGGAGGAAGTTGAAATAGATACGGACGAAGAATCACCGACGTATATTTCAAAACCGTCGGGTCTGAAAATAAAACTCAGTTTAAAGAAACCGCCATTGAATGATACAGGAGATATGTCTAGTGAGCGATCAAATTCGCCCCCTATTCTTGAGCCCAGCTTAATGCCGACAGAGGAGGAAATAGAACCGTTAGAGTTGCCCGACGATACGCCGCCGGATATTGTGCGTAGTCAACCTGTCAGCAGTACTGCCCAGGTTCGCGTTAAGGATTCGAAGTATTATGACAAGTTAGAAGTATATCACCACACCGACGAATTTGGCCGTCGGTGTTGTCCGTTCTGTGACTACAAGACTTCGAAAAACACCATACGTGTTCATCTGTCGGGGATCCATAAGATACATTTCGTAAAATGTTCTCTGTGCGACTACAAAGCTGCGTTTCCACATCAGATAACGCAGCATGGAATAAAGTTTCACAAAACCACCAATCTAAACGTGATTCAATTATCAAAGGATTCGCGAGATAAAACAATAGCGCAATTGAAGAAAATTGGCAACTTCAGTGCGAGTTCAAATCTAAATGAGTCCATGAATATAAGTAAACCAACCCCAGATATTGAAACCGGAAGTGAAATAATAGACGATGAGGATTTTAATTCAGAAGAGAGTTATCCCACATCAGCAGACGAAAATGAGCCGTCTGTCGGTCAGGCAGACGACCGGATTTTCAAACCGCCTAAATGTCAGACGTCAAAGACTGACTACTACAGCATACGTGTGGAAAATGGCGTGTACTTATACAGCTGCAATTTATGCACGTTCCAGACCCCTGTCAGGGCCACGATTTATACCCACAAGTACCGGCATGAGGAGAAGTCCTACAGGTGCGGCTACTGTGAATTCATGTCCGCTCCAAGGTAATGCCCGCTATATTGAGCATCAAACAAACAAGCAATACAATTAGGCAAAAACGTAGGTGTTCAACAGTTTTCGGAAATAACATTTGACATGAACCGTAATCAGGTTGTTCTGTATTATTCTGAATATTTAGGTCATTGGTATCTTGTATGTATTATATTACAAATTTCTACGTGCTTAAAATCAATATGTTCTACGGCTGTTCCATTCTCAAATTATTAAACTAAAAACTAGATGTTTGGGTCCGCCCCTGTGGTCGAGTGGTTAAGGTCGCTGATTTGTATACCACTGTAACCTATCTTAACTGATGGTCACGGGTTCGAGCCCCGCTCAGACCGTGTCTCATTTATATGAAAAAGTTGGCAGTTTCTTACGGAGGTTGGTGCACCCAAATACTGGTTAACCGCTGGAGCCTGCCCAGGAAAGGTGTTGTTAGGTAAACTGCCCACCGGCGATATAGCCCAAAATGGTGCTGATGCAGGCGTAAAACCCGAACTATAACATATAATATAACTAGATGTTTGGATTTGTAATTCTTATTTCTAATGTTAGAATCGAAACAATACTTGGACGTTTATTGTTGATCACTGTTTCTCTTAATTAGGATATTTAATTTCTCTATCATTTTAATTTTGTCAGGTCTAACGTCGTCCATCACTGTCGTGTTAAGCACAAGAACGCACCTGTTAATGTTGTGGAGAGCGATATCGTAGATGATACTCCTGTATCGGAACTGGCGGACACAAACATGAATGGTAAATAGCTTACACATACACCGACACACACTAACAAAACCGGTAAATCGTTTACACATACATCGACACACACTAACAAGCACGGTAAATCGTTTACACATACACCGACACACACTAACAAAACCGGTAAATCGTTTACACATACATCGACATACACCAACAAGCACGGTAAATCGTTTACACATACACCGACACACACTAACAAAACCAGTAAATCGTTTACACATACATCGACAGACACCAACAAGCACGGTAAATCGTTTACACATACACCGACACACACTAACAAAACCGGTAAATCGTTTACACATACATCGACATACACCAACAAGCACGGTAAATCGTTTACACATACACCAACACACACTAACAAAACCGGTAAATCGTTTACACATACATCGACATACACCAACACGCACGGTAAATCGTTTACACATACACCGACACACACTAACAAAACCGGTAAATCGTTTACACATACATCGACATACACCAACAAGCACGGTAAATCGTTTACACATACATCGGCATACACCAACAAGCACGGTAAATCGTTTACACATATATCGACATACACCAACACGCACGGTAAATCGTTTACACATACACCGACACACACTAACAAAACCGGTAAATCGTTTACACATACATCGACATACACCAACAAGCACGGTAAATCGTTTACACATACATCGACAGACACCAACAAGCACGGTAAATCGTTTACACATACATCGACAGACACCAACAAGCACGGTAAATCGTTTACACATACATCGACAGAGTATAGTAAAGAGCGATTCGACATTGTTCTGTATCGTTGTCTTATCCTCCAAAAACATAAAATGACTAATCTGTTCGGGGGACGTATTGGTAAATTGTAGAGATGATAGACAAACGCAAACTAGGACGTATAGGTAACGGGTACAGATGATAGACAAACGCAAAATGGGGACGTATAGGTAACTGGTAGAGATGATAGACGAACGCAAAATGGGGACGTATAGGTAACTGGTAGAGATGATAGACGAACGCAAAATGGGGACGTATAGGTAACTGGTAGAGATGATAGACGAACGCAAAACGGGGACGTATAGGTAACGGGTAGAGATGATAGACGAACGCAACATGGGGACGTATAGGTAACGGGTAGAGATGATAGACGAACGCAAAACGGGGGGGGTTGGCTGGGGAGTTAGTACGGAGAGATGATAGACGACGCAAAATGGGGACGTATAGGTAACGGATAGAGCTGATAGACGAACGCAAAACGGGACGTATAGGTAACTGGTAGAGATGATAGACAAACGCAAAGTGGGGACGTATAGGTAACGGGTAGAGATGGTAGACAAACGCAAAATAGGGACGTATAGGTAACGGGTAGAGATGGTAGACAAATGCAAAATGGGGACGTATAGGTAACGGGTAGAGATGATAGACAAACGCAAAATGGGGACGTATATGTAACGGGTAGAGATGATAGACAAGCGCAAAACGGGGACGTATAGGTAACTGGTAGAGATGATAGACGAACGCAAAATGGGGACGTATAGGTAACTGGTAGAGATGATAGAAGAACGCAAAACGCACTCACACCCCTAGTCCGTACGGTGTTATGTACTGCACGATGCCAAGCTTACAGACTACAATCACGCGAGATCTAGAGATTGCTAATATGAAACAGTGCCAGCACATACACATACTTAGTACAGGATTATTCTGTCTGGTTTCGCTATGGGTTTATTGCACTTCTTGTAGGCTTTATGGTACGTTTGAAAGTATAATACATATTGATTTCACCAACAATACCACCTTATTCTCTCATTACATATTTTCAGGTTCGAGAAAGTCGGAAAACAAGGCAGTAGAAGTGAAATCGGAACCAGTGGAGGAAGCCGTCAAACACGGATTCGGTACCAATATCACTGCTACAGTGATACCATATGAACCACGTGACAGTACACTAGCCAATCAGCCGCCAGAAAAATCTCATCAGATGATCATTAAAGTACCAGAGTTCAAGCGTTCTATTACTTCCGTTTCTTTCGAGACCAGTCAATCCACAGAAGAAGCAAAACGTCTCAAGGTTGAACCAGACGCGTCTGGCGTGGAATACAAACTATCGCTGAATAAACTATATCGGATCAACCCTACGGGCTCCCCGAAGTTCATGTGCGCACTTTGTTCCTATGCGTGCGATACACACCCGAAAATGAAGCACCACCTGTATCGACATAGGCCCCAGAAGTATAAATGTCCATACTGCGACCACAGGAAGTACCCAAGGTATTTATTCTATCCTTTTGTTAATAACAGGGAGTAAGAATATGGGCGACAATAGTTCGATTGTAGCCCCAATCCGTGGCTCTAGTTACCTCCCCTGTTAATCACAGGCAGTAAGAATATGGGCGACAATAGTTCGAGGATAACCAGTCAGTGGCCCTAGTTACCTCCCCTGTTAATCATAGGGAGTAAGAATATGGGCGACAAGAGTTTGATGGTAGCCCCAGTACGTGGCCCTAGTTACCTCCCCTGTTAATCACAGGCAGTAAGAATATGGGCGACAAGAGTTCGAGGGTAGCCAGTCAGTGGCCCTAGTTAGCTCACCTGTTAATCACAGGCAGTAAGAATATGGGCGACAATAGTTCGAGGATAACCACAGTCAGTGGCTCTAGTTAGCTCACCTGTTAATCACAGGCAGTAAGAATATGGGCGACACGAGTTTGATGGTAGCCCCAGTCCGTGCGTGACTAGTTGCCTCCCTGTTAATCACAGGCAGTAAGAATATGGGCGACAAGAGTTTGATGGTAGCCCCAGTCCGTGGCCCTAGTTACCTCCCCTGATATTCCGGCATATTAGAAATGAAATTAACGTGCTAATATCGAACACGTCACATGTTAGACTAGTCAGTCATCCTCCCCAAGATATTTTTGAAGATACATACTTCGACGGACAACGTGACCGTTTATGCATGTGTAAGTTTCATATGAGGTGTATATTCAATTATTTAATATGTAGTAACACGTCAGGATACCAGCTTGGTTGTAGTAACACGTCATGATACCAGCTTTGTGGTAGTAACGCGTCATGATACCAGCTTTGTGGTAGTAACACGTCATGATACCAGTTTCGTGGTAATAACACGTCATGATACCAGTTTCGTGGTAGTAACACGTCATGATACCAGTTTCGTGGTAGTAACACGTCATGATACCAGTTTCGTGGTAGTAACACGTCATGATACCCGTTTCGTGGTTTCCTTGATCGTATATATGGTAACAGGTTGGACTTTCATTGGGTTACCATAAATAAGCACTTTACACAAACACACAGTCCCCCTCCGTGGTCGAGTGGTTAAGGTCGCTGACTTGTATACCACTGTAACCTATCATCACTAATGGTCACGGGTTTGTGCCCCGCTCCGGCAGGTGCAATAGTTTTATCCTGTCAAAATTGTGTGTTTAATGTTTTTATGTTGTCCCTACCGGTTGCCCATATGAGCGACGCCTCCTGACGAGGTCTGTCATTTTAGATTTTGGAGGATAGTACAATGATACAGATAGAGACCGATTCCAGAATCTCCTCTTGTTCTTTTACGTGCACTGTGTAACGTACCGACAGGAGACCTCGGTTTAAAGTCTCGACCGAGAGACTGATACAAGTCATTCTAGTATGGTATGGCGTGCGATCGAACATGCGACCCCTGCATTACAAGTCCAGCGTGGTAACCACTTGACTGCTGATCCGCTATTTATCCGTTCATCCTCCTACTCGTGCTTCTTCAGATCTTACGTAGTACGTCACGTGAGGGACACACATCGTAACAAGCCCGTGCGAGTGATCGATCTTTCCAAGGGAAACGAACCAGAAGATATTCCAGAATATATGACCGAGGGAGTAGGGGACAGCAGGCTGAATGACACTGCGGAACATTTTGACGCAGATGGTAATCTTGTAGTTAATAGCTTTAAATGGTTATATTGTGTTTAGCAGCCGGTCACAAAGGTTACCAGTAAATATTATGACAAGAGTTGAGTGTGCTCACTGATTACGATTCCAGAGAAATATGTTGAAGCATTTTACTCTCCCAGTTAGGTAGACATCGAGTTTATTACTATTCAAAATCCAATAAATACTTTTTTTTGCCACGCAATTTCTAAAACTATTTATAAAGCAATACTCGAGAAACGTTCTTGAAAATTGGACTAATAACTGTATATATGATATATGAATATGATTTTCACAGAACAAATAGAGTTTTTAAAAATGAAAAACAGATCATAATACTTGTATGTAATATTTCCCCCCAATTAGACCATTGTATATGCTCATTAAGAAAACCCGATAACAAAAATCAGAACATGATGTTTTGCAAAACACGGTTCTAAGAATCGATTACATTGATAATAGAAGAACGTTCCCAATCATACATGCCTGATAGCGCATGATGACACAATTAAATTAACACCGGTCAATATGACTTCTACTATGTAGTTTAGTATAGTTTATACACATTTATTTGAGTTCGAGTGTCAAACAAGTTTTTACAACTTATATTAAGAGATATGTGGAATTTAAGTGACTTGCCTAAGGACACACTCGTAACGTCTCCAGCGGGGCTCGAACTGTTGGACTTTTACACCTGAAGCGAACGCGCTACCTGAACCACTGCTCTATCACATCTTCCACATAAGTAATACAATGTAGTATGTCCATACTCTATTTTTATCACAAAAGGACAATTTAAACTTTATTTATTTACAACGATTGCGAAGCAAGTTTTAACAACTTATATTAATCACTCTCGTTGGCGCGGATGAAAGCGTATATGTGGTAATTCGTGTGGGAGGAAACCAGAGTTCCCGGAGAAAACCCACCTGTCCGATCTGGTGACTACCGTACCATCTCACATACTTCCCGGTCCGAGGATCGAACCCATGTTGCATTGGTAAGAAACGACCGCGCTAACCACTGCGCTAATTGGACAGCCCTCGGGCATCAAAGTAATCAATGGTCTTTATTTGTTTTACAGGAGCAGGCAACTTGTTCATTGGTCAAACAACAATCAAACAGGAACCGGAAACAGACACGTTTCAGACTGGCAAACATGACCTCACAGCAAAAGGTGATGTAGACGACTCAACCACGGAACAAAACGAAGAAGTTAACGCACTGAAAAACTTTGCCCAGAAGCTCAATCTGCGATCGGTATTAACCACAGATTTGAATGATGATATTTTTATGAAATCGCCAGACGTGAGTACAAACTACAGTGATGCTATGTACACATCGTCTCCGCTGATTGAGTCGTTCATCAATGGAAACTATCAGAACACAAGTACACCAAAACTGAGCACCAAGAACTTCGAGAAAAAGAAGAGTTTGAAGGACTACCGTGTGAATTACGGCCATGGTCCAAGGTACATCTGTAACAAGTGTGGGTACGGTACAGAAAATTACAAGACAATACACAACCACATGTATAGACACGAATCACAGCGCTATCAGTGTCCCTACTGCGGATACAGACGATCACCAAAGTAAGTGACCTTACTGAACTCGAACCTGTGTGTCGGTACTCTACCACAGTCTGTTTTAAACTTCCTGTTCAAAATGTCATAATTTGTACGACGGTTGGTATCACGTAGTTGTGTTGGTTGTAATACCAGTGTTACTCGAAGTGTTTCAGTAATGGAATCCAATTCGTTCTAACAATATTTAATATGTTTGCACATTGTTAGTGTATATACAAATTTAGCTCGATTCCAAAACAAATTCTTACAACTTATATTAACCACTCTCGAGACCTCATTCCTGATGGAATCCATCGCCACGTGGGAGAGAGAAGAGGCAATTTAGAATTTTACGTACCTTGTCTAAGAACACAATCGTAATAGCTACAGCTGGGCGTGAGCTCGGGGCCTGATGCGAATGCGCTACCACAGTCTGTTTTAAATTTCCTGTTCAAAATGGCTGTCATAATAGGTTGTTATTATGTACTTGTATAGGTTATAATACCAGTATTCCTCATATAGCACGTGTTTCAGTTATGCAATCTAATATCACTTTTAACATTTTTAATTTTGCACATTGTTGAAAACTCGAACAAGATAGTCTTTTTCTTCTTCCCACTTCGTAGCTCCGGTTCTCCGTAACATATCGTAATAGAACAAAATGAACGTGCGTAAATCACATTCACTGGCATTATCATGTTTTGTTAAAATTGCAAGCATAGCAAATGGGACACCATACCCATACAGTTCAGTTTCGTTTTTGTAACAGCAATATGACTTGAAGCTTGTCATACACTTACTGTTGTTCATTGACATACTTGATCTAATGTATTTTGATTGCCTGAACCTTAAATGAGAGTCGGTCTCGAACCTTGTATATGGCTGCAGGTCCTCGAACCGTATCATTACATGCAGCACAAGTCGCAGCGCGATCTCGAACCTTCCATTGGCGTCTGCAATTCATTAAACTTTTTAATTGGCCACAGGCTAAGTCAAACCTTTTGTAATCATTCATCGAACAAAATTCGAACAGTTTTATTGGCCGTAGTTCAACACACTTTTGAATTGCCTACAACCAAGTATTGATCTGGAATAGTTTCATTGGCTGCAACACAGGTCACAGTGCGAATCTTAGCCATTTCATTGTCTGCAGCACTCATCAAGTGTCGGTCTTGAATAGTTTCATTGGCTGCAGCGCATGCCACTGGACCAATCACAAACTATTTCATTGGATGCAACACAAGTCAAGTGTTGGTATTGAATAGTTTCATTGGCTGCGACGCATACCACTTGGCCAATCGCAAACCATATCGTTGGCTGCAGCACAAGTCGAGTGTCGGTATTGAATAGTTTCATTGGCTGCAATGCATGTCACTGTGCCATGTAGTCGCAAACCATTTCATTGGCGGCAGCATCATTCGCAGACTCGTTCTCGATCAAGAGGATATTAATCATTATGTCATTTATCACAAGGTCCAGTAACACTGGTTCCAAGCTTCAGTTTTCATTTAATTCATTCATATATCTAAAACAACAAGTGGTGCTGACATGTTCATAGTTAGCTGATTTTGATAGTTGTAGAAAAAGCTGTTTAATAATATTTTATTGCCCCATTCGTTTTACATCACATGTGAATACAAAACATGACAACTTGAAAGGCAAACGGGTCGGGCCACACGTTCCAGCAACATTAGTTACGACCCTTCACGACACGATAGTAAATGAAAAGAAATAGCGGCTAATAAGTTCAAGCATAAATATAGAAAGATAACGATTTTTAAAGCTGATAGCTTGAATACTCTGGAGTGGGCACAATGCTTAGTATACAATTCCAAGTCGATCATCTATGTTTAGTACTGTCGACAGGTATTGGAATGAAATGAGTATTTTATTTAAGGAACGAATCGCGGTCTAATAGTTACCATCGGGTATGAACTACATTGGGCGTGGTTAAAGTGTGTGTAGGCCGAAGCCACCCACGCTATCCGTAGACACGCCCAATGTAGTTCATACCCCGATGGAAACTATTAACACGAGATTACATTATTTATATTTACATTAATTATTCTTTTCAATGTCATCGTGAAATATATAGCGTTTAAAATGTAGTAAGTCCAGATTTGCGACTTATCATGTGTTGGATCGGTTAAATAGATCATCTTTGGAACAGCATATACTGTAAGACACACATTTTCTAGCGAGGATCGCTGCACAACACTGCGAATGCACATGACCGTAACGTAGTGTACGCATGTCAGCTGCATATCATTATGGAGGAATTTCATCGCAAAATGGATTCAAACAGATATACGTTCTTAGAATGGAATGGAATAATGATGTAAATATATATAGTTATGGTTATTTCAACCATTATATATCCCATTCTATTGTTACAGATCGTTTGTTGAAAATCACATCCGTGAGGTACATAAGGGGCATCCGGTAATAGTAACCGAGCTGAATATAGAACAGGAAATGAGCGATGTACCTATAGGTAACACACTTTATAACTCAAAACGTCGTTTTATGTTACCTGTAAGAGGACATAAACTCTGAGATGTGTTAGATATTTACCAATATCAACTAGTATTTAAAATAGACACCAAAACAACAATGTCAGAGAAAACTGTATTGTGACATTTTATGTCGGTAACAGTTTATATAAAATATATATTTATTAATATGTAGATGTAGTCTGTCCGATTAGCTACAGTGGTTAGCACGCTCGCTACTCACCAATGCAACACGTGTTCGATCCTCGTACCGGGAAGTATGTGAGCTGGTACGGTGGTCGTCAGAACGGAGGAGTGCGTTTTTCCCCGGGTTTCCTCCCACATGGATGACCATAAATACGCTTTCATCCGCACCAACGAGAGTGATTAATATAAGTTGTTTCAGCTTGTTTGGCGATCGTTGTAAAATAATTAAAGTTTATACTTTTATGTAGACATTGGAGAGAGTAGTGACATTGCCCTGATAAAGGCGGGTCATCCCACTGAAACATTGGATACGGCTGCATGTGAACGTTGATATTTAAACATTGTTTGTGTATATGGTAACTGTTTTTTGTCATCCAAAAATTGTCACATGCATACCAAGGTCAAACATGTATTCAGTGAGTGTACTTCCTCTGTACAGTGTGTGTAAATACTACTGTAAGAAGCACTGCATATTGACCAAGTTATAGCTGTGTAATAGTATTTTCATTAAACTGTTAATATCTTATCGTCCATATAGGTTAGATAAAATAATGTATTGTTCTAGAGATTTATTAATTATCCATCCTCTCTATTTATATGCATCGTAGTTGGACAAATAGTTAATTTAATATAAAGGAGTACGGCTTTTTATTTTATTTTTGAGCGAATATGATCCTGTCGTATATCAAATCGAAGGTATCGACGAGGCGATCGCTCTGATGAAATTGCAATCCAAGATGGCGGCTGAAAGGTCAATAGATCGTTCTTTTATTAAACATTTAAAAATTCTTATTCACCCAAACAGTTTGGCCAATGTTAGCCAACTATCACAGTTATAGTCTATGGGTGTAGCAGCCAACTATCACAGTTATAGTCTATGGGTGTAGCAGCCAACTATCACAGTTATAGTCTATGGGTGTAGCAGCCAACTATCACAGTTATAGTCTATGGGTGTAGCAGCCAACTATCACAGTTATAGTCTATGGGTGTAGCAGCCAACTATCACGTATAGTCTATGGGTGTGCACCAACTATCACAGTTATGTTTGGTGTGGTTAGTTATAGTCTATGGGTGTAGCAGCCAACTATCACAGTTATAGTCTATGGGTGTAGCAGCCAACTATCACAGTTATAGTCTATGGGTGTAGCAGCCAACTATCACAGTTATAGTCTATGGGTGTAGCAGCCAACTATCACAGTTATAGTCTATGGGTGTAGCAGCCAACTATCACAGTTATAGTCTATGGGTGTAGCAGCCAACTATCACAGTTATAGTCTATGGGTGTAGCAGCCAACTATCACAGTTATAGTCTATGGTTGTAGCAGCCAACTATCACAGTTATAGTCTATGGGTGTAGCAGCCAACTATCACAGTTATAGTCTATGGGTGTAGCAGCCAACTATCACAGTTATAGTCTATGGGTGTAGCAGCCAACTATCACA
>CM026403.1:8420119-8441185 GCA_014843695.1 Archivesica marissinica
ATGGGTGTAGCAGCCAACTATCACAGTTATAGTCTATGGGTGTAGCAGCCAACTATCACAGTTATAGTCTATGGGTGTAGCAGCCAACTATCACAGTTATAGTCTATGGGTGTAGCAGCCAACTATCACAGTTATAGTCTATGGGTGTAGCAGCCAACTATCACAGTTATAGTCTATGGGTGTAGCAGCCAACTATCACAGTTATAGTCTATGGGTGTAGCAGCCAACTATCACAGTTATAGTCTATGGGTGTAGCAGCCAACTATCACAGTTATAGTCTATGGGTGTAGCAGCCAACTATCACAGTTATAGTCTATGGGTGTAGCAGCCAACTATCACAGTTATAGTCTATGGGTGTAGCAGCCAACTATCACAGTTATAGTCTATGGGTGTAGCAGCCAACTATCACAGTTATAGTCTACGGGTGTAGCAGCCAACTATCACAGTTATAGTCTACGGGTGTAGCAGCCAACTATCACAGTTATAGTCTACGGGTGTAGCAGCCAACTATCACAGTTATAGTCTATGGGTGTAGCAGCCAACTATCACAGTTATAGTCTACGGGTGTAGCAGCCAACTATCACAGTTATAGTCTATGGGTGTAGCAGCCAACTATCACAGTTATAGTCTATGGGTGTAGCAGCCAACTATCACAGTTATAGTCTACGGGTGTAGCAGCCAACTATCACAGTTATAGTCTACGGGTGTAGCAGCCAACTATCACAGTTATAGTCTACGGGTGTAGCAGCCAACTATCACAGTTATAGTCTATGGGTGTAGCAGCCAACTATCACAGTTATAGTCTATGGGTGTAGCAGCCAACTATCACAGTTATAGTCTACGGGTGTAGCAGCCAACTATCACAGTTATAGTCTATGGGTGTAGCAGCCAACTATCACAGTTATAGTCTATGGTGTAGCAGCCAACTATCACAGTTATAGTCTATGGGTGTAGCAGCCAACTATCACAGTTATAGTCTATGGGTGTAGCAGCCAACTATCACAGTTATAGTCTATGGGTGTAGCAGCCAACTATCACAGTTATAGTCTATGGGTGTAGCAGCCAACTATCACAGTTATAGTCTATGGGTGTAGCAGCCAACTATCACAGTTATAGTCTAGGGTGTAGCAGCCAACTATCACAGTTATAGTCTATGGGTGTAGCAGCCAACTATCACAGTTATAGTCTATGGGTGTAGCAGCCAACTATCACAGTTATAGTCTATGGGTGTAGCAGCCAACTATCACAGTTATAGTCTATGGGTGTAGCAGCCAACTATCACAGTTATAGTCTATGGGTGTAGCAGCCAACTATCACAGTTATAGTCTATGGGTGTAGCAGCCAACTATCACAGTTATAGTCTATGGGTGTAGCAGCCAACTATCACAGTTATAGTCTATGGGTGTAGCAGCCAACTATCACAGTTATAGTCTATGGGTGTAGCAGCCAACTATCACAGTTATAGTCTATGGGTGTAGCAGCCAACTATCACAGTTATAGTCTATGGGTGTAGCAGCCAACTATCACAGTTATAGTCTATGGGTGTAGCAGCCAACTATCACAGTTATAGTCTATGGGTGTAGCAGCCAACTATCACAGTTATAGTCTATGGGTGTAGCAGCCAACTATCACAGTTATAGTCTATGGGTGTAGCAGCCAACTATCACAGTTATAGTCTATGGGTGTAGCAGCCAACTATCACAGTTATAGTCTATGGGTGTAGCAGCCAACTATCACAGTTATAGTCTATGGGTGTAGCAGCCAACTATCACAGTTATAGTCTATGGGTGTAGCAGCCAACTATCACAGTTATAGTCTATGGGTGTAGCAGCCAACTATCACAGTTATAGTCTATGGGTGTAGCAGCCAACTATCACAGTTATAGTCTATGGGTGTAGCAGCCAACTATCACAGTTATAGCCTTTTCAGATTTTTTTAATGGTTTGTCGCAAATAAACGATGGCAAAAATAAAACAAATTCTTCAAACATTTACGCGGGAACCACCGGTCAGATTAATAATAGGTGGGAACGATCGACGTACAATGCTCTTTCAAAGTTGTTAAAATTGTGACCACGAGGTAAAACAAGTGATCGATACAGGGCCAGCATCGCCCTCTTATTATTACATGTTGTGTGTCACATGTTTTTTTAGAACACAACCCTTCGTGTTTTATTTCTAAACTCGTTATAGTATTTCTTATCAGATTAATTACATGTAGAGCTACATAAATCTTGTCATTTATTAAAATGAATTCATATCTTGATTTTGCAAGTTGAACTGTCGATTCTTGTCACATATTTGTTCCCATCTTTGTAGGCTCTCCTCGTCAATGTGTTACACTAAAGCGCAAGGAACCGCCCCTGGAACAACTACCCATCACGCCACCAAATATCCCCGCCTCAGCTAAAATTATGAAAGTAGACGACACTACAGAAATGAAAGTGCCAATGAAGTGGCCGGCACCTAAGCTGGTGTCGCACATCAACCTAGGACACACTCCGATACCTACCACGCCTAAACTGAAAATTATTTTAAAACCGAACACAACTGACCGTAATGCAGTACAGACGCCAGAGTTGTTAACAACACTCACACGACCAGTACAACAAAATACACCTCAAACTGATACTCCAAGCCTGAAGACCCCTCCACTGATAGCCACAAACATATCACCAATTCCGCAAGTAAATACAACAATAAATCCTCTTCGATTTGTGGAAAGGAATCGCACCACCTTCAAGACAATGTATAAGTGTGTATTTGATCCGGAGACTTGTAACCACATTTCTAAAGACAAGTCAAAAATGAAACAACATCTGTTCATGCACGTCGAGTATAAACCATGGACATGTGACTTCTGTGATATGACAGCCAGCCAATCATCGCATATTAAAAATCACGTGAGAACGGAACACCCGGGCACTGTAGAGACATCATTTAAGTACAAACGGCATAATTATTTGGAAAAACATATTGAGGGCTTTTTGACAAAGGGATTGTTTACGGTGCCAGTAAACGAATACCGTGCCATAATGGATATGAAGGGGAACACCAAATCGTCAAAGCAGCCGACATTTGATAGGGACGAAGAAGGGAACTTACTCTGTCCGTACTGTAGCTACAGAACGAAGAGTGGTGGCATGACGGACCACGTTAAGATGAAACACATGCAGCCTCGTTTCAAATGCCATTGGTGCGACTACAGGGCGTTCTATAGGTCAGAGATCAGGAAACACCACCGGAAGGAGAAGACCCACTCGGGTTTTGAGTTCAAAACCCAGGAGCTTGACCTAGTACAGGTCATGGAAGGATACAAAGATAAAGGTTGTACATTATTATCAATAATAACTCTACAAAATGTTATTTTTTTATAATTACGATTTTCGAGTCTATTAAATAAGACAGTAACTGAGCAATTTACATGTAATAAAGAAAATAATAGCTTTTAAAATATGTGTATCTAAAATACAATTTGAGTTATACTACCTTTGTGTAAACTAACATTTGATCGACAATGAAATGTTTTATAATTCCCATATTTGACGTCAAATGTGTTCTCGGGATATTTAAATGTTACCCGAGTGCAGCTGACAGTTTTACAACATTACATAAACATCAACATACGCTTGCTACCACAACGTTGCCTTGCCGACTGGTCAGTTGTCCAATGATTAACACGTTGGATAGCCATGCAACGAAAGGTTGATATAACATACTTCGCTATAGAGAAAAAATATATAACACGCTGCATTACAAATCAAATATTTTAATGTGACTTGTTACATATAAAATTATCTCTGACGTAAAATTTAGTTTGTTTGGTATACTAAAATAACACACACTGTTTAATTTATTAATGAAAGTATCATAGCAAATATATTAAATTATTGTGTAGATATGGAAATTAAGTACATGCATATCTGCTCAGTTTTAAACTTTTAATAATTTGCAGAAATCGAATATAATAATTATGTTTGTGTTTTTGCTTCACAGAAGACTCGACATCACTTGGTGATAATTCAGCCAGTACTGCAACCGAAATTCATCTAGATGCAAGCCAATACTTGGATGATGAAGATGAAGATGATGAGGACGACGATGATGACAGGAATAGCGTGTGTTCTTCTAGTGAAGGATCGTCAATGGGAGATTATCAACAAGGTTACGTGGAATATACAACTGAGCAACTTTCCGACCTATGTACAAACAGACAAGCGAAATGTGAACTTACTGGTGTAGAGAACGACACTGAAACAGCTCTAGATGTTGCAAATAAACATGCTTTGCTCGGAGAAATCAATACAGAGATTGGACCAGACGGTTCAATGAAAATTGTACCGAAACATAGAAATGAAAATGTAGAGGTAACAATTGAAAATATAGCAAAGGATTCTGAATTTAAATGTGGATATTGCTCATTTTCAGCAGCATTAAGGGTCAAGGTGAAAATGCACTGCTCGAAGAAACATGTGGACGAAGAGGTTAAAGTGATCGACCATTCTATAGATCATTCGATGAAACAAGATCCGCCTGATACACAACAAGACAACTTAGATTTAGACGCAGATGACTGGAAAGGAACAAAATTTGAACAAGATTTACGAAGAGCAGGAATTTCCAAATTGAATCTAGCTTCTCTTTTCCCCCACAGCAAACGATTTCAGAAGTCTGATCTACATGATGATCAGTTAGATACAAAAGTACCAAATGAAAACCAAGATGCCGAGTTCAAAAAACCATTTGAGCCTATTTCTAAAATTAAATCAAATGACAGGAAGCTGGAAACAATTGAGAATAAAGATAATGTGACGTTAGAGCTAGATAAACAAGATTCCATAATATCTCTTAAAGATGTTGACAAAATTAATATTGATCAACATAGCGATCATCACAAGGTAACTAGCAAATCCAATGGATGCTCAGTTAATAACAATAACAAAAAAAACAGCATACTGATTAGTGATATACGATCGTTGAATCACGGTAAAAGTGATGAAACACATGTTGATTATTGCAGGGAACGAACCAATTCCGAAGATATGACAACAGCTCGAACAGAACAGATAGAGAAAAACGTGAACAAATCAATGCCAGAAAGACGCGATAGTACATGCCCACAAACATCTTTGTTTAATCTTGAAGATGAAGTTACTGAGAAATTTAACACTGAGAAACCAACAGAAACTGGTTGTCATGATTTGCGTTGCATTGTTGAACAAGCAGATAACATTAGAGAACCAATTCAAAACCAAAATGAACAAGATACTACGAAACGTGACAATGACTTTGCAGATATGGATAATGAAGAAATTGCTAATGTTGACAATGGACATGTGACTAATGATGCTACTCCATATAATAGTGAGGATCAAATTATAGATGCAGTCAACGGAAGCAACATCAAGGAAGTACCAGTCAATATTGAAGAACGTTCTGCAAGTACTCAACAATACATTAGTAAAATTAACGAAACCAAGATGATTAGCAGAGCGTTTAATGAACACCAAGAAAAGGATACTGGTATTTTGGAATTAGTTCCCACAAGAAGCATTCCTGTAGTGAATGGGTACCAATTTGCTACTGATGGAACAATTAAAGACATTAAGGAAATAAAACAGACAGAGGATACTTCACATGAGAATGTATCAGCTATTTCAAAGGAATCAAGTGGCGGTAATGGGCACAATGCTGATGAGGTATGTTACGAATCCGATATTTTAAAGATGGACGGTACGAGCGAGAAGGTGGTTGAAATGAAATTGAAATCAGTTGCTGGAGATCAGGATAAACAAAGATTAAGTTCTATTATTGATATTCCAACAACTAATGGTTCTACATGCGCTATGAACGATATATGTCAGGACACGTAGCAAACCAAAACGTGAAGACAAACTGGTCTATTGTAATGGTGTAAAGTCTGGATGTATTGTATTGATGGACGATGGTTTGGTGTTGTTATCTACAAATAATGTGCGCTTTCCCCAGACATATTTTTGGCGCTGTCTATGATAGTGAAGACCATATGTTAGAACATACACATGCCTTACGTTGCGTTATAAAGCCGATAGCTCACTCATTACTTACGTTATACATTTTGTTTAATTTTCGGTTTGTTTAGTTTACATTTATATCTTTAGTTTATACAAATTTATTTTAGCTCGATTGCGAAACAAGTTCTTACAACTTATATTAATCACTCTCGAGACCTCATTCGTGATGGCATCCATCGCCACGAGGGAGAGAAGATGCATCGTAGAATTTAAATGCCTTGCCTAAGGGCACACTTGTAACTGTTCCAGTGGGGCTGGAACTCCAGGCATTTCGCAGCTGGAACGAACGCTCTACCACTGCGCTATCACGACTTCCATTATATCTTTGAACTCCATGTCGAAACAAGTTCTTACGACATAACTTTAGTCTCTCTAAAGATCTCAATCCTGATGTAATCCGTCGTCAGTTCTGTTTACAGAGCCCTACCAGGACATCTATCAGAACGACTACTTTCAAAGTCACTCAACGGTTAATGGTTGTTTATCAAATGAATGATCTCTGTCAAAACTGTGTAGTCAATAATAGTCTGTGTGTATGTGTGTATTTTACGTTTATTTATCGTCGCTACCGTTTGTCCATGTGAGCGACCTCTCCTGAAGAGATTAGTCATTTTAGATTTTTGGAGGATAGTGCAATGATACAGACAGAGACCCATTCCAGAGTCTCCTCTGGTTCTTTTACGTGCATGGTGTACAGCACCGACACGAGACCTTGGTTTAACGTCCCATCTGAAAGACTGTTAATTTTATTAGGGTCAGACGGGGGATGGAACCTGCGATCCCTGGATTACCAGACCACTGGACTACGTATCCGTCTAATATTTTTTTAACTTCCTCGTGTTTTATGGCTCGTTAGAAATCCATTACCTAATAACAAACTGTATACAATGTATACACTTGTAAAATAGTTCCCTATAAAGGTACCATGTTATTTCCGAAGTCAAATATGTTGACAAACGTAGTGGAATGCTTATAAATATAATTATGCCTTTCTTATTTTAATTTTCTTTTAACTTACTAGTTGGTGGGATCGATCACGTACCAGTTTGTGTTTATTTTTCTTTGTCATTATTATTTATATATATAGTAAATATATAACATTTGAAGTAAAGCACAAAGGCAGTTTGTGAATAGCTGTTTACAGTTTATATTTGTCACAGGGTGAGAAAAATGTGCAGCCAACCTGGGACTCGAACCCGGGACCTTTCACTTACAGAACGAACTCTCTACATACGCAGCTAGGCGCGGGTCGATTACACATACTCTCCCCGATGGTGACTAAAACTAAAGTCCGTACCACGACATACTTCCCACAAATTTAGAATTCCTCCACGAATGTCCCGGTTTAGAGACCAAGGTAAACATGATCTCGATATATCCAGTCGTGAAACCCTCGTTGGTCACAGGGTGAGAAAAATAATGCAGCCATCCCGCCGGGACCTTTCGGTTACCGACTGAGCTAGCCAGACCGCTTACACATAATCTCCCCAATGGTGACCAGTCCGTACCGCGACATATTAATTACAACTCGTGAAGCAACTGTTTGTAACATTTGTATTAAAGCGACATTACATCGCAAAAAGCCAAAGAAATGCATTTTTTCACGTCTTAAGAAGATGTGATGTGGAATTTAAAAGCCTTGCCTAAGGGCACACTCGTAACGGCTCCAGCGGGGCTCGCCCTCCGGACCTTTCGCACGCTCTACCACTGCGCTATCACGACTTCCACTATATGCTCGTACTCTCAGCACCTCGGTTACGATCGGACACCTTACACCTTATCCATTGCACCACGGAGGTAGACCATCATAGTGGTTGAGAACTCATGTGTTTTGTTTGTCTATGTTGAGGTTCAAAGTCGCACCTACACCTTGGATCATATTGCGAGTCTCCAGCTAGTAGTGGTGGAGGAAGACCCCGGGTATCCGAACAGTACTTCACACAGGCGGATATAACCACCGACCTTCCGCACACCATCTGGAACGCTTACTCACATGAAAGAATTCAACACCCTAGTGAGTTTCGAACCTACATTGGTGACGGGCAAGTGATTTGAAGTCAACGACATTAACTACTCGGCTATGGATGCCCCTGAGCATTGATACGCAAGTACTGATACAGCGTCAACGTTGGTATCATATTGAAATGTGTGCTCAAGAACACTGAAGCTTTAGCAAAGTAACACATTTACATCTATAAAGAATTTTCCAATACTGATTCATTTCAGTGTTTGTTCGGGTTTTACGCATGCATCAGCACAATTGTGGGCTATATCCAGGCGGGCAGTTCACCGTACAACAGCTTTCCTGGACGGCGGTTAACCAGTACTTGGTGCATCAACCTCCGTAAGAAACTGCCAACTGTTTCATATAAATGAGACAATGTTGGAAACCTGTGACCAACAGACGGATCTGTAGTCCAGTGGTAACACGTTGGACTAGTAACCCAGGGATCGCAGGTTCGATCCCCCGTCTGACCCTAATACAATTAACAGTTTCAGATGGGACGTTAAACCGAGGTCTCGTGTCGGTGCTTTACACGGTGCACGTAAAAGAACCAGAGGAGACTCTGGAATGGGTCTCTGTCTGTATCATGCACTATCCTCCAAAATCTAAAATGACTAATCTCTTCAGGAGGCGTCGCTCATATGGGCAACCGGTAGCGACGATAAATAAACGTAAAACACAGAAAACACACCTGTGACCACCAGTGATGATATGTTACAGTGGTATACAAGTTGGGGACCTTAGCCACTCGACCACGGAAGCGGACTCAAATTTTGGACTCATTTCAGTGTCTTATAAAGATTAGACTTTATACTGTGAAACAAAATAGTTCAATGTTTGTAAGTGGAATTTATGCAAATGAACTTTATTGCAGGTGTTTGTAATGAAAAGCGTGCTGGTATTGTTTTATATTTTAAGTTTATACAAATTTATTTTAGCTCGATTGCGAAAGAAGTTCTTACAACGTATATTAATCACTCTCGAGACCTCATTCCTGATGGATTATATCGCCACGAGGGAGAGATAAGTAGTATCCCTAACTTAAAGTTCATCTGTGAACAAATTTAAAAGAAGCTAATTTCAACTGATTTGGGTAGGTATGGGTATGGACAACTACCAAAAAAGAGTAAGGAGGGATAGGGGTTGGGGAAACTTTTATTAGAGGTCAATGGTCATTGACCTCTGCCTAAATCATATAAAATTGTATTTCAGCAACACAATATGGTATATAGATGATCTTGGTGTCAAAATACACAGGATTACGAAAGATGACATAGAATAATTACTGACCTATGGAACCAATTCCTGACCTCCGAAAATGAGGTCAAAGGTCAAAAATAGACGTCTTATCACTAAAATATCATATCATATTGGTAACAGTAATAGAATTATACCAAGATACAAACTAAATATGAAATGGATTCTTCACCACCGAACTACGAGGTTAATGGTCAAAATAAGCAGGGGGGGGGGGGTAACGTTCATTACTGTCAAATAGTTTGTGTATGTAAAGTATATGTGAATTTATAATCAACAAATTGCAGATTACTGCTCACAACTTAGAACTTACAGTATCTATCGGCAACAACAAATTAATAATAGTCTGTTTCCTCTTCATCGCTACCAATTTCTTCTTCTGCATCTTTGCTATATGTTCCATTGTCGCCATGCCCAGGGCACACTCCACATGCAGATACACACGACATGCGAGCTTTCATGCAGCTGCATATCATTGTTTGACATTGCCTCTCCCCTTCCTTGCAGTTGCAACCAATTACTTTCAGAAGGTTGTCTGGCGCCATACCAACATATAGCATTTTTGGTCTAAGTTTTCTGTTGGAATCTAACTCCAATCCTCTTCCTTTGGGATCAAGAATAGAGGTGTCAAGATGCTTCCATACCACAACTTGAAGATGGATACGAAGGGAATGTTGAGCTGTTGCATCTTCCGTTGGTGGTAGGCGGTCAGGATCGATTTTGCCCTTGGCTGCTTGCTTCTTGAACTTCATGTAGCGATACTTTTCTAGGGGAGTATCCCCACAGCCATATGTGATATGCATGACTTTTAATCCAGCTGTTCGAATTATGGAGTCGGTTGAAGTGGGACTTGTGAATGCAGTAATGACACTGGCAGGAAATCTGCATTTGTAGAGAGCACATTTGGTATGTCCATGAATGCATGAAACAGTTTCGTTTCCAGACCAGCCATACTTGAAGAGGAACTCTTCATTGTCTCCGATGTGTATGCTAGAGATGTCGTAAAGACACCAAAATCTGCTTGTAAATACAAATTAGTACAGTGGATAGGCCTATGATAGCAGAGCAATATAAAAATATCAGTGTCCTGGGCGACAACAACAACTGGGGATTTAACACTTGCGACCAAGTCCATTGCAGACCTAACAATCAGCGTGTCACCATCATCATTTGCTTGGCGTACAGTGATATTGTGGCTTGCCATCTCTGCAGATATCATCATGATTAAGGCTCCTTTGTTCTTCGCATTTGCCAGGAAAACCTATCTGGCACATGATGTAATCAATTCCGGTGTGACCCTCATGTCTGGAGAAACCTTCGTCCCAGCCATGAGCCGCATATTTCCATGGTCTTTCATTGATGATTCCTCCCCGTAGCCATCAAACACTACAGTAGGATCCTTGAATTTGTTGTCAACATATCTGACATATGTATCAACTATAGTTTTGATGTTTTGCACCGCTGGACCACTTTACCTGATGAAGTAGCCACCCTCCATCAACAACATGCAACTATTTATGTCCACGTCAAGTTGTGTATCTGTTTCCTTGAGCATCTTGCCAAATACATGTGTTTTGGGTTTTCTCATCATGTGATCCATTGTGAAAACCATGCAGAAATCAACTTGACGTGCTGGCTGTCATTCTCTAGACGCTTTGCCCCTATGTCTGTGTGGGTCCTCTTACTCCGCTTTCCACCAATCATTTCTTTCATCAGGTCCCCCAGAAGCTTGAGATGTGAAAACGTACCAGCCCATACTTTCACAGAGCTCTCGTTGCGCATTCTTCCTCTTGTCAAACCTCCATTTGACTTGTCTTTCCGCATGAGTGTCTCTTCGATTGTCTGGTCAGAAAATTGTCCAGAAATGTGCTCATCGCTGTAGTGTGTTGTGTGATTCCCCACTATGAAAGCTTCATGCACCTGCAAATGAAAAGAACACCCTTAACATTTATCTCACCTATAGGGAGTAGAATGGAAACATAAGAAGACTACAATATGTAGATATGTGCAATGAGAGATGATGCCATCTCAAACATGGAAATAGGGCAAGAGGACAGCCACCACACTAAATACTACTTCGAACTCAAAAGAGAATATACAGGATTAAGTTGGCAAGATTTACGACAAATTAAAGGTGAACAGACATATTTGAAATGCTTTTGCTGAAGTCCAACATTCATGAAAACACATGCTTCCAGATAATAAATGTATTTACAATAAGATCGCATTGAGTTTACATATACTAACCTGAGGATAAACGTCTGGAAGTCTAAGCATCTCTTGCATGTACATGCGTCCAAATTTGACGAACTGCCCATGTCCAGCTGTGGCAAATATACCAATCATGCTAGAAACGGCATTCAGATGTCCATGCCAATCATGGAGTCTTTCTGCCAATATGAACTATTGTGCTCTTCTTACAAGTTGGTGGTATAGAACCCACAACTTTGCAGTTCTTGACATTTCCTGCTAGTCCTTGAGTCTCTCATCCAGACTTTCGCTGTTACTTTCATCCATCATGTGTTTCACCATCGCGGCATCTGTTAAGAAGTGTGCTCTCAGAGCCTTTGAGTATGCTGCACCTTGCTCATTTTTATATAATACGGTGATTTTCCTGTTATAAATATGACATTTTAGTGATAAAACAGCTTTTTTTACCTCATTTTCAGAGGTCAGGATTTGGTCACAAGGGTCAATAATTATCTTATGTCATCTTCTTTTGTAATTCTTTCACAGATTGGCTAATATATGGCTAATTTAGGGTTACTAAAGAGGCAACGTGAAATTTAAATGTCTTGCCTAACAATCGCAACGGGGTTCGAACTCCAGACCTTTCGCACCTGAAGCGAACGCGCATCCACTGCGCTATCACGACTTCCACTTCCACATTTTAAGTTTGATACTGATGTTAATTGTATTTCAAAATGAGGATTTGCTCGTCTAGAGCTATATGCCTTCTTGATCACCATATTTGTTTATGACTTAATTTTATTTTGTTTATTTACGTGAGGATATCTTGTACCTGTTTTATACTAGAGGACATAGAAAACGCACACCTACATTATATACTAGAGGACATAGAAAACGCACACCTACATTATATACTAGAGGACATAGAAAACGCACACCTACATTATATACTAGAGGACATAGAAAACGCACACCTACATTATATACTAGAGGACATAGAAAACGCACACCTACATTATATACTAGAGGACATAGAAAACGCACACCTACATTATATACTAGAGGACATAGAAAACGCACACCTACATTATATACTAGAGGACATAGAAAACGCACACCTACATTATATACTAGAGGACATAGAAAACGCACACCTACATTATATACTAGAGGACATAGAAAACGCACACCTACATTATATACTAGAGGACATAGAAAACGCACACCTACATTATATACTAGAGGACATAGAAAACGCACACCTACATTATATACTAGAGGACATAGAAAACGCACACCTACATTATATACTAGAGGACATAGAAAACGCACACCTACATTATATACTAGAGGACATAGAAAACGCACACCTACATTATATACTAGAGGACATAGAAAACGCACACCTACATTATATACTAGAGGACATAGAAAACGCACACCTACATTATATACTAGAGGACATAGAAAACGCACACCTACATTATATACTAGAGGACATAGAAAACGCACACCTACATTATATACTAGAGGACATAGAAAACGCACACCTACATTATATACTAGAGGACATAGAAAACGCACACCTACATTATATACTAGAGGACATAGAAAACGCACACACCTACATTATATACTAGAGGACATAGAAAACGCACACCTACATTATATACTAGAGGACATAGAAAACGCACACCTACATTATATACTAGAGGACATAGAAAACGCACACCTACATTATATACTAGAGGACATAGAAAACGCACACCTACATTATATACTAGAGGACATAGAAAACGCACACCTACATTATATACTAGAGGACATAGAAAACGCACACCTACTTAATACTAGAGGACGCACACCTACATTATATACTAGAACTAGAGGACATAGAAAACGCACACCTACATTATATACTAGAGGACATAGAAAACGCACACCTACATTATATACTAGAGGACATAGCACACCTACATTATATACTAGAGGACATAGAAAACGCACACCTACATTATATATACTAGAGGACATAGAAAACGCACACCTACATTATATACTAGAGGACATAGAAAACGCACACCTACATTATATACTAGAGGACATAGAAAACGCACACCTACATTATATACTAGAGGACATAGAAAACGCACACCTACATTATATACTAGAGGACATAGAAAACGCACACCTACATTATATACTAGAGGACATAGAAAACGCACACCTACATTATATACTAGAGGACATAGAAAACGCACACCTACATTATATACTAGAGGACATAGAAAACGCACACCTACATTATATACTAGAGGACATAGAAAACGCACACCTACATTATATACTAGAGGACATAGAAAACGCACACCTACATTATATACTAGAGGACATAGAAAACGCACACCTACATTATATACTAGAGGACATAGAAAACGCACACCTACATTATATACTAGAGGACATAGAAAACGCACACCTACATTATATACTAGAGGACATAGAAAACGCACACCTACATTATATACTAGAGGACATAGAAAACGCACACCTACATTATATACTAGAGGACATAGAAAACGCACACCTACATTATATACTAGAGGACATAGAAAACGCACACCTACATTATATACTAGAGGACATAGAAAACGCACACCTACATTATATACTAGAGGACATACGCACATTATATACTAGAGGACATAGAAAACGCACACCTACATTATATACTAGAGGACATAGAAAACGCACACCTACATTATATACTAGAGGACATAGAAAACGCACACCTACATTATATACTAGAGGACATAGAAAACGCACACCTACATTATATACTAGAGGACATAGAAAACGCACACCTACATTATATACTAGAGGACATAGAAAACGCACATACATTATATACTAGAGGACATAGAAAACGCACACCTACATTATATACTAGAGGACATAGAAAACGCACACCTACATTATATACTAGAGGACATAGAAAACGCACACCTACATTATATACTAGAGGACATAGAAAACGCACACCTACATTATATACTAGAGGACATAGAAAACGCACACCTACATTATATACTAGAGGACATAGAAAACGCACACCTACATTATATACTAGAGGACATAGAAAACGCACACCTACATTATATACTAGAGGACATAGAAAACGCACACCTACATTATATGATTATTATTACATGAAAACGAATTACGAAGGAGTCCATCAAAGATATATCACATCTTGATTACAAAACACAAACTGAACATAAACTGAACTAAAAATATTCCAAAATGTTTAAAACTATGTATAGTTATTGTTTTTCATGTAAAAACACACTTATCCGAAGTGTGTGTTTTCTATGTCCTCTAGTATAGTATTTCTTAACTTCCGGCCATTATGTTTTGCATACTTATTTATCAAATGATAATAAGTAAAGTGTCCAGCAAAGTTTGTGTTAATAGTATACACATTTATTTTAGCTAGATTTCGAAACAAGGTTTTACAACGTTAGATTAATCGTTCTCGAGATCTCATTCCTGATGAAATCCATCGCCATGAGCGAGAGAGAAGAAGCAATGTGGAATTTAAATGCCTTGCCTAGGGGCTCAACCGTAACGTCTACAGCGGGGCACGAACAAGGCTCCGGGCTGTTCGCACCTGAAAGCAAATGCGCTACCACAGCGCTATAACGACTTCAAAGTTTTAATAAAGTGTCTTTACGTACACAACAAGCACTTTCGATGCAGCTAATTTGTAGACAACCCACTGGAATGGCACGCATGGGCTTATTGTGGCAGGTGGTGATTATACGGTTATTAACAAGCAGTGAAAACAGATTGATTGGAGATGAAATATTGGTCTTTAGAGAAAAGAGGTACATCAAGTGTTTAAGTTTTAACATATTTTTCTTCATTTTGTCATTTGTACACAAAATATGTCGTGACACACTTTCCGGATCGGTATATACGATATACACCACACAGATACTGGTTCCAAT
Source organism: Archivesica marissinica (assembly GCA_014843695.1). NCBI lineage: Eukaryota > Metazoa > Mollusca > Bivalvia > Venerida > Vesicomyidae > Archivesica > Archivesica marissinica. The sequence continues at coordinate 8,435,634 of CM026403.1, forward strand.
GTTTGTACTGTAAACTCATTGCCTGTAAAGTCGTTGTCACAGCGTTAATGTCGATAGCATTTCTTATTGCTTGTATAGTTGCTGTGTCACGGTGACGGAATTTCAGACGGACTATATAATTAGTTCATCATCTCATGCAGCCAGGGTTCCAATCTGTCGATTTTACACTTCTGGCAAAATGATATCAGAAACTCAATACGGCTCAATTAATGGTTTCGGTGTTAAATATATATTTATATAACAGACCAGGTAATATATATTAACGCCTGTTCCCCGGCAACATCTCATTCGCCTCGCTCCGTTTCAGATATTTGAATATTCCTCGGGTGCCAGAATGTTTGATTCCTTATCTGACCACCCTGTACATGTTGATCACGCTGCTTCTGTGGTACAACTTTCGGTTTTAATGTATAATTTGAATATTCACCGACATCTGATTGGGCGTGGCTGAGTGTTACACCATCATCGGAGAATTGATTGGTTCTATTGTGAGCATGCGCGTTATGTATGCTAGATGCTGACCTATTAACATAGCTGTACGATTCTTTTATTGTTATTGCACTTTCGAAATAGATAGAATTGAGAAGCAACACGTCTGTTTGTTTATCCGTGAATACTGAAATGAAATGAAAGTTGCACTCATATACTATTTCAATGCAATATACAACCCTAAACAATATCTGACTAAAACCGACGGTGACGACCTGCATACATGCTAGGACATTGATCATAGATTCTAAAAAAATAACAAAAAGAAGTCAGTTCCTCCTCATCCCAGAAAAAACCCAACAACAACAACGACGACGACGACGGCGGCGGCGGCGGCAGCAGCAGCAGCAGCAGCAGCAGCAGCAACAACAACAATAACAGCAGCAGCAACAACATAAACAACAACAACTTTCCAATTGGTCTGGTTAGTAACGTTGAGTTCCACTTTTGTGGACTATCACTTGGCAACACTCACTTGGTAACACTCACTTTGAAACTAACTCTTGTAAACCATCACTTAGCAACACTCACTTGGGAACTAATTATTGTAAACAATCACTTGGCAACACTCACTTTGAAACTAACTCTTGTAAACCATCACTTAGCAACAATCACTTGGGAACTAATTCTTGTAAACTATCACTTGGCAACACTCACTTGGCAACACTCACTTGGGATCTAACTCTTGTAGTCCATCACTTAGCAACACTCACTTGGGAACTAACTCTTGTAAACCATCACTTGGCAACACTCACTTGGGAACTAACTCTTGTAAACTATCACTTAGCAACAATCACTTGGGAACTAACTCTAGTAAACTATCACTTGGCAACATTCACTTGGGAACTAACTCTTGTAAACCATCACTTAGCAACAATCACTTGGGAACTAACTCATGTAAACTGTCACTTGGCATCAATCACTTGGAAACTAACTCTCGTAAACCATCACTTAGCAACAATCACTTGGGAACTAACTCTTGTAAACTGTCACTTGGCAACACTCACTTGGGAACTAACTCTCATAAACAATCACTTGGTAACACTCACTTGGGAACTAATTCTTGTAAACTATCACTTGGCAACACTCACTTTGAAACTAACTCTTGTAAACCATCACTTAGCAACAATCACTTGGGAACTAACTATTGTAAACTATCACTTGGCAACACTTACTTGGGAACTAACTCTTGTAAACTATCACTTAGCAACAATCACTTGGGAACTAACTCTTGTAAACTATCACTTAGCAACACTCACTTGGGAACTAACTCTTGTAAACTGTCACTTTGCAACAATCACTTGGAAACTAACTATCGTAAACTATCACTTGGCAACACTCACTTGGAAACTAACTCTCATAAACAATCACTTGGCAACAATCATTTGGAAACTAACTCTTGTAAACTATCACTTGGCAACAATCACTTGGGAACTAACTCTTGTAAACCATCACTTGGCAACACTCACTTGGAAACTAACTCTTGTAAACTATCACTTTACAACAATCACTTGGAAACTAACTACATGTATTATAAAATGTCACTTGGCAACACTCACTTGGAAACTAACTCTTGTAAACTATCACTTGGCAACACTCACTTGGAAACTAACTCTTGTAAACTATCACTTGGCAACATTCACTTGGAAACTAACTCTCGTAAACTATCACTTGGCAACACTCACTTGGAAACTAACTCTTGTAAACTATCACTTGGCAACATTCACTTGGAAACTAACTCTTGTAAACTATCACTTGGCAACACTCACTTGGAAACTAACTCTTGTAAACTATCACTTTGCAACATTCATTTGGAAACTAACTCTCATAAACAATCACTTGGTAACACTCACTTGGAAACTAACTATCGTAAACTATCACTTGGCAACACTCACTTGGAAACTAACTTTTGTAAACTATCACTTGGCAACAAACACTTGGACACTAACTCTTGTAAACTATCACTTGGCAACAATCACTTGGAAACTAACTCTTGTGAACTGTCACTTGGCAACAATCACTTGGAAACTAACTCTCGTAAACTATCACTTGGCAACAATCACTTGGAAACTAACTCTCGTAAACTATCACTTGGCAACAATCACTTGGAAACTAACTCTCGTAAACTATCACTTGGCAACACTCACTTGGAAACTAACTCTTGTAAACTATCACTTGGCAACAATCACTTGGAAACTAACTACACGTATTGTAAAATGTCACTTGGCAACAACCACTTGGACACTAACTCTTGTAAACTATCACTTTGCAACACTCACTTGGAAACTAACTCTCGTAAACTATCACTTGGCAACAATCACTTGGAAACTAACTCTCGTAAACTATCACTTGGCAACAATCCCTTGGAAACTAACTCTCGTAAACTATCACTTGGCAACACCATATTCTTTACATTAGGACCAGACGCATACATAGGAACATGAACTATAAACAAAGATCATAAACAAATAGCATTTCGCTGGCAGCATATAAATGATGACACATAGAAGATACTTACATATTAACAACACCATAAGGACTGCTATAAGAACAAAAATGTACTTCAGTATTCTAAGACATGGCCTCGGTAGTCGGCATATCGCCATCCTCTCAACTCCTCCGGATACCTGTACACAGAACTATGTATTGTAGTAATATATGATGGAGCATTGGCAATATGAATAACAACATCCTTCATGTGCACTGCAGTGGCGTAGCTAGGAGGCAAATTATGTGCAGGCCCGGGTAAAGAATGTTGAGTGAGCGTAGCGAACGAGGTTGGTAGAGGGTCCGGGGGCATGCACCTCCGGAATATTTTGGGTTTTAGGATGCAATTTCCAGCGTTCTGCTGCATTTAAAAGACAAATTCGGACATGTTTTTATAACAAATAAACATGATATATATTTTTTTATCTTCAAAATGATGTGCAGGCCCGGGCCTTTTGGCCTAATGGCAGCTACGCGCCTGCACTGGGATAAGGATATTCCACCCAAGTGCTCATCATATGAATCTCTCAATTCCTCCGGACTACCCGTAAACAGAAATATGTACCATTTGGTAGGATTTGTAGTGTTAATAACCAGTCCTACAGCAAATATAGTGTTGATAGCTGGGGGATGCTGGAGAACGTATTATACAGGGAGATATTGTGTAAAGCCATCAACCAAATAACAGACAAGGAGACAACAGTTATTCGACAAGCTTAAACATTATTTATTTCAGTATGTTTACATGTAATCAAGAAATAAACATTTAAACTATAATGTTAACAGCAGTAAATGTCTTGCCTAATGGCACAATCGTAACAGCTCTCTTTGGGCTCGAACTCCGGGCCTTTCACATCTGAAGCGAACGCGCTACATCTGCTCTACCAGTAACAACGGAAAGATAACTCGTATGTCCTAAATATTAATTGTAATGTTATTTGTATCTAATAAAGAGAAAGGTTAACAACATGGATGTAATTAAATATGTATGCAATGTTTAATGCTAGCTCGAATGTAGTTTCAACAGGGCGTATACTTTGAATGATTATGTAATCTACTTCTATTCCGCTGTTACAAGATGTATGTACATGTTGTATGTATATGTTGTATAACACGATGTATGTATATGTTGTATGTACATGTTGTATGTACATGTTGTATAACACGATGTATGTACATGTTGTATAACACGATGTATGTACATGTTGTATGTACATGTTGTATGTACATGTTGTATAACACGATGTATGTACATGTTGTATAACACGATGTATGTACATGTTGTATGTACATGTTGTATAACACGATGTATGTACATGTTGTATAACACGGTGTATGTACATGTTGTATGTACATGTTGTATAACACGTTGTATGTACATGTTGTATAACACGATGTATGTACATGTTGTATGTACATGTTGTATAACACGTTGTATGTACATGTTGTATAACACGATGTATGTACATGTTGTATAACACGATGTATGTACATGTTGTATAACACGATGTATGTACATGTTGTATGTACATGTTGTATAACACGATGTATGTACATGTTGTATAACACGATGTATGTACATGTTGTATAACACGATGTATGTACATGTTGTATAACACGATGTATGTACATGTTGTATAACACGATGTATGTACATGTTGTATAACACGATGTATGTACATGTTGTATAACACGTTGTATGTACATGTTGTATAACACGATGTATGTACATGTTGTATAACACGATGTATGTACATGTTGTATGTACATGTTGTATGTACATGTTGTATAACACGATGTATGTACATGTTGTATAACACGATGTATGTACATGTTGTATAACACGATGTATGTACATGTTGTATAACACGATGTATGTACATGTTGTATAACACGATGTAACATGTTGTATGTACATGTTGTATAACACGATGTATGTACATGTTGTATAACACGATGTATGTACATGTTGTATGTACATGTTGTATAACACGATGTATGTACATGTTGTATAACACGATGTATGTACATGTTGTATAACACGATGTATGTACATGTTGTATAACACGATGTATGTACATGTTGTATGTACATGTTGTATAACACGATGTATGTACATGTTGTATAACACGATGTATGTACATGTTGTATGTACATGTTGTATAACACGATGTATGTACATGTTGTATAACACGATGTATGTACATGTTGTATGTACATGTTGTATAACACGATGTATGTACATGTTGTATTACATGTTGTATGTACATGTTGTATAACACGATGTATGTACATGTTGTATGTACATGTTGTATAACACGATGTATGTACATGTTGTATAACACGATGTATGTACATGTTGTATAACACGATGTATGTACATGTTGTATGTACATGTTGTATAACACGATGTATGTACATGTTGTATAACACGATGTATGTACATGTTGTATAACACGATGTATGTACATGTTGTATAACACGATGTATGTACATGTTGTATAACACGATGTATGTACATGTTGTATAACACGATGTATGTACATGTTGTATAACACGATGTATGTACATGTTGT
>CM026403.1:8442185-8512323 GCA_014843695.1 Archivesica marissinica
GGCGTGAAAATGATCGTCGTCCACCAGATAGAGGTAAATACACGGTCGTTCGTCCTTACTGGGACATGTAATAAACTTATTCCCGATTCGGGCGTTGATCACCATCACTTTCACGTTCAACGCCGCTTCGAATGCCTCTATATCGTTCAAACTGGATGGACGGTCGGTCGAAACACCCGCCATTTCGCTTAAAGCAACGGCGAGTTGCTTCTGCTGCTTCAGGTTTTTATTACAGAGATCAGTGTAATAACTTCTTGGAACTTTCTGGTGATGGAGTATTAGTTCCAGGTTACTTTTCTTTCCTCTCCCTTTCGTTATATCTTTCCATTCTTCGGGAATACATCGATTTAATTTCGCCCACGACACACCGATCGCTCTAGCCATACACAATTGGTCGTCATTCTCTATTGTAACTAGAGATGTTTTTAAGTGGAGAGAGTTATTCTTTCCGTGGAGTCTGGTAATGCGTCTCCTGGATCCGCCTTTAGGTAGGTCTATGGTTCCTATAGAAATCTCGAAACTCTGATCCAAGGATAAGTCTTGTTTGCTATTTAAGACTTTAGGTCTCAAAGGTACTACGATAGGATCTTGGAGCCCGTCGTGATGGATGACGACTCGACCTAAATCGTTCCCCTCCAAATCGCCCCGAGCTTGATCCAGCACGTCGTCTAACATCCGATGTAACCCGTCCCAGACATCGTTAAGCCGTTGACCACGGTGCTCTTCGTCGACCTTGACCTGGTACGTTTTATCCAAGGCCGAATTCTTAGCGTACGTCCTCTCAGATTTTTTTCTTATCGTATACTGTAGACCTCCGGAAGGTGGGGTGTCGGGTTGAGGGTCATCTCCACCCCCTATTTGAGCGATAGGTGGGTCCCAATCGTCCGTCAAACATATACGCTCAGTCTCCTCCATTTCTTCTTGATCCAATAAATAGACTCTAAACGTCTCTTCAGTATCATCGGCGCTCGACGGTGAGGCCCCGGGGGTGGCCATACCTCTAATCATCCCGTCTAACTGGTCAGTGACAAATTCGTCGCCGTACTCAGGATTTAGTAACTGAAACAACCGAAACCTCACCCCGGGCATTCTTGAAGACCCCACGTGGCAGGGAAGTTCATCAAATCGTTTTCGTTGTCGAACGAATTTATAATATCGTTTACCGAATTTATCTTGAAGGCTTGGTTTTTTGTAAAAGAATGAATTTATAGAGCAGAGATCCTTCTTATATACTACGGTCTCTCGTTTCATCGGTCGGTTATTTTTAACGTTAACGTACGTCACTATCCTGGATTCTGATTGGTCGGTTATAACGTCATTTTATAGAAATGCGTTATTTATAGTAACGTAGGTAATTGTTATTTATATCAATACGCTCTCCTTGGATAAATAAAAATAGCAATACCGGTTCTAACTAGTTTTCTATTTATAGTAACGTATGTCATTGTTATTTATAGCAATACGTTCTGATTGGATGAATATAAATAGCCTGTTCCCAATAGTTTTCTATTTATAGTAACGTAGGTCATTTATAGGATAGGTCTATACGTGTCTGGGCATGATTTCGTGACGCCAACGACTGACTGCTGTAATATTCCGGAAACTATAAACACGCGCGCGCTCAGTCCTTTGCGACTTAAGTATCGGATGCCAAAGTGTAAAGATATTTAGGTACCTATACGTATGATATAATAGAGCATCGCGGCCATCAACATCTTACGATCGAAATGACGATAATAAATAAAATCATGTTATCGGTATAATGAGAATGTGTAGAGGGAGGTAATTGTGTACGGACATTAGCTACGTAATTAGAATTAAAGGTAGATACGGACAGAAATGAATCAACACACCCCGAGTCGAATGGACCATTAATAAGCGAGATAGTGTTTTCCCGCCATTTTTATCCTCCATTTTGAAAATCGTAGGCGCGGAACGTATAATCGTTTAGTACGATTATCGAAACCCCCGGATAGATAGGACCTATAATAAAGCTTATATAACGAATTTATATCGGTACTTACGGTTTTTCGGATCACTACCTCCGGTATGAGGTCGGACAATTAATTGATTCGCGGATTCGTCATTGTCTCTTCGAGATCTTTCCGACGATACCAAACACGGCCAGTTTCCTCGAAAGATCATTTTTCTTCAAACTTATTTACGATTAAAGGGAGATAATCAGTATTATAGATATATCGAATAATGATAGATCAAAATGAAGGGTAGCGTCGGACTCGTGACGACGATACGCGTATATTAGAACTAACGTATAGTTACGTTACTTACGTTTAAATATTTTTTTCATCTTCATAAAGGGGACTTTAAGGATATATAAAATCTTTAAACCTCGATATCTCGAAAACCGTATAAATAAAGGAAATATATCGTCGGATCGGTCTCGCCGAGCTACGTCGAATTATACAGATTTCTACGCTTTAACGCCGAGTCGAAATATTGATGACGTCAGAGTCGTAGGCCAAGTCGTTTAGCTCCATTATAAACAGCATAGATCGTGCTCATACGCGGCACTACCCCTATATCTAATAATCGAATTATGGATATCCATATAAATACTAAATAAATAGCGAAACGTCGCCCCATAATTGTTGCTGTTTTTAGATTGATTTGAGTACCACTGTAGGCCTACATGGGATGTGTTATTTAAACAAATGACAGATATATATATAACTGAACAACTAGCGCTATACATGTTTCTAAAAATACCTGATTCGTCTGGCTAGAGCCAAAATAATCACTGCTATTTCAGCAGCAGATAGATTGGGAACGATGGATGAGATCAAAATGAGTCATTTTGTTTATAAAAATAGTATATCCGTCTATATAATATTGAGAATATGTTCTGTTCATGAAGACGCCGAGTGCTTACAAGAATTCCCCCACGGCAAGTACGCATACATTTAGCAAACGAGAGCGATTTTAATTATTTGCAGATACGTCTTAAAGACAATCTTGTTTGGGTGTTAGCTAATAAAATAGTGTCCATTAATGACTCATCACAAACGGTTCTTGTCTTATGAGATAGCGTAGTTGTGATAACGCAGTATCAAGCGAACGAACATTCCCTGTCGATCTCTCTTCACCATCGTTGGGATATCTCCACGTCAATTAGGACCAATTAGCTGCGGATGACCTCATGATTAAGTTATGTACGCACTCTGGGCTTATCAGATAATCCGCTATGTTGTAGCTCAGAGAAATTACATACATGTCCATCTTATACGCTAAATGACCATAACATATCCATCACGAAAACAGCAAAGCCGTTCCAGCGAAAAACTCATTATAAAACGTGTACCCGTAGCAATGCTTTAAACTGTTTCTCTGGATATAAGATGACGGGATATTTTCATCTTATGGAAACCCATATAACGAAGTTCTACCTGTATGAAGATGAAATATACCAGAAGTATGTTACTAGTAGTCACATGTTTTGGAGGATAGTGCACAAGGCAGAAGATGCTCCACAGACAGACAGACAGACAGACAGACAGACAGACAGACAGACAGACAGACAGACAGACAGACAGACAGACAGACAGACAGACAGACAGACAGACAGACAGACAGACAGACAGACAGACAGACAGACAGACAGACAGACAGACAGACAGACAGACAGACAGACAGACAAACAGACAGACAGACAGACAGACAGACAGACAGACAGACAGACAGACAGGCAGACAGACAGACAGACAGACAGACAGACAGAACTTAATATTTTATGAACGCGTGGATTATTTTATTGAACCAGGGATGTAATTAGTTTATACACATTTATGTTAGCTCGATCGCGAAACAAGTATTTGACATTTAACATTTCTTAATTACATTTACGGATTTCCGCGTCGATTTGTAGTAATTCGAAATTACCTTTAGATTATAACGGCTGACATTGGCAGGTGAAAGCAACCGTGGTATATAAACGTATTAATTACTTCAATTTTTTTAGAATCATGAAACAATTCGACATGCGATATTTAGAATTACCTGCGTCAGGTTTGGTTACATGCTGCTTTCTCGATGCTTAAACATTTCTCTCTCATTCCTAGATAAATTGTTAAGATTATTTGAGACGGCCCAACTGACAAACATACAGGAGGCCTGACAGGCATACCTCATACCGCTTGGATTCAGTTAATTATGTTAACGGGCATGGAACACCACGTATTAACGATTATACATTTATATTAATCGTTGTATCACTCTATACGATAAAATACGTGTACTTTATTCGTGTTTCATATGGCTACGAGTTGGCTAGTGACATGCCCCTCTAAAATGTTCGCGCAGACGGGCTTTATAATTTGAACACCGAGTATTAAACATTTATATTAATCGTTCCATCCCGCGTCTCATATTCCTTGATATGTTGGATGGATAATATTATTTTATTTTATTACAAATTTATATTTGCTCGATCGCGAAACAAGTTCTTACAACTTATATTAATCGCGCTCGATACCTCATTCCTGATGGAATCCATCGCCCTCTAAAACGTACATTATGGATTATTAATAATTTATCGCGTTTTTATGGAATTATACGTAACGAGGTAAGATATATATTATTCATTTTCGCTAAAGTACATAGGTTAAGTTTGTATATAGCGTATACTTAGGATTTCTTACGCGATAAAAACGAACGCCGAGTTTGAATAATATAATGAACTTACCCGTTGACAGCATGGTTGTGAAGCTTATGAAACGTTTGAGGCCTAAGTCCGTTCTAATCGGTCGATATTTAAAGAAGCGTTCGTAATCGTTATTTATGGATCGGTTCGTAGTCGATATTTATAGAAACGTACGCGATCGCTATTTATAGAGCGGTTCGTGTCTCGAGACGGAACGAACGTATTTAAAGATTTGTACTCGATTATTTTACGTCATGGTCGCTAAAAATATAAGGTCATCCAAAATGGCCGTCGCGTAGAGACTTATACGCTGTTACTAGATCGTCCGAGATGGACACCGAACGTAGAGGTACGTACACCGAGCTCGGTAGTTGCGCGATACGTCATCAGGTGGCTCTATTGTGACGCGTATACTAAAAATAAACCCGCACGCGCGTGACCTACTTTATATTACCTTATATGCAAATGAGTTACTATAAATCGTATTCAAAATTGCGCCCGTTTGTTTACATGCAAAGAGCTGGGTTTACTACTTGTTTGAATAAAATATGTACATTATCGACATCTATCTCGCGGAATACCATTGCAACCTAAATGCAAGAAGATCTCTGAACCTTGATTATTGACCATCCCTTACCCATGTATTAAAAAGAAAATGTAACCAAATAAATTGACAATCAGAGCTGTAAGAATGCTCTATCGTGTATCAGTTCATATACCATCATATTCCATAACATAATATATATACATGTATATAGTTTCTCTACTTTTTAGCTATAACATTACTATATTATTCCAATATGCAGTTTTCACTAACAGTTCTATCATTTGATTTGTATATATGTTGAGGGCCTCATGATAGATTAATTTTTGTTAAACGAGTTCTCTTGTAAATTTAAGTTTAAACATATTTTATTGCTTTCAAATAACATACATATACACAGACTGCACACTAATTGTTCAACAAATGAAACGTAATGAATATTATACGAGTGAAACTGTTATAATTTTTCTCGTTCTCTCGTAAAATAAAGTCTTTATTATGATAATTATTATTACTATTATTATTTATTATACGATTCAGTCAATTAAACAATTATAGCTTGGGAGAAATTGGTGGAAAATACACACATCAGAAGAGGCCTGTAATGTATAGGAATCACGTGAGCTATTTATGACATAATCGTAACGGTATAAACTGGAATCCATTATTTGTACACTGCAGGGGGCACCATGGCCGAGTCGTTGCCATCAAATCACGTGCCCCTCGCTGCTGTAGGTTCGAATCCCACTGTCGACAATGTTTTATGTGAGGAAGTTATCCAGCCGGCTCGCGGAAGGTCCGTGGTTCTAGCATGGTTCCTGTCCGTGCCTGAAATACAGTTCGGAGGAGTACCCGTATCTTCCTCCACCAATAATAGCTGTAGAGTCGCCATATGACCAAAGGTAGTGGTATGACTTTAAACTCAAACTAAAAAATTGTTGCACTGTATTAATTCAACCAGCTTGACAAAGTTATTTCCCACAGCGAGTCACATCCCTCTTAAACTCGAATCAGTGGATGCGCGTTCGCTTCAGGTGTGAAAGACCTGGAGTTCGAGCCCCGCTGGAGCCGTTACGACTGTGCCCTTAGGCAAGGTATTTAAATTCCACGCTGTCTCTTCTCTTTCCCTCGTGGCGATGGATTCCATCAGGAATGAGGTCTCGAGAGTGATTAATATAAGTTGTAAGAACCTGTTTCGCAATCGAGCTAACATAAATGTGTATAAACTATAAACTAAAATACAGTCAACTCTGTCTTAAGCAGCCAGTCAAGGAAACCACAGAAACTGGCTGCTTAATACAGGTGGCTGCTTAAAAGAATCCACAATTAATAACCGTTCGGTAATATTAGGAAATAAGCTCATAATGTACTCGAAGTATCTATTATATGATGGCATTATCATAAATGGTATTTCACGTCGGGAATAATTTGTGTGACTGGCTATAAAAAGTGAGATCCTAGATCCTCTATGTCAATGATACAACGTTACTTAGAACACTGAAACAACGTTACTCGGACAATGATACAACGTTACTCGGACACTGAAACAACGTTACTCGGACACTGAAACAACGTTATTCGGACAATGATACAACGTTACTTAGAACACTGAAACAACGTAACTCAGACAATGGTACAACGTTACTCGGACACTGAAACAACGTTACTCGGACACTGAAACAACGTTACTCGGACAATGATACAACGTTACTTAGAACACTGAAACAACGTAACTCAGACAATGGTACAACGTTACTCGGACACTGAAACAACGTTACTCGGACACTGAAACAACGTTACTCGGACAATGATACAACGTTACTTAGAACACTGAAACAACGTAACTCAGACAATGGTACAACGTTACTCGGACACTGAAACAACGTTACTCGGACACTGAAACAACGTTACTCGGACAATGATACAACGTTACTTAGAACACTGAAACAACGTAACTCAGACAATGGTACAACGTTACTCGGACACTGAAACAACGTTACTCGGACACTGAAACAACGTTACTCGGACAATGATACAACGTTACTTAGAACACTGAAACAACGTAACTCAGACAATGGTACAACGTTACTCGGACACTGAAACAACGTTACTCGGACACTGAAACAACGTTACTCGGACAATGATACAACGTTACTCGGACACTGAAACAACGTTACTCTGACACTGAAACAACGTTACTCTGACAATGATACAACGTTACTCGGACAATGATACAACGTTACTCGGACAATGATACAACGTTACTCGGACATAGAAAGTGGCTGCTTAATACAGGTGGCTGCTTAAAAGAATCCACAATTAATTTAAAACACAAACTTCACAACTTAAGCAGCCAGCCAAGGGAATCACATAAAGTGGCTGCTTAACACAGGTGGTTGTTTAATAGAGGTCAAATGTATAATAAAACATCATAATCGGAATCTGGAAACTGGCTGCTTAATACAGGTTGGCTGCTTAATACTTATTATAGTGGACACATGTATAATAAAAGAGCATAATCGGAATCTGGAAACTGGCTGCTTAATACAGGTTGGCTTCTTAACAGAGGTGACCACTAACACAGGTTTGACTGTATACATGTACATACTACTATTGAAGCGCTCTAGATATTGACCCAAGCATAACTCAGTAAACTACATCGTACGTGTAACAGCTTCCAAAAACTGGTTAAGCGAACACGGTTATATATCACGTAGTTATTCTATATACGTTCAATTTTTACATTCAATACAGGAGTCAACAGGATTCAGTTTGTGCAGGTGTTTTTATTCGGCTAACTTCATACTTTGGGATAATAGTTATATAAGAAGGTAAATGACTTTACGATTGTTGTTATGTCTTCACGTGACGCTAATCTTCACTTAGTTTATTCACATTTAGTGTAGCTCGATTTATCTGTACTAGGCTTGGTTATAATTATGCCAACACGTTCAATTGCATTTTCGTGAAATACAGTGCACAATTTTGAGACAGTATTATTCGGTGTACGGTATGGAAAATCATTAGCATTTTCTATTGCATTCAAATCATTCAAAATGCCATTTACCTGGTCTGTATTTATGTTGCATACACATTCGTCCATTTTCTTTGAATCCCATAATTTAATATAATTATACAGTATCGGAACTTCTTTGTTCCTTTGTCGGTTCCGTATAGTGAATGTTCCTTTGTCGGTTCCGTATAGTGAATGTTCCTTTGTCGGTTCCGTATAGTGATGGTTCCTTTGTCTGTTCCGTATAGTGATGGTTCCTTTGTCTGTTCCGTATAGTGAATGTTCCTTTGTCGGTTCCGTATAGTGAATGTTCCTTTGTCTGTTCCTTATAGTGAATGTTCCTTTGTCTGTTCCGTATAGTGATTGTTCCTTTGTCTGTTCCGTATAGTGAATGTTCCTTTGTCTGTTCCTTATAGTGAATGTTCCTTTGTCTGTTCCATATAGTGAATGTTCCTTTGTCTGTTCTGTATAGTGATTGTTCCTTTGTCTGTTCCATATAGTGAATGTTCCTTTGTCGGTTCCGTATAGTGATTGTTCCTTTGTCTGTTCCGTATAGTGATTGTTCCTTTGTCTGTTCCGTATAGTGAATGTTCCTTTGTCTGTTCCATATAGTGAATGTTCCTTTGTCTGTTCCGTATAGTGATGGTTCCTTTGTCGGTTCCGTAGAGTGATGGTTCCTTTGTCGGTTCCGTATAGTGAATGTTCCTTTGTCGGTTCCGTATAGTGAATGTTCCTTTGTCTGTTCCTTATAGTGAATGTTCCTTTGTCTGTTCCATATAGTGAATGTTCTTTTGTCTGTTCCGTATAGTGATTGTTCCTTTGTCTGTTCCATATAGTGAATGTTCCTTTGTCGGTTCCGTATAGTGATTGTTCCTTTGTCTGTTCCGTATAGTGATTGTTCCTTTGTCTGTTCCGTATAGTGAATGTTCCTTTGTCGGTTCCGTATAGTGAATGTTCCTTTGTCTGTTCCTTATAGTGAATGTTCCTTTGTCTGTTCCATATAGTGAATGTTCCTTTGTCTGTTCCGTATAGTGATGGTTCCTTTGTCGGTTCCGTATAGTGATGGTTCCTTTGTCGGTTCCGTATAGTGATTGTTCCTTTGTCTGTTCCGTATAGTGATTGTTCCTTTGTCTGTTCCGTATAGTGAATGTTCCTTTGTCTGTATCAAAAATTATAACAACACTAAAACAGTTTAAAGCTATTTCGTCCTGACAACTAAAGAACGACAAAATTGAAAGTACATGTACACCAATGTTTCTATATGTCGTCTTTTCATAATTTCAGTATTTCGCACCCGCATAATGGAATTTGTTAATTTGTCGTTGGAGACGAGTTTCATTACCTGTTTGAATGCACGTGTTTTCTGTCAAGTATAAAGGGCGATATTTAAATCCAAAATATCCCAGAAGGCCCCAGAATATCTATATTATATGTATATTATATATCTATATGGCTGTCCGATTAGCGCAGTGGTTAGCGCGCTCGCTTCTCACCAATGCGACCTGGGTTCGATCCTCGGACAGGGAAGCATGTGAGATGGTACGATGGACGCCAGATCGGACAGGTGGGTTTTCTCCGGGTACTCCGGTTTCCCCCCACATGAATGACCACATATACGCTGTCATCCGAGCCAACGAGAGTGATTAATATAAGTTGTTAAAACTTGCTTTGCAATCGTTGTAAAATAAATAAAGTTTATAATAAAAAAAAACTAAAAAAAGAATATCTATAAACATTGTCTTAAATCAGTTATGAATATGAATAAAAATGACGACAATATCACATAATTTAGAAAATTATATACGTTTGTTAAAGAGATTGTACAACACTTTAACTGAACTATTTATTGGAAATAAGTAAGTATACAGTCAAACCTGTCTTAAGCAGCCATCCAAGGGAGTGAGAGAAAATGGCTGCTTAGCACAGGTGGCTGCTTAATAGAGGTCAAACATATAATAAAACAACCGATTGGGAATCTGGAAACTGGCTGCTTAATACAGGTTGGCTGCTTAATGGAGGTGACCGCGAACACAGGTTTGACTGTACACTGGAATGTTGGTTATATGTAACAATTATAAAATACTATGAAGTTGTAATTACACTGTTAGGGTATGCAGGTTTCATTATAGCATTGCTTAATGTGCTCCGAAATGAGTCTCATGTGTATTTCATATGTTTGTAACCTCATGTTGTCATGTATTTGAACTGAATGGAATAAATGATTGGAAAAGATAAAGACATGAAAATGGTGACAGAACAACACTATTAGATGCAATTGCACCATTGAATTTGCAGAAGAATGCTACACGTGCAACTAGAAGATATGAGCGGGGAGAAACTGATAGCTGGGTTGGATGTGGGTGGACTACTCATACCAGATATATTAAACGCACCTGAACAGACGAAAGAAGTATTCTACAAGCTTCCTGATTTCAAATACAGAAAGGATGACACCATGTTATGCACCTACCAGAAAACAGGTAAACTAAGATTAAATGATGCCAACGATACAACACAACACGTAAAGACGTGAGATTTAACGATACTAGAAAAATGGCAATTCGTAAGATTAAATGATGCCACAGAACAATTAAACCGTACTAGAAACCTTGATGAACTAGTAGCCGAATAGCCTGGGAACATGCGTCGATATATTTTCCCTGGTCAGTCAAATAAATACTTGTAAGTTCTCTGTGTTACAACGTATAGCTGAGAACGAATGTCTTAACACGGCCTGTGAACACAAAATACACGGCGGATTAGTCGAGTATTTCGTGCAGAAATATGTTCATACAGGTATTTATAGGGTGATTTTGTGTGGTAATCACTTCTACGCTAGGATAACGCGAGAGCTATTCGATATTATTACACGACATGGATAGAATCGAGCTTCAGGATTCCATTGCCAGCGAAGCTGCTACAGCAGTGAAAGACGGCCAAACGGGAATGATGCAGCAGATGACTGAGCTATTTACAAAGATAAGTGAACATAATAATTTTTTGCAACTGACTAAAATCAGTTCAGTATTAGCAACTAAAGAACTGCCTGTTTTTAAAAAGAAAGTAATGAGGAGCAACATAAGATCAATTCCAGGGTCATGGTTAAACTGGATGAAGCTACACAATGTACGAGCAACAGCACCAAGTGTGCACAGAAAATTTCCGAAGGTAATGGCAAATAGAATTTATTATATAAGATTGTGTGTAGAGTTTGTTTCCAGATATTGAGATAACGGTTATATACGCATGTAAATTTAGTTTATAATTATTTCGGCTAGATTGCGAAATAAGATTTTGCAACATTTGAATAGCTCTCTATCGAGACCTCATTTCTGATGGAATCCATCGCCACGAGGGAGGGAGCAGTACATGTAAGCATTAATATCCATAGCGCACGGTAGTGTATTACGCATTATTCATGCACATGCATGGATATATATATAATATACATAGCGCACGGTAGTGTATTACGCATTATTCATGCACATGCATGGATATATATATAATATACATAGCGCACGGTAGTGTATTACGCATTATTCATGCACGGCTATATATATAATATACATAGCGCACGGTAGTGTATTACGCATTATTCATGCACATGCATGGATATATATATATATAATATACATAGCGCACGGTAGTGTATTACGCATTATTCATGCACATGCATGGATATATATATAATATACATAGCGCACGGTAGTGTATTACGCATTATTCATGCACATGCATGGATATATATATATATATACATAGCGCACGGTAGTGTATTACGCATTATTCATGCACATGCATGGATATATATATATATAATATACATAGCGCACGGTAGTGTATTACGCATTATTCATGCACATGCATGGATATATATATAATATACATAGCGCACGGTAGTGTATTACGCATTATTCATGCACATGCATGGATATATATATAATATACATAGCGCACGGTAGTGTATTACGCATTATTCATGCACGGCTATATATATAATATACATAGCGCACGGTAGTGTATTACGCATTATATGCCATGCATGGATATATATATAATATACATAGCGCACGGTAGTGTATTACGCATTATTCATGCACATGCATGGATTATATATAATATACATAGCGCACGGTAGTGTATTACGCATTATTCATGCACATGCATGGATATATATAATATACATAGCGCACGGTAGTGTATTACGCATTATTCATGCACATGCATGGATATATATATAATATACATAGCGCACGGTAGTGTATTACGCATTATTCATGCACATGCATGGATATATATATAATATACATAGCGCACGGTAGTGTATTACGCATTATTCATGCACATGCATGGATATATATATAATATACATAGCGCACGGTAGTGTATTACGCATTATTCATGCACATGCATGGATATATATATAATATACATAGCGCACGGTAGTGTATTACGCATTATTCATGCACATGCATGGATATATATATATTATACATAGCGCACGGTAGTGTATTACGCATTATTCATGCACATGCATGGATATATATATAATATACATAGCGCACGGTAGTGTATTACGCATTATTCATGCACATGCATGGATATATATATAATATACATAGCGCACGGTAGTGTATTACGCATTATTCATGCACATGCATGGATATATATATAATATACATAGCGCACGGTAGTGTATTACGCATTATTCATGCACATGCATGGATATATATATAATATACATAGCGCACGGTAGTGTATTACGCATTATTCATGCACATGCATGGATATATATATAATATACATAGCGCACGGTAGTGTATTACGCATTATTCATGCACATGCATGGATATATATATATTATACATAGCGCACGGTAGTGTATTACGCATTATTCATGCACATGCATGGATATATATATAATATACATAGCGCACGGTAGTGTATTACGCATTATTCATGCACATGCATGGATATATATATAATATACATAGCGCACGGTAGTGTATTACGCATTATTCATGCACATGCATGGATATATATATATATAATATACATAGCGCACGGTAGTGTATTACGCATTATTCATGCACATGCATGGATATATATATATATAATATACATAGCGCACGGTAGTGTATTACGCATTATTCATGCACATGCATGGATATATTTATAATATACATGCTACTCGAGTTAGTATTTGAATAAAAATGGATAAAACATTTATATTATAAATTGATTGTTGACAACACATTTGAACGTTTAAAAACATCGCATTTAGACGTGTTGTGTTGTAATTTCAGCGAAAGATCTGTTGACGCATAGACAGAAACTAATTTTGATGGCTGGTGCGTCAGAATTGGGTTGGAGGGTAGTCAAAGAGTACGAGACTAATCCCATCGCTAGCGATTCAGAGGACGAAAAGCGCATGTACAAAGCAGAAGCGAGGGTCGCACGAAAGATTAATCGAAAAAGAGCAAGACAAGGTTCAGTCCTTATTCGAAACAGCGGAATGAGGGCACGATGTCTACCGCTACGGCTGCAAACAAATCGGCAGTGGCGTTCAGAAAGCCAGGTTTATGCTTCATATGTGGCAAAATGAGTGTTCAGAGGACCCAGACGCAGTCCTTTAATAATAAGTTAAGTACACATATTGTAAATATTGCAGGGGCGCATAATCCATCATTGAGTTATATCGAGTATGGTACTATTATAAGTTGTATCAGATAAATTCTGAGGGTGGTGCAAAGGTTTTGCATATTAAGCTTCTAGAGGTTACGGGATCAACCGTTAATAAAGAGTCGGTTGGTAAGACAAATGTGTCGCCCGTTGGCAGATTAAAATCGTGCTCATTAAAATGGAAGCAGGTGTGTGATAGTCCATACATTATGACAATTATAGAAACTGGTTACAAATTACCATTTAGAACAATGCCATCCAGGTTTATATTGAAAAATAACAAATCTGCTTTAGTCAATGGGGATTTTGTAACAAAAGAAATTGAAGTTTTGTTAAACAAAGGCGTTATTTCACAGGTGCATAAAGAACCACACTTGGTAAATCCATTGACAGTTGCATTTAACAAAATCGGCAAGCAACGCTTAGTATTATATTGTAGACACATAAACCCGCATTTGCATCTGTTTAAAATAAAATTTGATGACATTAAGACAGCACTAGATGTGTTTGATCACGGGTCTTTCATATTTACTTTTGATTTGAAGTCAGCATATCATCACATTGATATATTTGTTGAGCATAGAACTTTTCTAGGTTTTTGTTGGTTGGATAAGAACGGCGACACAATATATTATGTGTATAATTCTCTACCTTTTGGAATAGCTGTTGCTGGGCACATTTTTACCAAAGTATTGAGCGTAATGATTAAATATTGGAGGTCACAAGGTCATAGAATAATCATGTATTTGGATGACGGCATTGGTGGGAATACGGATTTGTACAAATGTTTAAAATCCAGCGAATTTGTTCAGAGGTCGTTGTTAGAATTTGGTTTCAAATTGCACACGAAAAATGTAAGTGGGTTCCGACGAAAATATCGGTTTGGTTAGGATATTTATTAGATTATGTTTCAAATAAAACTTTCATTATAGAAGATAGAATATCTCGTTTAGAACAGAGTTTGGATAAGGTACTTCAGGCAATAGTTTTAGATGTACTTCAGGCAATAGTTTTAGATGATGCCAGGCTCATACATGTACGCTTGTTAGCGTCGGTAATCGGTCAAGTCATATCTTTGTATATGGTCTTGGGAAAAGTAGTGAATCTCAGAACTAGATGTTTGTACAAATGCCTGTAAACAGAGCGAGCTGGAACGCTCCTGTGGCTATTAGTATTGATGCAATTCGAGAATTAGAATTTTGGCGAGAAAATGTTCGCATCTTAAACAGTAAAGGAAGGTCTATGAGGATAGCAAATACTGTAGACTGTTGTGTTTTCGTAGACGCAAGTGCTACGGGGTATGGAGGATATATGGAGAAGACAAATATTAATGACACGGATAGTAACGTGATTGGTAGTGGCACAGGTAGTCACGCGGTGGGTAGTGACACAAGATAGTCACGTCATGGATAGTGACACAGGTAGTCACGATGGGTGTAGTGACACGGGTAGTCACGTGATTGGTAGTGACACATGTAGTCACGTGATGGGTAGTGACACAGGTAGTCACGCGGCGGTTATCGTCACAGGTAGTAATAGGTCAGAATACCTGGTCTTGGGAGATATATCGAATATAAGAGAAGCTATGGCTTATGATTGTAGACAGGGCGAGGTTCATGGGATGATGTAGAGATAACGAAAAGCTCTACTTGGAGAGAACTTGAGGATGTTAACAGAGTATTGCATAGTGTGGTGTCGCATATTAAAGGCAATTGTGTTAAAATATTTACTGATAACAAGAATGTGGATATCATACTGAACTCGGGAAGTAGAAATCAAGAGCTACACATACTTGTTTTATACATAGTGGATGTTTGCGAACAAAATGATATTCGTTTGGTTACAGAATGGATACCACGGTCTTTGAACGACAAAGCTGACCGCTTGCGTAGATGTTTTGATAGCGATGATTGGACAGTAAACAATCGGTTATTTGTGGAATTAAATTCTCGTTGGGGACCTCATACGATTGATAGGTTTTCTTCACATTTGAATAATAAGTGTAAGAGGTTTAATACACGGTGGTGGGTACCAGGCACTGAAGCAGTAGATGCATTCACGCAACATTGGGAAGGTGAAAATAATTGGTTAGTACCTCCCATTAATATGGTATCCAAGGTAATTGATAAAATACGCAGAGAAAGGTGTAACTGCACATTAGTGTTTCCAAAATGGACATCGGCTGCATTTTGGCCATTAATTGATTCATTTGGAAATAATGTAGTACAGGTATACGAGTTTCCACAGAACAAAGCAATTGTTCCTGGGAAGGGAAACGGTGGTATATTCGTAAAACACGGTACACAGTTTATGATGTTATTTTACATTATCAGATACAAGTAAAATATAAATGTGTAATAGAATGATATGTAATTTAATCAATATCTATTGTTGACAGGTACTGTTTTGAAAACTACGTTGAAGCGTAAATTTGACGAGGCTGGGGGTACACATAGAAGGACAAGAGGAGGTGATTTCAACTATGGCGGGACAATTATTGCAATCCAGAGCGTCCAGCACTGTTAAGAAATTCAAGTATATATATTATTTAAAATGTAACCTTTTAACATAGATCACGTTTTTTAAACAATTTTTATTTTTACAAATGTTTTCGACGCCACATGACCTTATTAGGTTGAGGCGTCGGTAAATAAGATATCGTCAAGATATCCATTAAATAAATAAATAAGAAATATGTTTCGTATTTTAATGGTTTTCAAGTATTTTGTGACAAAACTAGTTTAATATCTAAACCAGCTGTACCGATACATGTGGCCATGTATTTATCAAATTTAATTACGGACAAGAAATCGGACAAAGTAATAACCGCCGCATTTTTACGCTATTAAATGGGAGCATAAGTTAAACGATTTGCTGGACCCTACAGAAAATATCATTGTGATTAACATGTTGGAAGCTGGAAAGCGACTTAATTCTACACCGACACGTAAGGATGTGATATCAACTGAACACTTGATAGATTTGTGCGAGTTATTTTCAGAGTCAACTGACTGTATCGAGTTGAGAGATTTAGTAATGATTTTGTTATTGTACGCAGGTTTTCTACGTTTCAATGAAGTTAGCGAGCTTAGATGCACTGACATTATTTTTCAAGAAAATTACATAAGTTTGAAAATTCGCTAAAGTAAAACAGACATGTATAGGTCAGGAGCCGAGGTATTAATAGCAAAGGGCGAGACTCTCGCATGTCCGTACACTATGTTAAAAAGATATATGAGCGTTGCTGATTTAAAAGTAGAGTCGGATGAATATTTATTTAGACCTGCTTGTAGATCAAAGCAATCGTGTAGCCTTTTGGCGAAAAATAAAAAATTAAGTTACACTAGATCACGAGAATGTATCGTAAACAAATTGAAATTAGTAGCTCCGGATCTTGCGCTTGGTACGCATACATTAAGGGCTAGTGGTGCCACTACTGCTGCCAACGCAGGTGGTGTTAGTGATCGTTGTATTAAAAGACATGGCCGCTGGAAGGCCACTTCGTCCAAAGACGGTTATATTGAGGACTCTATGGAACAAAGATTATTAATTACAAAGAAGCTCAAGATATCGTTATCGTTATAATAACGTGCAATGTTGTGAATTTGAATATTTGTTCATGCGTCTATCATTTGTCGATCTATGCTGTACCTAGCCCCGGCAACAGTTGTTGTGTTGTATTTTGCGAGTGGTGGTGTTAAGACATATATATATTTTAACACCGATACTATTAATTGGGCCTTATTGAGTTTCTGATCATATCGACGCCTGGGGGGATTGTCCGTGTAATTATTGACTCGCATTAATCCTATTAATATGCCTATTAGCACGTGACCTAATTAATGACGTACTTGAATCGAAAGCGAGGCACTGTAATGTTGATAAAACTTTATAATTGGCCGCCATTGTTTACGGGTCAATGGAACGATAACTAGTTTTAAAAAGTACAATGTGCGTCTGAGTTTACATATTTACTCAATATTTAAGTCGTCCTTAGTTCAATTACGCCGAATCGATCCATTACCATCTAAATGTAATATTTAAAATCCGCCATCTCGTAGATATAACACAGAAACGGGATATTATGTTTGCAATGTAAATGAGTCTACGGGAGCATTCGTGTATATTCGGAAATGACCGTGTATAATCGTGCATTTTCGGCGATTTCCGATAGAATTCAGTTTCTATATTTAACGATATTATCTTGTAGAGAAGAGTTGTCGTTCTTCAAATCTACACCCTCGTAAAGGAGGGTGTAAGTAGATGGCGTTACGATCGGAAATAAAGTTTCCCCAGGCTGTCATTTTGCCAGAAGTTAAAAAATGGACAGACTGGCATCTAGGCTAGTAGCCGAACTGCTTGTACGCAATCAAACCAAAACTAATTCCCATGTTACTACTTATTGTTATCCAGTAAGAGGCGTGTACTTGCAAGATATTATACAAATGTACATACATATTATTATCACATAACGTTGCTTGTATTTAGTGTAATACAGCCATCACATATTTTCTTGTATCAACACACGTGTAATACAACCTGTAACGATTCTGATTGGTCGCGGGGTGGCAGCTTGCTTTTGACACATTTGGCATATAGTTTGCAACTTTGCCTGCCTTCATACGTTCTTTGTTGAAAATCAATAAAATGTTAAATATGTACAGTCTATTGGTGTATTATTGTGTCGATTTGTGTGTGGATTGTTTGATTATCGGGGACCATTTACTACAGCGTACGGATGCACCTTACTGATTTCCTGGAGATGTAATGAGGCTCAAAGAATTCAGGCACAATTTCTTTTTCAAATTTATGATTACTATGGTAATGTGATAAAAAGGATCTTTCATACCATATTTTATGAAACTCGTTTTGAAATTTTGCTATTAAACGAGCTTTTGGCAAGATTCCAAAACGAAAATTATTTTATTATTATACCAGATATGTATAGCACTCTTTTCATACAGAAATTATACGTTCAAAAGTGCTTAACATTAATTTAGCATAGTAATACATTCTTATAACATGCATTACACCAGTCAACATTAAGGACAACAATTTGGTAGGAATAAAAAATAAATAAATAAATAACACAATGTAAAATGTTTCTCAAAAGTACATAAACGAATAAAGGTTAAGAATTAAAATACATAATGCTATAGATACATCGTTAGATGGAACACGCCGAACTAAAATCTACTTCCAAGAAGTGTATTGCAGAGTGTAGCTGGTCCAGTGATTGGGTCGATCCCTACCTACGAGGATCCCGCTACACCTGTGATACTCTCCTCGGAATACACTCCATTTGACTGTTACACCAATACTATTCTCACATGTTCTAACATGTTTCGTGTAATTTACAAACTCAATAGTGTTTCTTGACCAAGTGTGTTTTAACTTGGTTTTGAATGCTACGAGTGTATCAGTGTCTTATAACATCGGAGAGTGTGTATTCCACAATGATGGCGCGGCATGTTGGAAACTTCTATCACAATATCTTACAAAACGTGATGTTGGCACAAGTTGTTGTGAGCTTTCCGATCTTAGCTTTCGCGCTTGTCTGTATATTTCAATCATGTCTTTGATTTATTTCGGGCCTTGGTCATGTAGAGCTTTATAAGTGTGGATGAGAATCTTAAACCCAACCCTATACGGTACAGGAATCCAGTGAAGTTCCTTGCACAACGGTGTTATGTGCTCGTAAGGGTGAGTTTTTGTGATGATTCGTGTTGCATTGTTCTGGACATTTTGAAGTTTGTTTAAACTGTACTGTGGAACACCGTACAGAAGGGCAACAAAGGCTCGCTTAATAGCAAACTTCCAAATCCTATATGTATAATAATAATAATTTTAAGAACACAGACTTTATTTAACCCTTTCCCTCATAGAAGCGCCTCTTGACGCCATTACCAATACGACATACACTGACAATGTAGTAGCCAAACCAATGTTCATAAACCCTTTCCCTCATAGAAGCACCTCTTGGCGCCATTACCAATACGACATACATTGACAATGTAGTAGCCAAACCAATGTTCATAAACCCTTTCCCTCATAGAAGCATCTCTTGACGCCATTACCAATACGACATACATTGACAATGTAGTAGCCAAACCAATGTTCATAATCTCGTTTAGTCCCAGTAATATCTATGGAGGTGGGATAGATATGGAGACTACATATCCACTGTACGATAGCTAAATGGCTGTCGTTTGCATGGAAATAAAATAGTATATTAACCTATATCTCTATGAAGGAAAGGGTTAACGAGACCTATATCTCTATGAAGGAAAGGGTTAACGAGAACAACTGTGGACTAGAATGTGCTATCTTACTGACGTGAATTCCTCAAGTTTGACCTTGAATATAAGAACGGTTTCTAAAGATTCGCTATTTGGTTTGTTAACCAGGCTGAGGGTGATGTTGAGATTTGAAGATGAACTGATTATAATTTTGTCTCGTATCTAGTGTCCGTCCGTCTGTACGATTATGTTAGATAGTAGATTGTGACCCTAATAAATTACATTGACATTGAAGCACTGTTACCACAATTCTTTTTTAAAACAATTAACTATTGACACAAATACAATGCTTAGAAATATAAGCTGTATGTTTGAAAAGGTATGGATAATTACTAATTAGTGAATCTCTGAGACAAATATATTCGTTTATATAACCCATATCGAACCATACGAATTATGGATATGTAGTCCAGTAGTAACACGCTGGACTGGTAATACAGGGATCGCAGGTTCGATCCCCCGTCTGACCCTAATAAAATTAACAGCATTTCAGATGGGACATTAAACCGAGGTCTCTGTATCATTGCACTATCCTCCAAAAATCTAAAATGACTAATCTCTTCAGGAGGCGTCGCTCATATGGGTAGCGACGATAAATAAACGTAAAACACACACATAAGGAATACAGTGTGTGTCAATATACTGCACAAGTATGCGTTGGGTAAATATCTAGTATTGTTTAAACTTTACATATGCTATGCAGGTTGGGTAAATATCTAGTATTGTTTAAACTTTACATATGCTATGCAGGTTAGGTCAATATCTAGTATTGTTTAAACTTTACATATGCTATGCAGGTTGGGTCAATATCTAGTACTGTTTAAGCTTTACATATGCTATGCAGGTTGGGTAAATATCTAGTATTGTTTAAACTTTACATATGCTATGCAGGTTGGGTAAATATCTAGTACTGTTTAAACTTTACATATGCTATGCAGGTTGGGTCAATATCTAGTATTGTTTAAACTTTACATATGCTATGTAGGTTGGGTCAATATCTAGTATTGTTTAAACTTTACATATGCTATGCAGGTTGGGTCAATATCTAGTACTGTTTAAGCTTTACATGTGATATGCAGGTTGGGTCAATATCTAGTATTGTTTAAACTTTACATATGATATGCAGGTTGGGTCAATATCTAGTACTGTTTAAACTTTACATATGGTATGCAGGTTGGGTCAATATCTAGTATTGTTTAAACTTTACATATGGTATGCAGGTTGGGTCAATATCTAGTATTGTTTAAACTTTACATATGATATGCAGGTTGGGTCAATATCTAGTATTGTTTAAACTTTACATATGCTATGCAGGTTGGGTCAATATCTAGTATTGTTTAAGCTTTACATATGGTATGCAGGTTGGGTCAATATCTAATATTGTTTAAGCTTTATATATGACATGCAGGTTGGGTCAATATCTAGTATTGTTTAAACTTTACATATGATATGCAGGTTGGGTCAATATCTAGTATTGTTTAAACTTTACATATGATATGCACGTTGGGTCAATATCTAATATTGTTTAAGCTTTATATATGACATGCAGGTTTGGTCAATATCTAGTACTATTTAAACGTTACATATGATATGCAGGTTGGGTCAATATCTAGTATTGTTTAAACTTTACATATGATATGCACGTTGGGTCAATATCTAATATTGTTTAAGCTTTATATATGACATGCAGGTTGGGTCAATATCTAGTACTATTTAAACGTTACATATGATATGCAGGTTGGGTCAATATCTAGTATTGTTAAGCTTTACATATGATATGCAGGTTGGGTCAATATCTAGTATTGTTTAAGCTTTACATATGATATGCAGGTTGGGTCAATATCTAGTATTGTTTAAACTTTACATATGATATGCAGGTTGGGTCAATATCTAGTATTGTTTAAGCTTTACATGTGATATGCAGGTTGGGTCAATATCTAGTATTGTTTAAGCTTTACATATGATATGCAGGTTGGGTCAATATCTAGTATTGTTTAAGCTTTACATATGATATGCAGGTTGGGTCAATAGCTAGTATTGTTTAAACTTTACATATGATATGCAGGTTGGGTCAATATCTAGTATTGTTTAAGCTTTACATGTGATATGCAGGTTGGGTCAATATCTAGTATTGTTTAAGCTTTACATATGATATGCAGGTTGGGTCAATATCTAGTATTGTTTAAACTTTACATATGATATGCAGGTTGGGTCAATATCTAGTATTGTTTAAACTTTACATATGATATGCAGGTTGGGTCAATATCTAGTATTGTTTAAGCTTTACATATGATATGCAGGTTGGGTCAATATCTAGTATTGTTTAAGCTTTACATATGATATGCAGGTTGGGTCAACATCTAGTATAATGGTAGCATTGTACATCAGCTATAAAATTAGAATCACTGATAATAAATAGTATGCATATATATTTAAATTTATTTCAAAGATAAATGCTGAAAATTGTTAAAACATAACTAAGTTTTGTAGGTAATCCTAGTAAATCAATGGCTTAATTGGTAAAACTAATATAAATGTAGTGTTTGAACTTATTTTTGGTCCAATGAGATGGCAGAATTTTTCAAACTTTGAACGAAATTAGTTTAGTAAATCAGCTTTAAATCACTAAGCAGGTTAAAGTTTATTAGTATGTATTTACAACATTAAGTGATTTACCGACGTTATTGCGCATGTGTGCCTTGGAGGCGGAGCTACAGTGGTATTGGTTTTTTGTTTACCATTATCCAATACACAAGAGAACAGCTGTTAGTTTAGACGCTCGTCAAATATTATGTATTGAAACCAATAAGGGCATTTTTTCAAAAATGTACATAGGATTAAAGAGAAAGTAGCCGTGAAAATAAACATATTTATTAACAATCTAATTTGCATAAGGCGGTAAAAGATGACATGCGCGATTTTGATGTTTCGGGGTGTCAATCAATGCCGGGACGAAAGAGGGCGGAGACAGTTTTAGTTTTAATCTTTATTAAAGTCTCACCTATGTACATACATGTAATGCAAACACAAATGTAAATAATCAGATTAAAAGTACATAGCCATTCTGAATAGAATTATAAGAGACATATTGCAACAAAACATATCACATAATAAAATCCCACACTACTATTAGTTAATGCTTATTTACATTCTAAAGCCAAGAAACAGTTGCTAATTTATATTTAAATACGAAATAAAACAAAATGGTATAAAACACTGAATCGGAAAACAAGCACTAGTGCGCTATTAAGAAATATTTCAGATCGAGAATGACCTAATTAGCAGCTGCTTCTTGTAGTCTGTAAACATCATAGATATATAGTAATTAACACAAAAAGGGCACTATTTACAAAGGTAAAAGTAACGACGCTGTAGTATATTAAAACAGGTTTTGGCACAAAGTCTTATCACTGATTGATTACTGAATAGAAATATAAATTGATCACGTTTTGTCATATTACAGAAATCATGGTCAGCTAATATTGCCTTCTGCAATAGTAAAGTTCTTAGATCATTATATATGGCACATTCCAATAAAACGTGATGTTCATCTTCTATCACATTACAAAAAGGACATTTACGATCGTCTAATCTTAAATTCTCATACCTTCCGGTTTCTATACGGATTGGTGCAACACCGCATCTAAATTTACTAAATGCCGACCTGTGTCGTATAGGTAAAATCATTTTACAATATTCCTCAGGTTCAAATACATGCTTAAACTTACAATACGTTCTTAATTTGTTACGACCTCGTCCAGTAGTACCATGAATGCTATTTATAGAGGCATACCAATCTGTTATATATTTGTTCATACCAAATTTGTCCACACATTCGCCACAATGAGGCTTAGAAATTGGAGCAGATAAGTTACAAAATTCTGCAAAATCAATATCCGTAAAATGTTTCTTAACAAAATAGAACCAGTTTTTACAGGAAGCAGATTTCCCGTTCGCCCAAAGTGCAATTCATTTGTTCAATCTCGAGTTATTTGTATTGGAAATTCGTACCCAAAACGTAGAAACTGTTTTCCATTGACGGACAATAGGAGGTTGCCAACCCATTTCACCGGAAACGGCTGCATTGGGTGTATACTTGCCGACACCAAGATAAAACCGCATCGCACGGTTTTGGACAGCATTTATACAAGGAAAGGATTTATACCCCCATATTGAGGCACCATAAGCAATTACAGGCCAAACAACAGTGTCGTATAGCTTGGTGAATACATTATACGGTACCCCTCCCGAAATTTTACATTTAGCTATCAATAATCCTAACGCACGACTTGCACTCTGAGCAACCATCTTAGCTGTAACATTAAAATCTAGGTGTTCCCGAAGAACAACACCGAGGTATGTATATCTGTCAACAACGGATAACTGTTCATTTCCACATTTAAATATATGCTCACACCTCGCCCGGCTATCTGGACGGAAGTGCACTATCTTACTCTTACCGGCATTAATTGACATGTCCTTAAGACAACACCAATCGTTCAGAGCATTTAGAAAAATGTGTAAGTCATATTCATCTTTAGCTAGTAAAACAATGTCATCAGCATATAGGAGTATGCAAACCTTTTCATTATCTATATTAATACCAATATCAAAGGACTTAAGATATACAGCTAGGTCATTGATATATAAATTAAACAAGGGTGATAACACTCAGCCTTGTCTCAATCCACAATGAACATTAAACCAGTCTGTTTTAAATGAGTTAATTCTAACACAAGAGGCGACAGATGAATAGAGTGACTTTATGGCTAGAACCATTTTACCAGAAATACCTATATCATGTAATCTTGTCCATAATTTAGAACGATTAATGAAATCGTAAGCTTTACGGAAGTCTATAAAAGCTTCATAAGTACATTGCTTAAGTTTCTTTCGTGTTTCAACTAAATTAACTAAAGACGACATTTGATCGGAAGTGCTTCTCTTCTTACGGAAACCATTCTGTTCATCTGCCAAAATGCCATTGTCTTCAACCCAAGAACTCAATCGATCATTCAATATATTACAGTATATCTTGTATGTTGTACAAGCTAGAGAAATGCCTCTATAAGACATGGGGTATGTAGGATCAG
Source organism: Archivesica marissinica (assembly GCA_014843695.1). Taxonomy (NCBI): domain Eukaryota; kingdom Metazoa; phylum Mollusca; class Bivalvia; order Venerida; family Vesicomyidae; genus Archivesica; species Archivesica marissinica. Next base: position 8,467,474 of record CM026403.1, read on the forward strand.
CTGTTGTAGACTTTGGAATTGGATTAATAATACATCTATTCCATAATGATGGAGTAATACCATTCTCAAAGCATATATTAATTATATAAGGCATGCAGAAACAATATAGTGGTATCATTTTTTAATACTTCTGATTGAAGTTCGTCTACTCCACAAGCTTTACCACGTTTGACCTTATCTACGGCCTTCTTGACCTCTAACAAAGAAATATGTTCATTAAATGGTACACCATCAATATTATTACTATTTTCAGTAGCCACGGGCTCACTTACACTGTCTTTGTTAAATAAAGAACTGAAATCATTTTCCCACTTAAATAGAACATCATCGACACAAGTAGAAGTAGACCCATCTTCTAAGGTAACTTTCATCGGTATTTGCTTACTCTTACAATTACCTACGCCAATTTTCCCGATAGACTTCCAGAACTTAGTCTGGTCCACATTACAGTCTGTTAGAAGTTCGTTTTGCATGGAATACCAATAAAATCGTTTAGCCTTTTGTACTTCCCGATCAAAAAATGTACGTGCTTGAACATATTCAGTTTTGAATTTTAATTTAGCATTACGATGTGAACAATTTAACCATTTACCTTCCAAAATGCATAGATTAGACCATAAGTTAGTTAAATTTTCACTCCAAGATTTACCAGGTTTACGTTTTTTATTCCTGCACCTACTCTTTATAGTTTTGAAAGGAATATCTTTATACATGTTTTGTTTCACTACATTACACCAGTCCTCATATACGAGATCAATATCATTCTGCGAACGAAAACCTTGTTCTAGTTTTTGAATGACGTTATTTATCTGTAACACAGCAGAAGGACTATTCATGAAATAATTATTTACATTACTAAGATCAAATCTATCATAAGACGTACCCTCATTTGAAATATCTTTCGTATGATATGAACTGGTATCACTAACAATAGTCCATGACAGCAATGAATGATCTGGTATACAAGTTGGTGCTAAGACCCGGATATCACCAGATGTATTTATTAGTTGTGATGTTAAAACAACCTCAAAATCAATCATGTTACATAAATTATCATGAGTAGCAATACAGTAATCAACAACAGACGACCCCTTAACAGACACGGAGGTAAAATTATTCGAAGAACCTCTACCATTAAGCATACACATATTTGTGTTTATCAAGAAATCAACGAACAGTTCTCCATAAAAGTTAGTTGTGAAATCTATAATGTTACGAGGCGGTATATTATCTACGCCCGCAATAAAGTCGTCCAATCCCCCACATCGACTGTTGAAATCCCCACATACATATATCATACCATCATTCTGAAAAGCATAGATATCTGTCAAAAGGCAATCATAAAAGGTGTTTACGTTAAAATAGCGAGATGAATTTTCTGGTGGCAAGTAACAGACACATGGCATCAAGGTGAACTGCTCAAACTTGTGAACCATTTTGAGCCAAAGATACCTTCATGTGAATCACTCAAAACAGAAATATCAAAAATATCACATAGTGTATCTTTAATTAAAAAACCAACACCACCAGACCCTGACCTGGCATTTCTATGAATATGTTTCCGGTTATGACCGAACCAGCGGTAAATTTCAACAGTTAAAACATTATCATCTATTAAATGAGTTTCAGCTAAAGCTAATATATCAAAGTTATACTGTAAAATACAAGAAGATCTTAATAAAAAATTATCAGAATCAGGATTCATATTAAAGTCACGAACATTCCAAAAACCGGCTTTATATTAATTACGACCACCACGCCGTCCACCTCCATTCCTTCTATTGTAGTGCCTGCCACGACTGTCTACTCTGTTCCAACCGTCGCGATTACCACCACGGTTTCCACCGTAACTTGGCCCTCGATCACTACCTGAGTAAGAGTCCCGATCCGATGACCGATGATTCATTTGCTCACGTGGTCTATCACTATTTACTCGTACAACACGAGAGCCTCTAACCGTAAAATCATGTTGTGTCATGGCACTTAAGATGGTGCGAAAGTTATTAGCCATAAGTCTGTCAATATGTGATTGGTCATGGTGAATGAAAACATCCTTGTATTGACGACTATCACCCAGGTTAGACTTTTTCACCATCACTTTTCGTTTGTCATCGTGTGACTTAAATTTAACAATCACAATACCAGGTTTTGATGATGATGATTTCTTCCTTTCAACATTACTAAAGGTTACATCACTAACCTTAAGGCCGTCCCGGATAAGTGAGTTCACTTTAACACTGGTATTTTCATATGAAGATTCTGGAAGACCTCTTATAACAATGAGTTATGTAGAGAGTGTACAAATATAATTTCAAACACTAAGCAGGTTAAAGTTTATTAAGTACGTATTTACAAAATTAAATTGCATGCGCCTGACGTAATAATAAACATTAACCTATACATATATGGATTAAACAAACATCTTTAACAGGAACATCAATTTTTTAAAATATATAATATTCATCGCCCTGAGCTATATGTATCATTATAAAAGATATTCCAAATTTTATTGGAACATGAACATAATTTAAGTCATTTGTATGTTTTTAGTTTGTGATATGTTGTATATATTGTGTCACATTGTTGAGACTATAATAAAGAATAAAATGTATAACAATGATGGCATATTATCACTTCCTGTCCGCAGGTACTAATTGGTTGTTTGAAATCCTCACTATGATAAACAACAGATCTGCCGAGCGCGTGAAAGTGAACAAGATAATGTCTATGCTTGAGATAATACCAACTACACAGATGAACGAACATCCATCACCGAGAGTTCTCAACTCTCATCTTCCACTCACGTTCGTATTATAATGCAGTATGATGTCTTGCTGTTCGGATATGACAATTTGCTATGTCCGGTTCTGTAATGTGTTGTTCCGTCCGGTACTGTATCAGGTGTTGTTCCGTCCGGTACTGTACCAATGTGTTGTTCCGTCCGGTACTGTATCAGATGTTGTTCCGTCCGATACTGTACCAATGTTTTGTTTCGTCCGGTACTGTACCAATGTGTTGTTCCGTCCGGTACTGTACCAATGTGTTGTTCCGTCCGATACTGTACCAATGTTTTGTTTCGTCCGGTACTGTATCAGATGTTGTTCCGTCCGGTACTATACCAATGTGTTGTTCCGTCCGGTACTGTATCAGATGTTGTTCCGTCCGGTACTATACCAATGTGTTGTTCCGTCCGGTACTGTACCAATGTGTTGTTCCATCCGGTACTGTATCAGGTGTTGTTCCGTCCGGTACTATACCAATGTGTTGTTCCGTCCGGTACTGTATCAGATGTTGTTCCGTCCGGTACTATACCAATGTGTTGTTCCGTCCGGTACTGTACCAATGTTTTGTTCCATCCGGTACTGTATCAGGTGTTGTTCCGTCCGGTACTGTACGAATGTGTTGTTCCGTCCGTACTGTACCAATGTGTTGTTTCGTCCGGTACTGTATCAGATGTTGTTCCGTCCGGTACTGTACCAATGTGTTGTTCTGTCCGGTACTGTACCAATGTGTTGTTCCGTCTGGTACTGTACCAATGTGTTGTTCCGTCCGATACTGTACCAATGTGTTGTTCCGTCCGGTACTGTACCAATGTGTTGTTCCGTCCGGTACTATACCAATGTGTTGTTCCGTCCGGTACTGTACCAATATTTTGTTTCGTCCGGTACTGTACAAATGTGTTGTTCCGTCCGGTACTATACCAATGTGTTGTTCCGTCCGGTACTGTACCAACATTTTGTTTCGTCCGGTACTGTACCAATGTGTTGTTCCGTCCGGTACTGTACCAACATGTTGTTTCGTCCGGTACTGTATCAGGTGTTGTTCCGTCCGGTACTGTACGAATGTGTTGTTCCGTCCGTACTGTACCAATGTGTTGTTTCGTCCGGTACTGTACCAATGTGTTGTTCCGTCCGGTACTGTATCATGTGTTGTTCCGCCCGATACTGTATCAGATGTTGTTCCGTCCGGTACTGTATCAATGTGTTGTTCCGTCCGGTACTGTACCAATGTGTTGTTCCGTCCGGTACTATACCAATGTGTTGTTCCGTCCGGTACTGTACCAACATGTTGTTTCGTCCGGTACTGTATCAGGTGTTGTTCCGTCCGGTACTGTACCAATGTGTTGTTCCGTCCGGTACTGTATCATGTGTTGTTCCGTCCGGTACTGTATCATGTGTTGTTACGTCCGGTACTGTACCAATGTGTTGTTCCGCCCGATACTGTATCAGATGTTGTTCCGTCCGGTACTGTATCAATGTGTTGTTCCGTCCGTACTGTACCAATGTGTTGTTTCGTCCGGTACTGTATCAGATGTTGTTCCGTCCGGTACTGTACCAATGTGTTGTTCCGTCCGGTACTGTACCAACATGTTGTTTCGTCCGGTACTGTATCAGGTGTTGTTCCGTCCGGTACTGTACCAATGTGTTGTTCCGTCCGGTACTGTATCATTTGTTGTTCCGTCCGGTACTGTATCATGTGTTGTTACGTCCGGTACTGTACCAATGTGTTGTTCCGCCCGATACTGTATCAGCTGTTGTTCCGTCCGGTACTGTATCAATGGGTTGTTCCGTCCGGTACTGTACCAATGTGTTGTTCCGTTTGGTACTGTACCAATGTGTTGTTCCGTCCGGTACTGTTCCAATGTGTTGTTCCGTCCGGTACTGTACCAATGTGTTGTTTCGTCCGGTACTGTATCAAATGTTGTTCCGTCCGGTACGGTACCAATGTGTTGTTTCGTCCGGTACTGTACCAATGTGTTGTTCCGTCCGGTACTGACAGGTGAACATCTGGTTCACATATATGACAGGTGAGCACCTGTTTCACATACATGATAGGTGAGCACCTGGTTCACATAGATGACATGTGAGCACCCGTTTCACAGAGATGATAGGTGAGCACCTGGTTCACATAGATGACAGGTGAGCACCTGGTTCACATAGATGACAGGCGATCACTTGTTTCACATATATGACAGATTAGCACCTGGTTCACATATATGACAGGTGATCACCTGTTTCACATAGATGACAGGCGATCACCTGTTTCACATAGATGACAGGCGATCACATGTTTCACATAGATGACAGGCGATCACCTGTTTCACATAGATGACAGGCGATCACCTGTTTCACATAGATGACAGATGAACACCTGGTTCACATAGATGACAGATGAACACCTGTTCACATAGATGACAGATGAACACCTGTTTCACATAGATGACAGATGAACACCTGTTTCACATAGATGACAGATGAACACCTGTTTCACATAGATGACAGGTGATTACCTGGTTCACATATATGACAGGTGATTACCTGCTTCACATAGATGACAGGCGATTACCTGGTTCATATAGATGACAGGTGATTACCTGGTTCATATAGATGACATGTGAGCACCTGGTTCACATAGATGACAAGTGAGCACCTGCTTCACATAGATGACAGGTGATTACCTGCTTCACATAGATGACAGGTGAGCACCTGGTTCACATAGATGACAGGTAACTTGTCAACACATTTTGCAATCTTGAATGTCTGGTGAAATAAAGTATTGTTTGAATATTATCATTTACAGTTCCGAGTCATTAAATAAACAATAACATGATTTATTGACGTTTATTAACCTTTCATTGCAGATATTTGCCGAAAGATCTCAACGACTCCAAAATAAAGATAGTGCTATGTTTTCGCAATCCAAAAGACACGGCTGTATCATATTACAACCATACGAGGGGTCTGAAACAATATGGTGGATATACCGGCAAGTTTGCTGATTGGCTTCCACTCTACCTGCAAGGAAAATGTAAGAATCCTTATTTCATATTTTACTAACACTTTGTTTTCAGTCAACTGGGTTTTCATTTCAGGGGCGGGCCAATTACTAAAAGTCTAATGTCAAACCTGTTCCGTTGGTTCGACGTATGTGTTATTATTTTTTATTTGGTTGCAACTTTGTGTTGTTTACATACATAGTCAAGCGTGTGTTGAAGACCATATCCGTATCACAGGGATTCGGCACGTTTGGGGGTACTAGTATATATATTTAAGTACAGGGATTCTACTCTGTGGGATGTCAGATTTCGCATCGATCTAATAAATTTGTATAAACTAACCCGTGTCCTAGTATGGAAATGTTGAAGAACAATATAAAGACTTGGGATAGGCGTTATATTTGGACAGATTTGTACAAAATTGTTTCAGATAGGGCCATTTTACTGATTGATGCGAAATCTGACATCCCACAGAGTAGAATCCCTGTACTTAAATATATATACTAGTACCCCCAAACGTGCCGAATCCCTGTGATCCGTACCCTTTGTGATTATAGACCGCCCACATTTTGTTTTGTTTGTTTGTTTGTTTGTTTTTTCGGGTTTTACGCCTGCATCAGCACCATTTTGGGCTATATCGCCGGTGGGCAGTTTACCCAACAATACCTTTCCTGGGCGTAAGAAACTGCCATCGTTTTTCATATAAATGAGACACGACCTGAGCGGGGTTAGAACCCGTGACAATCAATGATGATTGGTTACAGTTGTAGGCTATACAAGCCAGGCCCGCCCACGTGGACCCATATCATGATATCTATGTTTACACGGAACCTGTAGACCGTCTTTATCCTCTCACAATGTCTTTATTCACGGGTTTTATTGTATATACTACTTGTTTCAGTGGAATATGGAAAATACACGGACTATCTGTTGGAATGGGAGAAGGCTATTAATGATGGTTTGGATAACCCCCTGCATGTAGTATACTACGAAGATCTTAAATTGGTAAGTATACAGTGTATAGTACATGCATGAGGGCCCATCAATAATTTCGTGAACTAATTCTATGTTACGAGTATACGTAATCTAACAAACTTTTGACCACACCTCCTTTTCAAAGTAACGTCCCTTGCATAGTTTGCATTTATTCCACTGCTTGACCGGAACACGTGCTGCATGCCACCACGTGACATCTCCCGCACATTTCTGTTTACGGCGCACCTCAACTCCTCTCGGGACTCTCGGGAAGTTGCCAACTCTGGGCTGTATGGTGGGTACTATAGCAGTTCTATACCCAGTTCCTTGATTGTGTCCGACACAACGCGGTTGCTATGGCTTGGCGCGTTATCATGGTGCAGCATAATCACAGACCTCTCAAGATTTGGGCGCTTTATTTTAATAACCGGCAACAGCTCATATTTAATTACTGTTGCATAATCGTTTCCAGTAACTGTAGTGTTCGGAGGAACAAAGTGATTTAAAATTATACCTTGTATATCGCAACATATAATGGCCATTATTGTACCGGCATACTTCGTGAAGGCGAAGAAGGATGCTTCCAAATTGAACTGTTTACTTTCCGGCTCAAAAAAGTGAATCCATGTCTCATCACACGTAACCATTCGATAGAGAAAGGCATCATCCTCGTCGTTGTACAGTTGTTAGTATTCGCGGCACTTCTTGACCCTTACCCCCACTTGATCCGGAAGCAGCAAGCGCGGTACCCATCTTGCCGAAAGTTTATTAGACATAATGTCCTGAACTATACCATACGCAGTACCAAATTGTCCCGCAACATTTTCAATAGTTACTCTTCTATCTTGAAGATGTGTTCCTGAATTTCAGCCACTTGTAACTTTGTAACAGTCACTGGCCTGCCAGTATGATTATCATCTTCGGTTGTTTATCATCTACCGTCCTTAAAGCGATTCACTCACTTTGAAATAGCACCATTCAATAAACAAAAGTCCCCATAAACTCTATGCAAATCCTCCCGACTATCGGGGACAGATTTTCCGAGTAATGTATAAACAATTTAAAGTGACATTACATCGTAACAATCAAACAAAATGCATTGTTCACCTATAAATGCATCGTAACAATCAAACAAAATGCATTGTTCACCTATAAATGCATTGCTACTACAAATTCATCGAAATATATTCGAATATTAACTTTGAATCAATAAACAGTGTTTTTGTGGATTGAAAGTATGATTTCATATAACAGTCATCCATGCTCCTGACTTGATGTTTATTTGTCATCGGAGTCAATACTAAACGAGAGATAATGTCGTTTAGAGATAATTTAATTAAGAATAGTATACAAATAAATAGGCACAAAATGAGATATAACGATAAATCTGTACCATAAATCGTGTTATTCATGATACACTAGTTGTATTACGCATGTATGTTTACATTATTTTGTTATGTCAACAAACTGCGTATACGACGCTTGTTTATTAGTTGAAATACTCAGTTTTTGGGACAAATATTTGGAAAAAATATAATATAATAGGAAAATACATTCTGTAGAAATTTGCGTTTTCACTGATGTAGTATCACTTTAAATAGTAATGAAATACCGACGTATATCCATATGTGATGGGTGTGTTGCACCCCTCCACCCACTTACCTTTCAGTTTTGTTGCATTTTATCGCATTTTCATATTTTAAATGTTTGAAGAAAATGTGTAGGCACGTGCCAAGAGGAAGCTACGTCACTGGTTTGGACGTAGCTTACATATATACAGACATGTATACGTTATCAACAGCATAATCAAATACACATACATGTAACCATCCCTACACTTCAACACAGATAGTGAACTATTAAACATTTAAACAAACTACAGTCTACATCCGTTATGTCGAATTCCGTCGGACCGAACCGAAATTCGATATAAACGGAGCCCGTTATATGTAAAATAATAGTGTCTGAAACGGGAATTCGACATAACCGACTTTGACATAACGGATGTAGACTGTATAGCGAACTATTTATATATCATATTGATTGTATCTGTTTGTGCTTCATTTCATTTAACTGCACCTTTATTAAGTAATGTCAAGCCACAATATAACGTGTTCGTACGAAAGCACAACGCTGAATACTTAAAACTGACTTCAATGAGCTGACTAACATAGAAACTTGACTTCAGCCAATCAAATAAATTGACCACTAGTCATCTGCCTAACATAGCAACTTGACTTCAGCCAATCAAATAAATTGACCACCAGTCATCTGCCTAACATAGCAACTTGACTTCAGCCAATCAAATAAATTGACCACCAGTCATCTGCCTAACATAGCAACTTGACTTCAGCCATTCAAATAAATTGACCACCAGTCATCTGCCTAACATAGCAACTTGACTTCAGCCATTCAAATAAATTGACCACCAGTCATCTGCCTAACATAGCAACTTGACTTCAGCCATTCAAATAAATTGACCACCAGTCATATGACTAGCATAGCAACTTGACTTTAGCCAATTAAATTGACCACCAATCATATGACTAGCATAGCAACTTGACTTTAGCCAATCAATTAAATTGACCACCAATCATATGACTAGCATAGCAACTTGACTTTAGCCAATCAATTAAATTGACCACCAATCATATGACTAGCATAGCAACTTGACTTTAGCCAATCAATTAAATTGACCACCAATCATATGACTAGCATAGCAACTTGACTTTAGCCAATCAATTAAATTGACCACCAATCATATGACTAGCATAGCAACTTGACTTTAGCCAATCAATTAAATTGACCACCAATCATATGACTAGCATAGCAACTTGACTTTAGCCAATCAATTAAATTGACCACCAATCATATGACTAGCATAGCAACTTGACTTTAGCCAATCAATTAAATTGACCACCAATCATATGACTAGCATAGCAACTTGACTTTAGCCAATCAATTAAATTGACCACCAATCATATGACTAGCATAGCAACTTGACTTTAGCCAATCAATTAAATTGACCACCAATCATCTGACTAGCAAAGCAACTAGACTTCAGCCAATCAATTAAATTGACCACCAATCATCTGACTAGCAAAGCAACTAGACTTCAGCCAATCAATTAAATTGACCACCAGTCAGCTGGCCTCATAACAATGAGGACATTATTTTTTTTACTCAAACGTCAATAATAAGAGGATATTAATTTTTGTCAGTGAATTATCGAATTACATCTCACCGAATGATCATAAAACATTATCACGAGTGATAATAATAGGTTTCTATGTTCATGAGAGAAATATAATTCGATCATTCACTTAAACAAACATATTTTGCTTTTATTTTAGGTTAAGTTTTAAGGATAGAAAAACGATTCAACCGTGCACTGATTGGCGCGTGAACTCGTGTTTAGACGACACTAAATGACGTCATAATAACCATCATACATGACGTCAACGACGGCTTTAGTCCGAAAACCTTCGCGTTGACAGAATTTCAACATACAGCGGCTAGGTACCACACATGCAAAACCAGTGAGAAATCAAATGTGTTATGCCACTGCTTTCAACCAAATTCCCGAATAACATATTTTATTTCACTGATAAATTTCTATATTTTATTGGAAGGCATAAAACAAAGATACAGATCGTACCACCATATTTTCTAAGTGGTTTTTCATTTGGAAATATTGCATTTACTGTTACATGAATATATTTCATGTCATCAGAATGGTGAACAATCACTGGACAAGTTGTTGCGATTCTTAGATGTAGAACTCGAGGAACAGCTAAAGAAAGACATCCTGGATCAATGTGGTTTTGAAAAAATGGCAAAAGAAAAGATTCCAGAAGATGCTGCAGAAATCTTTTTTAACAAAGGCTTCAACTTCTACAGGAAAGGTATATAGCATTTGGAAATGTTTTGTTTCTGCTCTGAACATTTGTCTGGTATAAAACTAATGCAACTTAGTTTAAACATATTTTATTTCCCAATATAATAGTGGTGGAACCTATGCTCGGCGTAAATCATACATATCATGGCCTTTAAAAAAAGTTAAATGCACTTAAATGCCGTATATTATTATTTTCTTAAGTCGTGAATACAACTTTCATAAAATTGTTGTTGAAAATGTTAGCTTCATTACGTAACCATGCGCCTCAATACAGCTATCGCAACGGTACTTGTTTCCATGGGGAACTAGATACTTTAGGGCACCTATGCACGGCGTACATGAATTGTTTTATTTATGCATGGGTAAATGTTGAATATATTATTTTGACTTAGTAACATCAATAACTAACAATATTACAACTCATAAGAAACTTTTTTCTGGTTATTTGTACATTTTTTTCCCAATCCGGATAGCCACCTGAAATGCTCATAAACCGCACATTTCGGTTTTTTTTCCCGACAAGTTGTCTGTTTATATTCGGCTACTGAACCGGTCAGGTGACAGTTGCATTAGGCTACCGATACGCACAACGGAATGCTATTGAACCATGCTTCACCTCTGTCAACGAAAATAGATTAAAACTATTTAAATATTTTAAATACAGATGTAAATGGAAAAAATACGCCGAGCATAGGAATACGCCGAGCATAGGAATACGCCGTAGGAATACGCCGAGCATAGGAATACGCCGAGCATAGGAATACGTCGAGCATAGGTTCCACCACTCTACATATTGAACAATGTCTACATCACACATATCAAAATACAGAAAAAGGATTAGAATGAAAGACACACTCTTATATAATTTTTCGTCTCTAATGCAACTTAAGGTTAAATAAGTCTTGATTGTCTTGTTTGTGTAAACCAGGTAACTAGTTTGTGTTGATCATGTCATTAATTTGTGTAGACCAAGTCACTAGCTCGTGTAGACCAAGTCACTAGCTTGTGTAGACCAAGTCACTAGCTTGTGTATACCAAGTCACTAGCTTGTGTAGACCAAGTCACTAGCTTGTGTAGACCAAGTCACTAGCTTGTGTAGACCAATTCACTAGCTTGTGTAGACCAAGTCACTAGCTTGTGTAGACCAAGTCACTAGCTTGTGTAGACCAAGTCACTAGCTTGTGTAGACCAAGTCACTAGCTTGTGTAGACCAAGTCACTAGCTTGTGTAGACCAGGTCACTAGCTTGTGTAGACCAAGTCACTAGCTTGTGTAGACCAAGTCACTAGCTTGTGTATACTAGGTCACCAGGATTTAGGGGTCTTGTGTAATGACACATCCACCAGGGTTCTGACGGGGTTCTAGGTGACAATGATTCAGGTACAAGGCGGTCACCATATACGTTACATAACGTAGTCTCCATAAGGGGACAACACCGTAATGTCGCCGTTTTGGGGCGAAGACGCTACACACAGAGGAGCATTGAGAGCAAGGTCAGCGTGCCTCGACGTCCGTTGTTTTATCTTCGACATGACGACAGAACGAGGAGGTGTATGTGTTTTACGTTATTTACCGTCGCTACCGGTTGACCATATGAGCGGACGCCTCCTGACGTGATTAGTCATTTTGAATTTTAGATTTCCTCTGTTTCTTGTACGTGCACGGTGTAAAGCACCGACACGAGACCTCGGTTTAGCGTCCCATCTGAAAGACTGTTAATTTTATTAGGGTCAGACGGGGGATCGAACCTGCGATCCCTGGATTACCAGTCCAGCATGTTACCACTGGACTACAGATCCGTCTGTATGAGGAGACGTTAAGCATGTAATGCTTCAAATAGTGGGTTGGCTATTTGACGCGTTTGTGGATCGTCGACTTCCTGTTCACATGCGCAGTTATATTTTACACTGTTTCAGGTGAAATCGGGGATTGGAAGAACTGGTTTACGGTAGCACAAAACGAAATGTTTGAACGAATCTGGAACAGCGAAATGAACGATTCCAGTATGTTCCATTTTAAGTATACGGATCCGAGAATAAAATAAGGAAGCTGGAAGTGCACTCCGGTCTAATATCCGAACAGTTACACATTGGAAAGAATGGCAGCTGGTGTAGTGCAATTATCCGGATGTTGTGTGTGTTTTACGTTTATTTATCGTCGTTACTGGGTGCCCATATAAGCGACACCTCCTGAAGTATGTGAGATGGTACGGTTGTCACCAGATCGGACAGGTGGGTTTTCTCCGGGTACTCTGGTTTCCTCCCACACGAATGACCACATATACGCTTTCATCCACGCCAACGAGAGTGATTAATATAAGTTGTTAGAACTTGCTTCGCAATCGTTGAAGAGATTAGTCATTTTAGATTTTTGGAAGATAGTGAAATGATACAGACAGAGACCCATTCCATAGTCTTCTCTGGTTCTTTTACGTGCACAGTGTAAAGCACCGACACGAGACCTCGGTTTAAAGTCTCATCTGAAAGACTGTTAATTTTATTAGGGTCAGACGGGGGATCGAACTTGCGATCCCTGGATTACCAATCCAACGTGTTACCACTGGACTACAGATCCGTCTGTAGTTTACATATTGGATCGTTTTGGCTTTAATCCTATACTTAACCTAAAATGTCCAATCACATTTCAAGTAATAACTATTACATATGAGAATATTACAACATATTGTATTCAATATAAAGTGAGAGTTTATGCTTCGCCTCGGGGTAAATTGTCACAATCCTTGCGGTAAATTGTCACATACCATATGTACCATAATAAACACTTTAATTACACTGGAAATAAGATATTCGATGTATTAATGGATCGGGCTAATTTTATTTTAACGGTACCTGGTGTAATCCAAATACAGGTAAATCAGGAATATTATCCGATAATTGGCGTTAATTTGTATATCATACTAGTATATTACTAGTTTAGTTTAATCATATTTTATTGCATTCTTTATATTCAATGTACAATACAACTCAAATGTACAAACATGTTACGGATGAATTAAATAAGATATATGGTACAAACATTATCAGTATGTATATATATGGAGAAGCAAAATGGTTGGGCCACAAGTTTTAACAACATTAGTTTCGGCCCGCCCCAACATAAATGGTTGTAATTAACAAAGAGATTGAATATAGTATAAGAGCATTGTAATTAAGATATTCATTTTTGATTACAATTAAGGGGGATAATAATGGATATGAAAAAAGTACCCAAAAAAAAAGAAAAAGAAATTTAAAAAATGTACCATAATAAACTTTAATATTAACGGAAACATTCATCATGTAAAGTATGGTATGTCATGTTGGCTACTGCATGTAGACCTACAAGCTATTGCACATTGTATGCAGATAACAGAGAGCAATGAAAGGCCATTTTGCTGAACATTTTGTTGTTCCATAAACTGGAATTGGCAATTTGAAGATAACATCATCTAGTGGGTGAAGGCAAGTAGCAGGGTTTTCTGTACAGTTTCAGTTAATTTCGTGAATACTGTTTTCACTAAGCTCCCGATATATAATATGTCTATAATAAAACGGAAACGTTTAAAAGGTCAAACTTTTAATAGCAGGACAGGCATTTAATTAAGAGATAAGGGGAGATAATTCAGTTTGTACAATACGTATGCTTATTCAAGTTATTGTTCTTGGGTTCTTCAAAGAACCCATTGACCTATATCACTGTATCAATTTATTTCCTTCAATGCCTTTCGATATATGCCGCTGAGAAGATAGTAGACGGACGGACAAGCAGACGAACGAACGGTTGAAGAAATATTCATACAACAACGACAAGACCACGACGATGACAACAATAACAAGGTATACCAATTCGTAGGGATATCTGAATTAATTAACGTGTAATTGATCATTACCTCTTTTATTGGTTTCACCAATCTGTAATTTGTAGCTTATATTAAAATGTCACAATGTACAGTACTTAGATTTATTAAGATAATAACCATGGTAGACACTTCAAAATCATTGGTGGTCCTTTGTTGTTGGTTAGACAATAGGTTAACTAACTACAATAACGTTCTGTGTTTGAGCTCAACTAATTACTCAACTAACTCAACTCGGAGAGATGCAAACCCCTGCGCTGGTATACAGGATAGCACTCGGGGAGATGTAAGCTGCCACGCTGGTATAGAGGATAGCACTCGGAGAGATGCAAAGCCCGTGCTGGTATAGAGGATAGCACTCGGAGAGATGCAAACCCCCATGCTGGTATAGAGGATAGCACTCGGAGAGATGCAAACCCCTGCGCTGGTATAGATGATAGCACTAGGAGAAATGCAAACCCCTACGCTGGTATAGAGGATAGCACTAGCAGATATGCATACCCCAGTGCTAGTATAGAGGATTGTACTCGGAGAGATACTCGGACATGATGCAACGTTACTTGGATAATAATACAACATCACTCGGACAATAACGCAACATCACTTGGACAAAAACGCAACATCACTTGAACAAAAACGCAACATCACTTGGACAATAACGCAACATCACTCGGACAATAACGTAACATCACTCGGACAATAACGCAACATCACTTGGACAATAACGCAACATCACTTGGACAATAACGCAACATCACTCGGACAATAACGTAACATCACTTGGACAATAATGCAACATCACTTGGACAATAACGCAACATCACTCGGACAATAACGTAACATTACTTGGACAATAACGTAACATCACTTGAACAAAAACGTAACATCACTTGGACAAAAACGCAACATCACTTGGACAATAATGCAACATCACTTGGACAATAACGTAACATCACTTGGACAATAACGTAACATCACTTGGACAAAAACGTAACATCACTTGGACAATAATGCAACATCACTTGGACAATAACACAACATCACTCGGACAATACCGCAACATCACTTGGACAATAATGCAACATCACTTGGACAATAACGCAACATCACTTGGACAATAATTGCTTCGGATATTCCATATAGCTGACATATGAACTTCTCTGGTGATGTCTTCTGTACTTTGGCCCTTCCCCCCAGATAACGCAATTTGCTGTGGTGATGCTGGAAGGCACGCCATGTCGTATTCTTGCTATGTCCACTGAGTTGAGAAACAATGTCACATCCGGTGATTGCATGAACATCTAGTATAAATTCCTATCTCACACTAATAAATACAAATATCTTTGTCTTTTATGTCTTTATGTGTGAGGGGTTTCACAAGAGCCATGAACAACGTCTGACCATCAATCTGCACACAACTAGATCCATCAAATGAAATAGTTGGTGTTGTCAGTATGTCCTTGGTCGATCAATACGTCGGCTAGCAGAGACGTGTTCCGTGAATGCAGGGTACCATTGGTTGTGACGAAAGAGCAGAACAGACATAAGCTTATGCTGGAGGATGCTGTCTAAGTTGACTTCACGGCCTGCTCTATAAGCCGTTAGGAGTGTTGCAAGATGTTTCTGTCCATCTTTATCGTACTTTGTTTCACTTTGACGTCTTGCACAACAGTGTAATGTGAAGCAAGTGTCAGAGCTTTATTCTTGTAAATGGGAGCTTTGAGATCGACATGTTCGTCATTAGTTATCTGAAGCCAGAGAGATACGTTTCTCAACACACTCACTGCGCTGCTTTTTACCAAGACATTCTGCTCCAAGTATCGACTCCTGGATGGAGACAGTGACCAGATCCTTATTGATCATGTTGTGTCGTGTATCAACTTTGTTTTGGAACACTCCATGCTGCTTCAGTGGTTGCCATTCTAGTATCATCTCCACCATCTTTCATCCTCCTTCCTTTGGTACACTCCATTATTGGTACATTAGACGTCATCATCCACAGACAATGTGTTTAGTGTGCGATGCTATCAGGGTCATGAGACAGAGTCCATCGGCTAGGTGAAGAAACTACCTTTGTGATGCAGACTAAGCCCCGCTCTTCTTTCCTGTGGCATTCTACTCTAGTTTGGAGAAACTTGATTGAATCGTCGATTTGCATGCTTGATCACAACGATTTCCCTGCTGGAACTCTTACATGATATCTGGAATTTGGCCACGTCATCCAGGCATACCATACCCCATCATGCATAGTTTGCATGGTCTTATCTGAAGAAGAATGGAAGCATATGTCTGAAAGCATACAGGTGGAGTTCCCATAATCCATGAAGCTGTGTCCTGGTGAAGTAGAGTACGATACTGACCATTACCATATAATCTCACCAGAAGTCTGCGTTCATGTCTTCTTCTTTTAGCAGTTTGACAAAATGATGGATGGGCTGGTGGAACCTCTCGGATGGCAGGGTGACTACCATCTGCGATATAGCTTCAGTGTTTGACAATGGCCTGTGGGAATCCAATTCTGTCCTAGGTTCAACATCCATTCAGAGTCCATTCAATTGCGGGAGTAGTAATTGTCACAATGCCTGCACTATGAGTATATGCGTGTTCGTGCGTGTGTGTGTGTGCGCGCGCGCATGTGCCTTCGTATTTCACATTGCATCACATTCTATATACAACTCACACAGGCCAGATTCGTCCATATGGTGGCCAAGAACGCCAAGAGAGGTTCATTCCTATATGCAGTCCTCCAATGCAGAGTATTAGGATATCCTTGTATTAGTCAACATACCACTTCAGTTCCACCAACTTCGGATATAGGCCTCGTCAACTGTCAGAAACAAGAGGATTGATGTTACGTTTGATCGTTACAGACCGGAGTCGAACAAAGCTGATACGAGGACAAAGTGCAAGAAAGGAAAAGGACCAGTGCGAGTCCGTTCTACTGCCATCTGACTGGTCCAATTTCATGGTACTCGAAGCATATTTGCATTGTTACTGTCAAACTATCTGATCGATCACATCCCTAGTTGTCAAGCAATGGTTGCTGCTGGATGATACTACCGAACACGAGGAAGCTGATACACGTCTAATTGTGCACTGCATTCATGCTCATATGGAGTCAATGGTTGTGCTGGTACGCGATACCGATGACCCTTGTGTTGCTGCTCGCTCACTATGACAAATTGCGATGTACGAATCTGCTGATGAAAGCTGGCACATCAACAAATCCAAAATATCTCCCAGTACATGATATTCGTACGCTACCCACCGAGCAAGCATCATCAATACTAACGTTTCATGCGATCACTGGATGTGACAGTGTTTCTCAACTCAGTGGACACAGCAAGAAGACGGCAGTGCGTGTCCACCAGCACCACCACAGCAAATATGGGGAAGGGCCACATCACAGAAGGCATCACTAAATCTGTAGAGATGTTCACCTGCCAGCTATCTGGAGTACCCGAAGCAGACACATCTGACGAGGCATTAGCTAAGCTGTTCTGTATTGGACGAGCACAAGACAGCTCAACCTCCAATACCGGATGCAACACGATTTTACATCATGCGAAGCCATTACTAAGCAAGTGCCGGGATACAAGGCCATGTGCCTTCTCCATTTATTCCCACTGTAACAGATATTGGTCGTTGCACAGTAACTGTTAGTACCGCAACTTCACTCTCTATGCCACCCATTTCAAAAGCATGCTCAGAGATCATGTCATGTGGATGTACAAAGAGATGCATGAGTTTTAACGTTTTAAACTTTATTTATTTTACAATGATTGCGAAGCAAGTTTTAACAACTTATATTAATCACTCTCGAAAGCGTAAATGTGGTCATTTGTGCGGGAGGAAACCGGGTTACCCGGGGAAAACCCACCTGTCCGATCTGGCTACCACCGTACCATCTCACATACTTCCCGGTCCGAGGATCGAACCCGGGATGCATTGGTGAGAATCGAGCGCGCTAACCACTGCGCTAATCGGACAGCCAAGGGATGCATGAGTAGGTTCTGAGGTTGCAGAAAAATGAGCGTCCCATGTATTGAAGCTTGCAAATGTCACAAGCATGGCGATGAATGTCGGAACAATCTACCTGATGGCACATGAACTCAGTTACCCCAAGTTGTTTTGCACACAATAGTAATGTAATGTAACACCATCACTTTAGACATATTTCGGAAATTCGATACATGTGTTATTCGTGTGTTGCCATTTGATATAAGCATGCTCATTTTCATTCTTGTACAAAGTTGATTAGACAACGACTATGTCACATGGTCCAATGAAAAAGCCACATTTCTCGTTTCTAAATTGTATAGCCGCGACCTACTTATGTAATTGTGTAAGTCAGATAGATCCGCCTCCGTGGTCGAGTGGTTAAGGTCGTCGACTTGTATACCACTGTAACCTATCATCTCTGATGATCACGGGTTCGAGCCCCGCTCAGACCGTGTCTCATTTATATGAACACGTTGGCATTTTCTTACGGAGGTTGGTGCACCAAGTACTGGTTAACCGCTGGATCCTGCACAGGAAAGGTGTTGCTAGGTAAACTGCCCGTCGCTCAAATGGGAAACCGGTAGCGACGTTAAATAAACTTAAATAAAAAAAAGATAGGTCAACTAATTGGCCCGTCTTAACGAAACATACACCTCGCTCGCTGTGTTTATTTATGTTTTTACCATGTTTGGTTCCAAATTTATGACCCAAAATGAATTTGTCAGTTTTCGGAGGCGGCCATTTTAAGATTTGTCACGTTAACTGGTTAACCGTTGAAAATACAAAAAAAAACCCTAGATCGATTTAGAACATATAAATACGCATACAATTGTTGTTTGCCAGCCGTAAACATGAAATGCATCCACCAATAACATGTTCTGAAATTTGACCTAGTCTAATAAAACAACATAATTGGAATCTGGAAACTTGCTGCTTAATACAGGTTGGCTGTTTAATACAGGTTGGCTGTTTAATAGAGGTGACCACAAACACAGATTTGACTATATGTACATACTACTTATGAAGCGCTCTAGATATTGACACAAGCATAACTGACATGATTATGCCTACAGTGTTCATTCATTATTGTCAATATGCACAGTGTTATGTATTCTATTGTTCTAGAGATTGTTCTAGAGATTCATTAATTAACGCATACATTTGTACCGTCTCAAACTCAGCTTTCTATTTCTAAACATCGTAGTTGGGTCAATATTTAATTTAGTAAAACTAAGCTCGGTATTTATTTTTGGTCAATATCTAGCATGGTCAATATCTAGTACACTCATACACAGCTACACTACATCATTCGTGTAACAGCTTCCAATAACGGGTTAAGCGAACACGATTATAACACGGTTTACACGTTCATTCAATACAGGAGTCAACAGGAGTCTGATTAAGTTTGTGCAGGTGTTTTTATTCGGTGGAACCTCTCGGATGGCAGGGTGACTACCATCTGCGATATAGCTTCAGTGTCTGACAATGGCCTGTGGGAATCCAATTCTGCCCTAGGTTCAGCATCCATTAAGAGTCCATTCAATTGCGGGAGTAGTAATTGCCACAATACCTACACTGTGAGTATATGCGTGTGCGTGCGTGTATGCGCGCGCATGTGCCTTCGAATTTCACTTTGCATCACATTCTATGCACAGCTCACACAGGCCAGATTCGTGCATATGGTGGCCAAGAACGCCAAGAAAAATTCATTCCTATATGCATTCCTCCAATGTAGAGTATTAGGATATCCTTGTATTAGTCAACATACCACTTCAGTTCCATCAACTTCGGATATAGGCCTCGTCAACTGTTATAAACAAGAGGATTGATGTTACGTTTGATCGTTACAGACCGGAGTCGAACAAAGCAGAAACGAGGTCAAAGTGCAAGAAAGGAAAAGGACCAGTGCGAGTCAGTTCTGCTGCCTTCTGACTGGTCCAATTTCATGGTATGTCGAACTATCTGATCGATCACATCCCTAGTTGTCAAGCAATGGTTGCTGCTGGATGATACTACCGAACACGAGGAAGCTGATACACGTCTAATTGTGCACTGCATTCATGTTCATATGGAGTCAATGGTTGTGTTGGTACGCGATACCGATGCCCTTGTGTTGCTGCTCGCTCACTATGACAAAGTGCGATGTACGAATCTACTGATGAAAGCTGGCACATCGACAAATCCAAACTATATCCCAGTACATGATATTCGTCAGCTACCCACCGAGCAAGCATCATCAATACTAACTGTTCATGCAATCACTGGATGTGACAGTGTTTCTCAACTCAGTGGACACAGCAAGAAGACGGCAGTGCGTGTCTTCCAGCACCACCACAGCAACTATGGGGAAGGGCCACATCACAGAAGGCATCACTAAATCTGTAGAGAAGTTCACCTGCCAGCTATATGGAGTACCCGAAGCAGACACGTCTGACGAGGCATTAGTTAAACTGTTCTGTATAGGACGAGCACAAGACATCTCAACCTCCAATACAGGATGCAACACGATTTTACATCATGCGAAGCCATTACTGAGCAAGTGCCGGGATACAAGGCCATGTGCCTTCTCCATTTATTCCCACTGTAACAGATATTGGTCGTTGCACAGTACTGCAACTTCACTCTCTATGCCACCCATTTCAAAAGCATGCTCAGAGATCATGTCATGTGGATGTACCAAGAGATGCATGAGTTTTATCGTTTTGCGATTGCGAAGCAAGTTTCAACAACTTATATTAATCACCCTCGAAAGCGTTAATGTGGTCATTTGGGAGGAAACCGGGTTACCCGGGGAAAACCCACCTGTCCGATCTGGCTACCACCGTACCATCTCACATACTTCTCGGTCCGAGGATCGAACCCGGGATGCATTGGTGAGATGCGAGCGCGCTAACCACTGCGCTAATCGGACAGCCAAGGGGTGCATGAGTAGGTTCTGAGGTTGCAGAAAAATGAGCGTCCCATGTATTGGAGCTTGCAAATGTCACAAGCATGGCGATGAAAGTCGGAACAATCTACCTGATGGCACATGAACTCAGTTACCCCAAGTTGTTTTGCACACAATAGTAATGTAATGTAACACCATCACTTTAGACATATTTCGGAAATTCGATACATGTGTTATTCGTGTGTTGCCATTTGATATAAGCATGATAAATGTCACTATTGTACAAAGTTGATTAGACAAGACTATGTCACATGGTCCAATGAAAAAGCCACATTTCTCGTTTCTAAATTGTATAGCCGCGACCTACTTATGTAATTGTGTAAGTCAGATAGATCCGCCTACGTGGTCGAGTGGTTAAGGTCACTGACTTGTATACCACTGTAACCTATCATCTCTGATGGTCACGGGTTCGAGCTCCGCTCAGACCGTGTCTCATTTATATGAAAAAGTTGGCAGTTTCTTACGGAGGTTGGTGCACGAAGTACTGGTTAACCGCTGGATCCTGCCCAGGAAAGGTGTTGTTAGGTAATATGCCCGTCGCTCAAATGGGGAACCGGTAGCGACGTTAAATAAACTTAAATTAAAAAAGATAGGTTAACTAATTGGCCCGTCTTAACTAAATATACACCTCGCTCGCTGTGTTTATTTATGTTCTTACCATGTTTGGTTCCAAAGTTATGACCCAAAATGAATTTGTCAGTTTTCGGTGGCGGCCATTTTAAGATGTGTCACGTTAACTGGTTAACCGTTGAAAATACAAAAAAAAAACCTAGATCGATTAGAACATATAAATACGCATACAATTGTTGTTTGCCAGCCGTAAACATGAAATGCATCCACCAATAACATGTTCTGAAATTTGACCTTGTCTAATAAAACAACATAATTGGAATCTGGAAACTTGCTGCTTATTACAGGTTTGCTGCTTAATACAGGCTGGCTGTTTAATACAGGCTGTTTAATACAGGTTGGCTGTTTAATACAGGCTGGCTGTTTAATACAGGCTGTTTAATACAGGTTGGCTGTTTAATACAGGCTGGCTGTTTAATACAGGCTGTTTAATACAGGTTGGCTGTTTAATAGAGGTGACCACAAACACAGATTTGACTGTATGTACATACTACTTATGAAGCGTTCTAGATATTGACACAAGCATAACTGACATGATTATGCCCACAGTGTTCATTCATTATTGTCAATATGCCCAGTGATATGTTATCTGTTATGTATTATATTGTTCTAGAGATTCATTAATTAACACATACATGTGTACCTTCTTAAAGCTCGGCTTTCTATTTCTAAACATCGTAGTTGGGTCAATATTTAATTTAGTAAAACGAAGCTCAGTATTTATTTTTGGTCAATATATAGCATGGTCAATATCTAGCACACTCGTACATAGCTACACTACATCGTTCGTGTAACAGCTTCCAATAACACGATTATAACACGGTTTACACACTCATTCAATACAGGAGTCAACAGGGGTCGGATTAAGTTTGTGCAGGTGTTTTTATTCGGCTAACTTCATACTTTGGGATACTAGTTATATAAGACGGTAAATGACTTTACGATTGTTGTTATGTCTTCACATGACGCTAATCTTCACTTAGTTTATTCACATTTAGTGTAGCTCGATTTATCTGTACAAGTTACAACGCTTGGTTATAATGTGTAGCTCGAGTTATCTGTACTATACCATTAGCATTTTCTATTGCAATCAAATGAGCGACGCCTCCTGAAGAGATCCGTCATTTTAGATTAGTTTATGCTAATTTATTTTTGCTCGATTGCGAAACAAGTTCTTACAACTTATATTAATCACTCTCGAGACCTCATTCGTGATGGAATCCATCGCCACGAGGGAGAGAGAAGAGGCAATGTGGAATTTAAATGCCTTGCCTAAGGGCACAATCGTAAGGGCTCCAGCGGGGCTCTAACTCTGGACCTTTCGCACCTGGAGCGAACGCTCTACCACGGCGCTATCACTACTTCCACATGTTAGATGTGTTTGGAGGATAGTACAATGATACATATACCTTATTGAAAACCACAATGGAGATTTGGGGAATCTTTTCATTTTCGACGTGTCGCCGTTTTCTCGCCCCAAAATTTTATAATAACACTAAAACAGTGTAAAGCTATTTCGTCCTGACAACTAAAGAACGACAGAATTGAAAGTACATGTTCACCAATGTTTCTATATGTCGTCTTTTCGTAATTTCAGTATTTCGCACCCGCATAATGGAATTTGTTAATTTGTCGTTGGGGACGTGTTCCATTACTAGTTTGAATGCACATTTTGTGTGTGAGTGTGTGTGTGTGTGTGTGTGCGTGCGTGCGTGCGTGCGTGCGTGCGTGCGTGCGTGCGCGCGACCCCTGAAGAGATTAGTCATTTTAGAATTGTTTTCGTGCGTGCGTGCGCGACTCCTGAAGAGATTAGTCATTTTAGAATTGTTTTCGTGCGTGCGTGCGTGCGTGCGTGCGTGCGTGCGTGCGTGCGTGCGTGCGTGCGCAACTCCTGAAGAGATTAGTCATTTTAGATTTTTGGAGGATAGTGCAATGATACAGACAGAGACCCGTAACAGAACTTGTGGCCCAACCCATTTGCTTTTGCTCTTATTATATATGTCTCTGAATTTATTATGTACATGTATATAGCAATAAAATATGATTAAACTAAACCCGTAACAGAGTCTCCTCTGGTTCTTTTACGTACACGGTGTAAAGCACCGACACGAGACCTCGGTTTAAAGTCTCATCTGAAAGACTGTTAATTTTTATTAGGGTCAGACGGGGGATCGAACGTGCGATCCCTGGATTACCAGTCCAGCGTGTTACCACTGGACTACAGATCCGTATGTGCACATTTTTATGTCAAGTAGACAGCGATATATTTAAATCCAAAGTATCCCAGAAGGCCCCAGAATATTTATAGTCCTAAATCAATTATGAATATGAATTGCGACAATGTCACAGAATTTAGAAAATTGTGTATGTACTTGAACTATTTATTGAAAATAAGTAAATATGTAATTACAGTAAAACCTATTTTAGTGGTCTCCTGTATTAAGCAGCCAATCTGTAAGGCTGTCCGATTAGCGCAGTGGTTAGCGCCCTCACTTCTCACCAATGCGACCCGGGTTCGATCCTCGGACAGGGAAGTATGTGAGATGGTACGATGGTCGCCAGA
The DNA here is from genome assembly GCA_014843695.1 of Archivesica marissinica. NCBI lineage: Eukaryota > Metazoa > Mollusca > Bivalvia > Venerida > Vesicomyidae > Archivesica > Archivesica marissinica. The sequence goes on from CM026403.1 coordinate 8,492,120, forward strand.
TCGGACATGTGGGTTTTCTCCGTGTGCTCCGGTGTCCTTCCACACGAATGACCACATTTACGCTTTCATCCGAGCCAACGAGAGTGATTAATATAAGTTGTTAAAACTTGCTTCGCAATCGTTGTAAAATAAAGTATAAAACAAAAAAAAGCAGCCAACCTGTATTAAGTAGCCAGTTAGCAGATTCCCAATATGTTGTTTTATTATACATTTGATCTTTATTAAGAAGCCACCTGTGCTATGCAGCCACTTTCTGTGATTCCCTTGGCTGGCTGCTTAAGACAGGTTTGACTGTATACATTGGAATGTTGATTATATGTAACATTTATAGACTTCTATGAACTTGTAATTACAATGTTAGGGTACTCTCCTGCATGATTCCTTATGTCATTGCTTAGTGTGCTATGAAATGAGCCTCATACGTATTTCATATGTTTTGTAACCTCATGTTGTCATGTTTAAAAAAGGTTTAAACTTTATTTATTTTACAACGATTACGAAGCAAGTTTTAACAACTTATATTAATCACTCTCGTTGGCGCTGATGAAAGCGTATTTGTGGTCATTCGTGTGGGAGGAAACCAGAGTACCCGGAGAAAACCCACCTCTCCGATCTGGCGACCACCGTACCATCTCACATGCTTCCCTGTCCGAGGATCGAATCCGGGTTACATTGGTGAGAAGCGAGTAGGATTAATGATTGAACAAGATAAAGAAATGTAAATGGTGACACCAGGACATTGTCTCACCGGACAATGTCTCACCGGACAATGTCTCACCAGGATTTATAAAAAGGGACATTGTCTCACCCAGAAATTGTTTACAAAAACACATTGAATGATTTATTGCTTTATTTGTTCATTAAATTTGACATCACACAAATTAGCACATATTATAGCACATGTTACATTATGTAAGAGCACACGTTATATCACTAGTAAAATCAACTTGTTCATTTGTTCATATATGAAGCAGTGTTTATTCAGAACCTAATAGTATGTCCTACACCTCGCAGGAATTCTTGCATTGTTTTACGTTCTGCATTCAAATCCTGGCAAAGAGTGTGAAGTCGGTTCTGATGCTCAGCAGTGGCACGTCTCACACGTTTCCTAGGTGGTTGACCACGACTCTCCTGCACAATTTGGGTTGACACTACTGCTTCATTCTTCCTCAAACCCTCCACAGCTTTCCAAAATGATGGATGCTTGTAGCCAACCAGTGCTCTGAAACCATTGTTCCAAGCTTCACAGAGGTTGTTTGTGCGACTTTCCCCTGCTAGTGTGACTGTGTGACTTCATGAACATTCCATAGAGCAGGAGGGTACCGAGGAGGAATTCGACGCATTATGGCAGGTGGGATAACCTCATCATCATTTGGGGGGTGAGACATTGTCCTTTTTAAAAAAAACCTGGTGAGACAATGTCCAGTGAGACATAGTCCGGTGAGACAATGTCCGGTGAGACAATGTCCGTTCACCGGACAATGTCCGGTGAGACAATGTCCGTATACCGGTGACAGAATAACAATATTGCATTCAATTACACCATTGAATTTGCAGAATAATGACACACGCACTACTAGAAGATATGAGCGGGGAGAAACTGATAGCTGGGGTGGATGTTGGTGGACTACTCATACCAGATATATTAAACACACCTGAACAGACGAAAGAGGTATTCTACAAGCTTCCTGATTTCAAATACAGAAAGGATGACACCATGTTATGCACCTACCAGAAAACAGGTACACTGTAAGATTAAATGATGCCAACGATACAACACAACACGTAAAGACGTGAGATTTAACGATACTAGAAAAATGGCAATTCGTAAGATTAAATGATGCCACAGAACTGTTAAGACGTACTCGAAACCGAGATGAAACAGTAGCCGCTTGCACACAATCTATACAAAATCATTCCCATGAAAGCAGTCTTAATGTTTAAAACACTCAGTGGCATAACATCTGTCTATCTGCAAGAGTCATTCAGATTTACTTCCGATGTTCAAACTCAAAACTTGCGATCATCCACCAATCTCCAACTTTACCCTCCTAAGCCAACTACGGAAGTGTTTAGAAAATATTTCTTATATTCAGGGTCACACTTGTGGAATTCCCTCCCATCACATCAAAACAGCACATTCTGTTCCACACTTCAAAACTTTATATATCAGGTGGTGCAAAGAACAGACCAATAATCTAATAAACTGATAATATACAATTATGCATGAATATAAGTATTAGTTCTTGCAGCTTATATCTTATTTCCTATGAAAGTTTTACTGGTTACTGTTTACATGTTTCATTATGCTAGTTCATGTTTTAATTTGTTGAGGGCCTCATGGTAGATTGACTTAATTGTTCAAATGAGTTCTCTCGTTAAATATAGTCTTTATTATTATTATTGTTATTATTATTAATTATTATTATTATTAATTATTATTATTATTATTATTATTATACATATGACTCGTGTGTATACATGTTGCAGCTTACTGTAATCCAGTACGAGGCGTGTACTTGCAAGATATTAAACAAATGTACATACATATTATTATCACATAACGTTGCTTGTATTTAGTGTAATACAGCCATCACATATTTTCTTGTATCAACACACGTGTAATACAACCTGTAAGGATTCTGATTGGTCGCGGGGTGGCAGCTTGCTTTTGACACATTTGGCATATAGTTTTCAACTTTGCCTGCCTTCATACGTTCTTTGTTGAAAATCAATAAAATGTTAAATATGCACGAGCAACATACATATTGATGTATTATTGTGTCGATTTGTGTGTGGATTGTTTGTTTGATTATCGGGGACCATTTACTACAGCGTACGGATGCACCTTACTGATTTCCTTGAGATGTAATGAGGCTCAAAGTATGCAGGAAAACAAAAAGTTTCGTTTTCAAATTGATGATTACTGTGGTCATGTGATAAAAAGGATCTTTCATACCATATTTTATGAAACTCGTTTTGGAATTTCATAAAATATGGTATGTGCTAAATTCCAAAACGAGTTTCATAAAATATGGTATGTGCTAAATTCCAAAATCGAGTTTCATAAAATATGGTATGTGCTAAATTCCAAAATCGAGTTTCATAAAATATGGTATGTGCTAAATTCCAAAATCGAGTTTCATAAAATATGGTATGAAATTACACAGAGTGTATATCCTATATGTATTATAATAATAATATTAATAACAACGACTTTATTTAACGAGAATAACTGTGGATTAGAAAGTGCTGTTTTGCTGTGAAAAGGACGTGAATTCCACAAATTTAACTCAGAATATAAGAACGGTTTTTATAAAGATTGGCTGTTTGGTTTGGTAATCATGAGGGTGATGTTGAGAGTTGGGAAGATAAACTGTTCATAGTTAGATAATAGATTGTGACCATAATTAAATAGATTAACAATTGAGCACTGCTACCACAATTCTTTTTTAAATAAATTAACATTCATTTACTTATTTATTGCCAAAAGGCAAAACATTGCCTTTGGCCATTTACAATAGCATTAATAAATATGGCCAAGACACATATACATTACAAAATGGGTCAATATCTAGTACTGTTTAAACTGTACATATGATATGCAGATTGGGTCAATATCTAGTACAGTTTAAACTTTACATATGGTATGCAGGTTGGGTCAATATCTAGTACTGTTTAAACTTTACATATGGTATGCAGGTTGGGTCAATATCTAGTACTGTTTAAACTTTACATATGATATGCAGGTTGGGTCAATATCTAGTACTGCAATCATGTTTGACCTTGGCTTATTTTGGTCGCTTTCAATCACATTTGATTATTCGGCGTCAGTAACTATGGAGACACTAGTAGAAGTAGTGGAATCCGGTAATTCCATTCGTCACCTGTACAACCGAATCGGCCGGTTCGACGGAGAAAGCCTCCGGACCGATATGGTGATTGTGTTATGCCCGTTGTCGGTACAGATGGAACAGTTGATTGTTTTGTATAGCTGTATATACAGGTATTATTATTTCAGACAAGTGTATGTTTGTCTATATACTTGTATCATCAAGTGACATTCTGTGTAGTATGTATAATTATTCAATTCTGATTTCTTTACAGGAGCAGTTGGTATGTTGGATAATGTATTGTTTGATACTTTTCAGCAGATTAGTCTGAACTCATACATTGACATGTTGTGTAGTATGGCGAACCCAGTGTTGTGTTTTTGTCCTGATGAGGATTCATCTAACACTGTCAATGGCCATGTGATTGTTATCATTGTACATTTGTATAATATGTATAAACATGATTTAAATGATGTCTATGTTGGATATGCCCTTAATGTGACGCACGCACGCACGCACGCACGCACGCGCGCGCACGCACACACACACACACACACATACAGTTTGATAAAAAAAAAAATCAAATACAACAACATTTCAACACAGCTCTGGCATAAATACGTTTATAGATTCCCATATTCCTCTAAAGTTATCTATATTATTATTAACAACTGCAGCCTTTTTGTTTATATTGTAATGATATGTTTTGCTCCTATTACTGTAAGGGGGCATTCTTGCATTTTACATTTATATATATACATTTTCAAAAAGATAATTATCAAATTCTTTGCTATCTCGTTATTATTGAGATTAATGTATCCAAAGATCATTGTATTTTCATTTAAAGGTGCAAATAAGTCTATTGATGGCGTTAATAAAGCAGTGATTAGTTTCCTAGTTGCATTGCATCCTCAGAATAAGTGTTCTATTGTTTCCTTCTCAGTCTTACAGAAGGTGCAAAGTGGGCTGTCCTTGTACTTTATTTTATATAGTAAATCGTTTGTTCCTAAAATTCTATGTAATATTCTTATTTGGAATCACTGTATTTTAGAATCTTTTGTTATATTGAAAGGCAAAGAATAAATGTGTTTCCACTCCTCTTTATTAAATGTTACACTAGGCTTTTCTAACCATTTTGCTCGACTAGTTGGCATAGAAGTATTGTTATTTAAGATATTATACATTGCTTTTGACCCTTTCTTATTTATAGTTATGTCTTTTAGAGTGGGTGGTAATGTTGGTCTGGGTGGTATGACAATGTCGTTTGTAGTTATATTGTACGTTATTAATAGTTGTTTTAAAGCATTTAAAACACCCTGATAAACTAAATAGTTTGTTGTGTGACATTGTATGTTTTCTTAAATTCATCTAATGTTAAAAAGGTGCCATCAGCATTTAAAAGGTCAGCTATGTAATGGACACCTGCATCAAACCAGGATTTTAAGAAGACACTCTTCGCACCAATTAATAGTTTATGATTATAAAACAAGGGTATGTTACCTATACACTCTTTTTTCACTGCACTGTGCTCTATCAAATTAGCAAAGGCACCAAAGGTATCCTTCCAAAACATGTTATTACTTTCTCTAGATAGTTTTTCAACATAGTGTTTTCCGCAATGGAATAATTTCTGCATTTCAAGTTTTTCATTAACAATACTTATCCAACTTCCATTACCTAATATTCTTCTTAACCATGTACGTTTTAAAGCCTTTATGGAAGCAGTTATATTGATCATTTTTAAACCTCTCCATGTGTACTCATTTACTAGAATATTGCTTTTTATTTTGGCAGTACCTTGCCAAATAAAATCGTAAATTAATGCATTTAAGTAATTAATAAGTTCCTCTGGTGGGTTTGGCAATGCAATAAATAAGTGGTTAAGAGTGGAAATTAATAGAGTTTTAATAACAGTTATTTTTCCAATAGGTGTTAATATTCTTCTTTTCCATTGTTTAATAACGTTTTGGATCTTTTCAATTTTATCTTTATAATTTATTTCTATTATCTTGTTCAAATCTACATGGAAATGTATGCCTAACATTTTGAAACTATGTTGATTCCAAGATAGTTTCCATCTTGTTTTTATACTATCACTAGAAAATTTCTTTCTACCTATCCATACAACCTTAGTCTTATCAAAGTTTACATTTAATCCAGATATAATAGCATAATCCGATAAAGTATTTAATGTCTGATTCAGAGATTCTGTTGATCCATCTAAGATCATGGTTGTGTCATCTGCAAATTGTGATAATTTATGTTCTACGTCATTTATGTCGATTCCTTTAATATGTTTATTGCTTTTTATTTTCAAAGACAAAACTTCTGCACACAAGATGAATATGTAACAGGATAAAGGGTCGGTCTCCTTGCCTACATCCACGGCCAATTTTTATAAAATCTGATAACATTCCACATTGATTTACCGCGGACTGTGCATCTTTATATAAAATATCAAACCACTTTTTAATGGATGACCCAACATTAAAGAAGGATAAAGTCTTTTGAACAAATGACCACGACAGGGAGTCAAAAGTTTTTCAAAATCAATCAAAAGAAGGAGTCCTGGGATGTCATTTTCTTCTGTATATTGCATTATATCGTATTCAGAGTTATGTGCAAAGTGGATAACGGTGTGTGGGGATATTTCAGAATAAATCTGGTGGATGCAGTAATATTATGTTAATTGTATCAGTCTGTATATAGCTGTAATCATGTTTCAGATCTACCAATTGCATGGACATTATATAAATTCTGTAGCATTCATGTTTATTACAGATAACTGGAAATGTCAGGTGCCATTACTCAAACTGGGGGAATGTGTAGCCCAGGCCTTATTTATCTGTTAATATAGAAACGTTATATTGTGTATTATTGTACTGCAAGCAATGCTCTCTTATCTGTATGTGTACGGTAGCTGTTTCTTCCTCTTCTATGACAGCTACCCATGTGTGTCCAGTCTATTGTGTTATCTACTGTGGTGTAACGTCATGTAATTATGTCCGATTGATAGTACGGGAGAATGACGTATGAGAGGTCAAATCACTAATCCACTATTAACCCCAACTAAACCCGTTTTGCCGCCCTTTCTAATAATCCGCGCACTGGAGAAAAAGAAGTCAAGATGTACGCATATACGGAATAAAATAGTGTATATATCTATCTTCCGCTAATGTCGAACCCCTCGCGGGGACGTAGACATGTGTATACATACTATCTTTGTTTAGATCTACCTCTGATCTCTTAAGTAAATATTCGTAAGACTATTATACAGACGATTTGGTAAGAAACCATTTATTAGTAAGCTAATGTATTTATAATATGAAATGAACTATGTGATATTTTCCGGGTGGATTAGTGTATATATTTCATATAGTGTGTTTCTATTAGTTGTTAAATTGTTATTACAGGTCTCTTTTTATGTATTGATACGAGGTATAAACTACGAATCTCGGATATGGGTTTGGTTTATTTATTTACTCCATGGAGACCCGGTGACACATGTATTTCACTATTTGACTTGTGGCTATAAATGTGCTTATGCTATTTAATGCCAATAAACATTATGTTATGCTATATATACATGTATACTAATTATGGCAATATTACCACTTCCTGTTCGCAGGTACTAATTGGTTGTTTGAAATACTTACGATGATAAACAACAGATCTGCCGAACGTGTGAAAATGAGCAAGATAATGTTCATGATTGAGTCAGCACCAACTGCAAAGATGAACGAACAGCCATCACCGAGAATCCTCAACTCTCATCTTTCACTCAGGTTAGTATGGTAATGCAATATGATGATTTGCTCTTAGGATATGACAATTTGACCTGTCCGGTTCTGTAAAGTGGTGTCCGGTGGTCGTGGTACTGTACCAATGTGTTGTTCTGTCCTGTTCTGTAAAGTGTTGTCCGGTGGTCGTGGTACTGTACCAATTTGCTGTTCTGTCGGGTTCTGTAAAGTGTTGTCCTGTGGTCGTGGTACTGTACCAATGTGTTGTTCCGTCCGATTCTGTAAAGTGTTGTCCGGTGGCCGTGGTACTGTACCAATGTGTTGTTCCGTCCGGTTTTGTAATGTGGTGTCTGGTGGTCGTGGTACTGTACCAATGTGTTGTTCCGTCAGGTTCTGTAAAGTGTTTGTTGGTGGTCATGGTACTGTATCAATGTGTTCTGTAAAGTGTTGTCCGGTGGTCGTGGTACTGTACCAATGTGTTGTTCCGCCCGGTACTGTGTAATGTGTTGTTCTGTCCGATTCTGTAATGTGTTGTCTGGTGCTCGTGGTACTGTACCAATGTGTTGTTCCGTCCGGTTCTGTAAAGTGTTGCCCGGTGGTCGTGATACTGTACCAATGTGTTGTTCCGTACGGTTCTGTAAAGTGTTGTCCTGTGGTCATGGTACTGTACCAATGTGTTATTCCGTCCGGTTCTGTAAAGTGTTGTCCTGTGGTCGTGGTACTGTACCAATGTGTTGTTCCTTCCGGTTGTGTAAAGTGTTGTCCTGTGGTCGTGGTACTGTACCAATGTGTTGTTCCGTCCGGTACTGTATAGTGTGTTGTTCCATCTGGTACTGTACCAATGTATTGTTCTGTCTTGTACTGTACCAATGTGTTGTTCCAACCGGTACTGTACCAATGTGTTGTTCCGTCCGGTACTATATAATGTGTTGTTCTGTCTGGTACTGTGCCAATGTGTTGTTCTGTCTGGTACTGTACCATTGTGTTGTTCTGACCGGTACTGTACCAATGTGTTGTTCCATCCGGTACTGTATAATGTGTTGTTCCGTACGGTACTGTATAATGTTTTGTTCCATCCGGTACTGTGTAATGTGTTGTTCCGTCCGGTTCTGTAAAGTGTTGTCCGGTGGTCGTGGTACTGTACCAATGTGTTGTTCCGTCCGGTTCTGTATAATGTGTTGTTCCGTCCGGTACTATGTAATGTGTTGTTCTGTCCGGTTCTGTAATGTGTTGTCCTGTGGTCGTGGTACTGTACCAATGTGTTGTTCCGTCCGGTTCTGTAAAGTGTTGCCCGGTGGTCGTGATACTGTACCAATGTGTTGTTCCGTCCGGTTCTGTAAAGTGTTGTCCTGTGGTCATGGTACTGTACCAATGTGTTGTTCCGTCCGGTTCTGTAAAGTGTTGTCCTGTGGTCGTGGTACTGTACCAATGTGTTGTTCCGTCCGGTTCTGTAAAGTGTTGTCCGGTGGTCGTGGTACTGTACCAATGTGTTGTTCCGTCAGGTTCTGTAAAGTGTTGTCCGGTGGTCATGGTACTGTACCAATGTGTTGTTCCGTCCGGTTCTGTAAAGTGTTGTCCGGTGGTCATGGTACTGTATCAATGTGTTGTTCCGTCCGGTACTGTGTAATGTGTTGATCTGTCCGGTTCTGTAAAGTGTTGCCCGGTGGTCGTGGTACTCTACCAATGTGTTGTTCCGTCCAGTTATGTAATGTGTTGTCTGGTGGTCGTGATACTGTACCAATGTTTGTTCCGCCCGGTACTGTGTAATGTGTTGTTCCGTCCGGTTCTGTAAAGTGTTGTCCGGTGGTCGTGGTACTGTACTAATGTGTTGTTTCGCCCGGTACTGTGTAATGTGTTGTTCTGTCCGGTTCTGTAATGTGTTGTCTGGTGCTCGTGGTACTGTACCAATGTGTTGTTCCATCCGGTTCTGTAAAGTGTTGCCCGGTGGTCGTGATACTGTACCAATGTGTTGTTCCGTCCGGTTGTGTAAGTGTTGTCCTGTGGTCATGGTACTGTACCAATGTGTTGTTCCGTCCGGTTCTGTAAAGTGTTGTCCTGTGGACGTGGTACTGTACCAATGTGTTGTTCCGTCCGGTACTGTATAGTGTGTTGTTCCAACCGGTACTGTACCAATGTGTTGTTCCGTCCGGTACTGTATAATGTGTTGTTCTGTCTGGTACTGTGCCAATGTGTTGTTCTGTCTGGTACTGTACCATTGTGTTGTTCTGTCTGGTACTGTACCAATGTGTTGTTCTGTCTGGTACTGTACCAATGTGTTGTTCCGTCCGGTTCTGTAAAGTGTTGTCCGGTGGTCATGGTACTGTACCAATGTGTTGTTCCGTCCGGTACTGTATAGTGTGTTGTTCCAACCGGTACTGTACCAATGTGTTGTTCCGTCCGGTACTGTATAATGTGTTGTTCTGTCTGGTACTGTGCCAATGTGTTGTTCTGTCTGGTACTGTACCATTGTGTTGTTCTGTCTGGTACTGTACCAATGTGTTGTTCTGTCTGGTACTGTACCAATGTGTTGTTCCGTCCGGTTGTGTAAAGTGTTGTCCGGTGGTCATGGTACTGTACCAATGTGTTGTTCCGTCCGGTTCTGTAAAGTGTTGTCCGGTGGTCGTGGTACTGTACCAATGTGTTGTTCCGTCCGGTTCTGTAAAGTGTTGTCCGGTGGTCATGGTACTGTACCAATTTGTTGTTCCGTCAGGTTCTGTAAAGTGTTGTCCGGTGGTCGTGGTACTGTACCAATGTGTTGTTCCTTCCGGTTGTGTAAAGTGTTGTCCTGTGGTCGTGGTACTGTACCAATGTGTTGTTCCGTCCGGTACTGTATAGTGTGTTGTTCCATCTGGTACTGTACCAATGTATTGGTCTGTCTTGTACTGTACCATTGTGTTGTTCTGTCTGGTACTGTACCAATGTGTTGTTCTGTCTGGTACTGTACCAATGTGTTGTTCCGTCCGGTTCTGTAAAGTGTTGTCCGGTGGTCATGGTACTGTACCAATGTGTTGTTCCGTCCGGTACTGTATAGTGTGTTGTTCCAACCGGTACTGTACCAATGTGTTGTTCCGTCCGGTACTGTATAATGTGTTGTTCTGTCTGGTACTGTGCCAATGTGTTGTTCTGGCTGGTACTGTACCATTGTGTTGTTCTGTCTGGTACTGTACCAATGTGTTGTTCTGTCTGGTACTGTACCAATGTGTTGTTCCGTCCGGTTCTGTAAAGTGTTGTCCGGTGGTCATGGTACTGTACCAATGTGTTGTTCCGTCCGGTTCTGTAAAGTGTTGTCCGGTGGTCGTGGTACTGTACCAATGTGTTGTTCCGTCCGGTTCTGTAAAGTGTTGTCCGGTGGTCGTGGTACTGTACCAATGTTTTGTTCCGTCCGGTTCTGTAAAGTGTTGTCCGGTGGTCGTGGTACTGTACCAATGTGTTGTTCCGTCCGGTTCTGTAAAGTGTTGTCCGGTGGTCATGGTACTGTACCAATTTGTTGTTCCGTCAGGTTCTGTAAAGTGTTGTCCGGTGGTCGTGGTACTGTACCAATGTGTTGTTCCGTCCGGTTCTGTAAAGTGTTGTCCTGTGGTCGTGGTACTGTACCAATGTGTTGTTCCGTCCGGTTCTGTAAAGTGTTGTCCTGTGGTCGTGGTACTGTACCAATGTGTTGTTCCTTCCGGTTGTGTAAAGTGTTGTCCTGTGGTCGTGGTACTGTACCAATGTGTTGTTCCGTCCGGTACTGTATAGTGTGTTGTTCCATCTGGCACTGTACCAATGTATTGTTCTGTCTTGTACTGTACCAATGTGTTGTTCCAACCGGTACTGTACCAATGTGTTGTTCCGTCCGGTACTGTATAATGTGTTGTTCTGTCTGGTACTGTGCCAATGTGTTGTTCTGTCTGGTACTGTACCATTGTGTTGTTCTGACCGGTACTGTACCAATGTGTTGATCCATCCGGTACTGTATAATGTGTTGTTCCGTACGGTACTGTATAATGTGTTGTTCCATCCGGTACTGTGTAATGTGTTGTTCCGTCCGGTTCTGTAAAGTGTTGTCCGGTGGTCGTGGTACTGTACCAATGTGTTGTTCCGTCCGGTTCTGTATAATGTGTTGTTCCGTCCGGTACTATGTAATGTGTTGTTCTGTCCGGTTCTGTAATGTGTTGTCCTGTGGTCGTGGTACTGTACCAATGTGTTGTTCCGTCCGGTTCTGTAAAGTGTTGTCCGGTGGTCGTGGTACTGTACCAATGTGTTGTTCCGTCAGGTTCTGTAAAGTGTTGTCCGGTGGTCATGGTACTGTACCAATGTGTTGTTCCGTCCGGTTCTGTAAAGTGTTGTCCGGTGGTCATGGTACTGTATCAATGTGTTGTTCCGTCCGGTACTGTGTAATGTGTTGATCTGTCCGGTTCTGTAAAGTGTTGCCCGGTGGTCGTGGTACTCTACCAATGTGTTGTTCCGTCCAGTTATGTAATGTGTTGTCTGGTGGTCGTGATACTGTACCAATGTGTTGTTCCGCCCGGTACTGTGTAATGTGTTGTTCCGTCCGGTTCTGTAAAGTGTTGTCCGGTGGTCGTGGTACTGTACTAATGTGTTGTTTCGCCCGGTACTGTGTAATGTGTTGTTCTGTCCGGTTCTGTAATGTGTTGTCTGGTGCTCGTGGTACTGTACCAATGTGTTGTTCCGTCCGGTTCTGTAAAGTGTTGCCCGGTGGTCGTGATACTGTACCAATGTGTTGTTCCGTCCGGTTGTGTAAAGTGTTGTCCTGTGGTCATGGTACTGTACCAATGTGTTGTTCCGTCCTGTTCTGTAAAGTGTTGTCCTGTGGTCGTGGTACTGTACCAATGTGTTGTTCCTTCCGGTTGTTTAAAGTGTTGTCCTGTGGTCGTGGTACTGTACCAATGTGTTGTTCCGTCCGGTACTGTATAGTGTGTTGTTCCATCTGGTACTGTACCAATGTATTGTTCTGTCTTGTACTGTACCAATGTGTTGTTCCAACCGGTACTGTACCAATGTGTTGTTCCGTCCGGTACTGTATAATGTGTTGTTCTGTCTGGTACTGTGCCAATGTGTTGTTCTGTCTGGTACTGTACCATTGTGTTGTTCTGACCTGTACTGTACAAATGTGTTGTTCCATCCGGTACTGTATAATATGTTGTTCCGTCCGGTACTGTATAATGTGTTGTTCCATCCGGTACTGTGTAATGTGTTGTTCCGTCCGGTTCTGTAAAGTGTTGTCCGGTGGTCGTGGTACTGTACCAATGTGTTGTTCCGTCCGGTTCTGTATAATGTGTTGTTCCGTCCGGTACTATGTAATGTGTTGTTCTGTCCGGTTCTGTAATGTGTTGTCCGGTGTTCGTGGTACTGTACCAATGTGTTGTTCCGTCAGGTTCTGTAAAGTGTTGTCCGGTGGTCATGGTACTGTACCAATGTGTTGTTCCGTCCGGTTCTGTAAAGTGTTGTCCGGTGGTCATGGTACTGTATCAATGTGTTGTTCCGTCCGGTACTGTGTAATGTGTTGATCTGTCCGGTTCTGTAAAGTGTTGCCCGGTGGTCGTGATACTGTATCAATGTGTTGTTCCGTCCGGTACTGTACTAATGGATTGTTCCGTCCGGTTCTGTAAAGTGTTGCCCGGTGGTCGTGGTACTCTACCAATGTGTTGTTCCGTCCAGTTATGTAATGTGTTGTCTGGTGGTCGTGATACTGTACCAATGTGTTGTTCCGCCCGGTACTGTGTAATGTGTTGTTCCGTCCGGTTCTGTAAAGTGTTGTCCGGTGGTCGTGGTACTGTACTAATGTGTTGTTTCGCCCGGTACTGTGTAATGTGTTGTTCTGTCCGGTTCTGTAATGTGTTGGCCGGTGGTCGTGATACTGTACCAATGTGTTGTTCCGTCCGGTTGTGTAAAGTGTTGTCCTGTGGTCATGGTACTGTACCAATGTGTTGTTCCGTCCGGTTCTGTAAAGTGTTGTCCTGTGGTCGTGGTACTGTACCAATGTGTTGTTCCTTCCAGTTGTGTAAAGTGTTGTCCTGTGGTCGTGGTACTGTACCAATGTGTTGTTCCGTCCGGTACTGTATAGTGTGTTGTTCCATCTGGTACTGTACCAATGTATTGTTCTGTCTTGTACTGTACCATTGTGTTGTTCTGTCTGGTACTGTACCAATGTGTTGTTCTGTCTGGTACTGTACCAATGTGTTGTTCCGTCCGGTTCTGTAAAGTGTTGTCCGGTGGTTATGGTACTGTACCAATGTGTTGTTCCGTCCGGTACTGTATAGTGTTTTGTTCCAACCGGTACTGTACCAATGTGTTGTTCCGTCCGGTACTGTATAACGTGTTGTTCTGTCTGGTACTGTGCCAATGTGTTGTTCTGTCTGGTACTGTACCATTGTGTTGTTCTGTCTGGTACTGTACCAATGTGTTGTTCTGTCTGGTACTGTACCAATGTGTTGTTCCGTCCGGTTCTGTAAAGTGTTGTCCGGTGGTCATGGTACTGTACCAATGTGTTGTTCCGTCCGGTTCTGTAAAGTGTTGTCCGGTGGTCGTGGTACTGTACCAATGTGTTGTTCCGTCCTGTTCTGTAAAGTGTTGTCCGGTGGTCATGGTACTGTACCAATGTGTTGTTCCGTCCGGTTCTGTAAAGTGTTGTCCGGTGGTCGTGGTACTGTACCAATGTGTTGTTCCGTCCGGTTCTGTAAAGTGTTGTCCGGTGGTCATGGTACTGTACCAATTTGTTGTTCCGTCAGGTTCTGTAAAGTGTTGTCCGGTGGTCGTGGTACTGTACCAATGTGTTGTTCCGTCCGGTTCTGTAAAGTGTTGTCCTGTGGTCGTGGTACTGTACCAATGTGTTGTTCCGTCCGGTTCTGTAAAGTGTTGTCCGGTGGTCGTGGTACTCTACCAATGTGTTGTTCCGTCAGGTTCTGTAAAGTGTTTTCCGGTGGTCGTGGTACTGTACCAATGTGTTGTTCCGCCCGGTACTGTGTAATGTGTTGTTCTGTCCGATTCTGTAATGTGTTGTCTGGTGCTCGTGGTACTGTACTAATGGATTGTTCCGTCCGGTTCTCTAAAGTGTTGCCCGGTGGTCGTGATACTGTACCAATGTGTTGTTCCGTACGGTTCTGTAAAGTGTTGTCCTGTGGTCATGGTACTGTATCAATGTGTTGTTCCGTCCGGTACTGTGTAATGTGTTGATCTGTCCGGTTCTGTAAAGTGTTGCCCGGTGGTCGTGGTACTCTACCAATGTGTTGTTCCGTCAGGTTCTGTAAAGTGTTGTCCGGTGGTCGTGGTACTGTACCAATGTGTTGTTCCGCCCGGTACTGTGTAATGTGTTGTTCTGTCCGATTCTGTAATGTGTTGTCTGGTGCTCGTGGTACTGTACTAATGTGTTGTTCCGTCCGGTTCTGTAAAGTATTGCCCGGTGGTCGTGATACTGTACCAATGTGTTGTTCCGTACGGTTCTGTAAAGTGTTGTCCTGTGGTCATGGTACTGTACCAATGTGTTGTTCCGTCCGGTTCTGTAAAGTTTTGTCCTGTGGTCGTGGTACTGTACCAATGTGTTGTTCCTTCCGGTTGTGTAAAGTGTTGTCCTGTGGTCGTGGTACTGTACCAATGTGTTGTTCCGTCCGGTACTGTATAGTGTGTTGTTCCATCTGGTACTGTACCAATGTATTGTTCTGTCTTGTACTGTACCAATGTGTTGTTCCAACCGGTACTGTACCAATGTGTTGTTCCGTCCGGTACTATATAATGTGTTGTTCTGTCTGGTACTGTGCCAATGTGTTGTTCTGTCTGGTACTGTACCATTGTGTTGTTCTGACCGGTACTGTACCAATGTGTTGTTCCATCCGGTACTGTATAATGTGTTGTTCCGTACGGTACTGTATAATGTGTTGTTCCATCCGGTACTGTGTAATGTGTTGTTCCGTCCGGTTCTGTAAAGTGTTGTCCGGTGGTCGTGGTACTGTACCAATGTGTTGTTCCGTCCGGTTCTGTATAATGTGTTGTTCCGTCCGGTACTATGTAATGTGTTGTTCTGTCCGGTTCTGTAATGTGTTGTCCTGTGGTCGTGGTACTGTACCAATGTGTTGTTCCGTCCGGTTCTGTAAAGTGTTGCCCGGTGGTCGTGATACTGTACCAATGTGTTGTTCCGTCCGGTTCTGTAAAGTGTTGTCCTGTGGTCATGGTACTGTACCAATGTGTTGTTCCGTCCGGTTCTGTAAAGTGTTGTCCTGTGGTCGTTGTACTGTACCAATGTGTTGTTCCTTCCGGTTGTGTAAAGTGTTGTCCTGTGGTCGTGGTACTGTACCAATGTGTTGTTCCGTCCGGTACTGTATAGTGTGTTGTTCCATCTGGTACTGTACCAATGTATTGTTCTGTCTTGTACTGTACCAATGTGTTGTTCCAACCGGTACTGTACCAATGTGTTGTTCCGTCCGGTACTGTATAATGTGTTGTTCTGTCTGGTACTGTGCCAATGTGTTGTTCTGTCTGGTACTGTACCATTGTGTTGTTCTGACCGGTACTGTACAAATGTGTTGTTCCAACCGGTACTGTATAATGTGTTGTTCCGTCCGGTACTGTATAATGTGTTGTTCCGTCCGGTTCTGTAAAGTGTTGTCCGGTGGTCGTCGTACTGTACCAATGTGTTGTTCCGTCCGGTTCTGTATAATGTGTTGTTCCGTCCTGTACTATGTAATGTGTTGTTCTGTCCGGTTCTGTAATGTGTTGTCCTGTGGTCGTGGTACTGTACCAATATGTTGTTCCGTCCGGTTCTGTAAAGTGTTGTCCGGTGGTTGTGGTACTGTACCAATGTGTTGTTCCGTCAGGTTCTGTAAAGTGTTGTCCGGTGGTCATGGTACTGTACCAATGTGTTGTTCCGTCCGGTTCTGTAAAATGTTGTCCGGTGGTCATGGTACTGTATCAATGTGTTGTTCCGTCCGGTACTGTGTAATGTGTTGATCTGTCCGGTTCTGTAAAGTGTTGCCCGGTGGTCGTGGTACTCTACCAATGTGTTGTTCCGTCCAGTTATGTAATGTGTTGTCTGGTGGTCGTGATACTGTACCAATGTGTTGTTCCGCCCGGTACTGTGTAATGTGTTGTTCCGTCCGGTTCTGTAAAGTGTTGTCCGGTGGTCGTGGTACTGTACTAATGTGTTGTTTCGCCCGGTACTGTGTACTGTGTTGTTCTGTCCGGTTCTGTAATGTGTTGTCTGGTGCTCGTGGTACTGTACCAATGTGTTGTTCCGTCCGGTTCTGTAAAGTGTTGTCCTGTGGTCTTGGTACTGTACCAATGTGTTGTTCCGTCCGGTTCTGTAAAGTGTTGTCCTGTGGTCGTGGTACTGTACCAATGTGTTGTTCCTTCCGGTTGTGTAAAGTGTTGTCCTGTGGTCGTGGTACTGTACCAATGTGTTGTTCCGTCCGGTACTGTATAGTATGTTGTTCCATCTGGTACTGTACCAATGTATTGTTCTGTCTTGTACTGTACCAATGTATTGTTCCAACCGGTACTGTACCAATGTGTTGTTCCGTCCGGTACTGTATAATGTGTTGTTCTGTCTGGTACTGTGCCAATGTGTTGTTCTGTCTGGTACTGTACCATTGTGTTGTTCTGTCTGGTACTGTACCAATGTGTTGTTCTGTCTGGTACTGTACCAATGTGTTGTTCCGTCCGGTTCTGTAAAGTGTTGTCCGGTGGTCATGGTACTGTACCAATGTGTTGTTCCGTCCGGTTCTGTAAAGTGTTGTCCGGTGGTCGTGGTACTGTACCAATGTGTTGTTCCGTCCGGTTCTGTAAAGTGTTGTCCGGTGGTCATGGTACTGTACCCATTTGTTGTTCCGTCAGGTTCTGTAAAGTGTTGTCCGGTGGTCGTGGTACTGTACCAATGTGTTGTTCCGTCCGGTTCTGTAAAGTGTTGTCCGGTGGTCGTGGTACTGTATCAATGTGTTGTTCCGTCCGGTACTGTGTAATGTGTTGATCTGTCCGGTTCTGTAAAGTGTTGCCCGGTGGTCGTGGTACTCTACCAATGTGTTGTTCCGTCCAGTTATGTAATGTGTTGTCTGGTGGTCGTGATACTGTACCAATGTGTTGTTCCGCCCGGTACTGTGTAATGTGTTGTTCCGTCCGGTTCTGTAATGTGTTGTCTGGTGCTCGTGGTACTGTACCAATGTGTTGTTCCGTCCGGTTCTGTAAAGTGTTGCCCGGTGGTCGTGATACTGTACCAATGTGTTGTTCCGTCCGGTTGTGTAAAGTGTTGTCCTGTGGTCATGGTACTGTACCAATGTGTTGTTCCGTCCGGTTCTGTAAAGTGTTGTCCTGTGGTCGTGGTACTGTACCAATGTGTTGTTCCTTCCGGTTGTGTAAAGTGTTGTCCTGTGGTCGTGGTACTGTACCAATGTGTTGTTCCGTCCGGTACTGTATAGTGTGCTGTTCCATCTGGTACTGTACCAATGTATTGTTCTGTCTTGTACTGTACCAATGTGTTGTTCCAACCGGTACTGTACCAATGTGTTGTTCCGTCCGGTACTGTATAATGTGTTGTTCTGTCTGGTACTGTGCCAATGTGTTGTTCTGTCTGGTACTGTACCATTGTGTTGTTCTGTCTGGTACTGTACCAATGTGTTGTTCTGTCTGGTACTGTACCAATGTGTTGTTCCGTCCGGTTCTGTAAAGTGTTGTCCGGTGGTCATGGTACTGTACCAATGTGTTGTTCCGTCCGGTTCTGTAAAGTGTTGTCCGGTGGTCGTGGTACTGTACCAATGTGTTGTTCCGTCCGGTTCTGTAAAGTGTTGTCCGGTGGTCATGGTACTGTACCCATTTGTTGTTCCGTCAGGTTCTGTAAAGTGTTGTCCGGTGGTCGTGGTACTGTACCAATGTGTTGTTCCGTCCGGTTCTGTAAAGTGTTGTCCGGTGGTCGTGGT
Organism: Archivesica marissinica; assembly: GCA_014843695.1. Classification (NCBI taxonomy): domain Eukaryota; kingdom Metazoa; phylum Mollusca; class Bivalvia; order Venerida; family Vesicomyidae; genus Archivesica; species Archivesica marissinica. Next base: position 8,510,594 of record CM026403.1, read on the forward strand.
ACTGTATCAATGTGTTGTTCCGTCCGGTACTGTGTAATGTGTTGATCTGTCCGGTTCTGTAAAGTGTTGCCCGGTGGTCGTGGTACTCTACCAATGTGTTGTTCCGTCCAGTTATGTAAGTGTTTTCTGGTGGTCGTGATACTGTACCAATGTGTTTGTTCCGCCCGGTACTGTGTAATGTGTTGTTCCGTCCGGTTCTGTAATGTGTTGTCTGGTGCTCGTGGTACTGTACCAATGTGTGTTCCGTCCGGTTCTGTAAAGTGTTGCCCGGTGGTCGTGATACTGTACCAATGTGTTGTTCCGTCCGGTTGTGTAAAGTGTTGTCCTGTGGTCATGGTACTGTACCAATGTGTTGTTCCGTCCGGTTCTGTAAAGTGTTGTCCTGTGGTCGTGGTACTGTACCAATGTGTTGTTCCTTCCGGTTGTGTAAAGTGTTGTCCTGTGGTCGTGGTACTGTACCAATGTGTTGTTCCGTCCGGTACTGTATAGTGTGCTGTTCCATCTGGTACTGTACCAATGTATTGTTCTGTCTTGTACTGTACCAATGTGTTGTTCCAACCGGTACTGTACCAATGTGTTGTTCCGTCCGGTACTGTATAATGTGTTGTTCTGTCTGGTACTGTGCCAATGTGTTGTTCTGTCTGGTACTGTACCATTGTGTTGTTCTGTCTGGTACTGTACCAATGTGTTGTTCTGTCTGGTACTGTACCAATGTGTTGTTCCGTCCGGTTCTGTAAAGTGTTGTCCGGTGGTCATGGTACTGTACCAATGTGTTGTTCCGTCCGGTACTGTATAGTGTGTTGTTCCAACCGGTACTGTACCAATGTGTTGTTCCGTCCGGTACTGTATAATGTGTTGTTCTGTCTGGTACTGTGCCAATGTGTTGTTCTGTCTGGTACTGTACCATTGTGTTGTTCTGTCTGGTACTGTACCAATGTGTTGTTCTGTCTGGTACTGTACCAATGTGTTGTCCGGTGGTCATGGTACTGTACCAATGTGTTGTTCCGTCAGGTTCTGTAAAGTGTTGTCCGGTGGTCGTGGTACTGTACCAATGTGTTGTTCCGTCCGGTTCTGTAAAGTGTTGTCCGGTGGTCGTGGTACTGTACCAATGTGTTGTTCCGTCCGGTTCTGTAAAGTGTTGTCCTGTGGTCGTGGTACTGTACCAATGTGTTGTTCCTTCCGGTTGTGTAAAGTGTTGTCCTGTGGTCGTGGTACTGTACCAATGTGTTGTTCCTTCCGGTACTGTATAGTGTGTTGTTCCATCTGGTACTGTACCAATGTATTGTTCTGTCTTGTACTGTACCAATGTGTTGTTCCAACCGGTACTGTACCAATGTGTTGTTCCGTCCGGTACTGTATAATGTGTTGTTCTGTCTGGTACTGTGCCAATGTGTTGTTCTGTCTGGTACTGTACCATTGTGTTGTTCTGTCTGGTACTGTACCAATGTGTTGTTCTGTCTGGTACTGTACCAATGTGTTGTTCCGTCCGGTTCTGTAAAGTGTTGTCCGGTGGTCATGGTACTGTACCAATGTGTTGTTCCGTCCGGTACTGTATAGTGTGTTGTTCCAACCGGTACTGTACCAATGTGTTGTTCCGTCCGGTACTGTATAATGTGTTGTTCTGTCTGGTACTGTGCCAATGTGTTGTTCTGTCTGGTACTGTACCATTGTGTTGTTCTGTCTGGTACTGTACCAATGTGTTGTTCTGTCTGGTACTGTACCAATGTGTT
>CM026403.1:8513323-8532936 GCA_014843695.1 Archivesica marissinica
CCAATGTGTCGTTCCCTCCGGTACTGTACCAATGTGTGCCGTGTTGTGTTGTGCTGTGCTATATTGCTCCCGTGTACCGTTGTTTGATGTGCGGTGCGGTGCCGTGTTGTATTGGTCTGTGCGGTACTGTATACGTGGGTGCCGTGTTACTAGTATGTTTTTCCGTCCGATACTGTACCAGTCGGTCGTGATATATTGTGTTGTACGGTGTGGTGCTGTACCTGTGTGCGGTGACGTGTTGTGCGGTGCGATACTTTATCTACATGCCGTGTTGTTGTTATGTGCTGTACTGTACTGTACCAGTATGCTGTGCCGTGTTGTGTTGTTCTGTGCTGTACCTGGGTGCCGTGTTGTGTTGTGTTGTTATGTGCTGTACTGTACCAGTATGCTGTGCCGTGTTGTGTTCTGTGCTGTACTGTACTGTACCTGGGTGCCGTGTTGTGTTGTATTGTGTTATGTGCTGTACTGTACCTGTATGCTGTGCCGTGTTGTGTTGTTCTGTGCTGTACTGTACCTGGGTGCCGTGTTGTGTTGTGTTGTGTTATGTGCTGTACTGTACCTGGGTGCCGTGTTGTGTTGTGTTGTGTTATGTGCTGTACTGTACCTGTATGCTGTGCCGTGTTGTGTTGTTCTGTGCTGTACTGTACCTGGGTGCCGTGTTGTGTTGTGTTATGTGCTGTACTGTACCTGGGTGCCGTGTTGTGTTGTGTTGTGTTATGTGCTGTACTGTACCTGTATGCTGTGCCGTGTTGTGTTGTTCTGTGCTGTACTGTACCTGGGTGCCGTGTTGTGTTGTGTTGTGTTATGTGCTGTACTGTACCTGTATGCTGTGCCGTGTTGTGTTGTTCTGTGCTGTACTGTACCTGGGTGCCGTGTTGTGTTGTGTTGTTCTGTGCTGTACTGTACCTGGGTGCCGTGTTGTGTTGTGTTGTTATGTGCTGTACTGTACCTGGGTGCCGTGTTGTGTTATGTGCTGTACTGTACCTGGGTGCCGTGTTGTGTTATGTGCTGTGCTGTACCTGGGTGCCGTGTTGTGTTATGTGCTGTACTGTACCTGGGTGCCGTGTTGTGTTATGTGCTGTACTGTACCTGGGTGCCGTGTTGTGTTATGTGCTGTACTGTACCTGGGTTGCCGTGTTGTGTTATGTGCTGTACTGTACCTGTGTGCCGTGTTGTGTTATGTGCTGTACTGTACCTGGGTGCCGTGTTGTGTTATGTGCTGTGCTGTACCTGGGTGCCGTGTTGTGTTATGTGCTGTACTGTACCTGGGTGCCGTGTTGTGTTATGTGCTGTACTGTACCTGGGTGCCGTGTTGTGTTATGTGCTGTACTGTACCTGGGTGCCGTGTTGTGTTATGTGCTGTACTGTACCTGGGTGCCGTGTTGTGTTGTGTTGTTATGTGCTGTACTGTACCTGGGTGCCGTGTTGTGTTGTGTTGTTCTGTGCTGTACTGTACCTGGGTGCCGTGTTATGTTAATCCGCCCGGTACTGTACCAGTCTGTGGTGATATCTTCTTCTTCTTGGTGATTTCGGCACTCCCTCAATATTGAGGATTATTTATCGTCGCTGGTGAATTTTGAGATGATGATATTTACAATGATTAATTAACAAATGTTGTGTTGTCCGGTCCTGTAGTGTGCCTGCAATAGGAATACTGTGAAATGTTTTATGTATCCCTTCAATAACCGTCACCAATGTGTTGACATGGGACATCTGGTTCACATAGATGACAGGTGAGCATCTGGTTCACATATAGATGACAGGTGAGCATCTGGTTCACATATAGATGACAGGTGAGCACCTGCTTCACATAGATGAAAGGTGATTACCTGGTTCACATAGATGACAGGTGAGCACCTGCTTCACATAGATGAAAGGTGAGCACCTGGTTCACATAGATGACAAGTGGGCACCTGGTTCACATATATGACAGGTGAGCATCTGGTTCACATAGATGACAGGTGAGCATCTGGTTCACATATAGATGACAGGTGAGCATCTGGTTCACATATAGATGACAGGTGAGCACCTGCTTCACATAGATGGAAGGTGAGCACCTGGTTGACATAGATGACAGGTGAGCATCTGGTTCACATAGATGACAGGTGAGCATCTGGTTCACATATAGATGACAGGCGAGCATCTGGTTCACATATAGATGACAGGTGAGCACCTGCTTCATAGATGGAATGTGAGCACCTGGTTGACATAGATGACAGGTGAGCATCTGGTTCACATAGATGACAGGTGAGCATCTGGTTCATATATAGATGACAGGTGAGCATCTGGTTCACATATAGATGACAGGTGAGCATCTGGTTCACATAGATGACAGATGATCACCTGGTTCACATAGATGACAGGTGAGCACCTGGTTCACATATATGACAGGTGAGCACCAGGTTCACATATATGGAAGGTGAGCACCAGGTTCACAGAGATGAATGGTGAGCACCTGGTGCAGATATATGACAGGTGAACACCTGGTTCAGATAGATGACACGTGAGCACTTGGTTCACAGAGATGGCAGGTGATCACCTGGTTCACAGAGATGACAGGCGAGCACCTGGTTCACAGAGATGGCAGGTGAGCACCTGGTTCACATAGATGACAGGTGCGCACCTGGTTCACATTGATGACAGGTGGGCGATGTGGAGCATATAGGGCCTTGTGTGTAATTTGTCAGGAAATGGCGGCCATCTTGGAATTTGAATATTGGGTGAAATAAATTATTTTTGGTTTTTATCATTTATAGTTCCGAGTTATTGAATAAACAATAACGGTTTGGCGATTGGGTGACGTTCATTGACCTTTTATAGCGATATTATGATTGGGTGACGTTCATTGACCTTTTATAGCGATATTATGATTGGGTGACGTTCATTGATCTTTAATAGCGATATTATGATTGGGTGACGTTCATTGACCTTTCATTTCAGATATTATGATTGGGTGACGTTCATTGACCTTTCATTGCAGATATTATGATTGGGTGACGTTCATTGACCTTTTATAGCGATAGTATGATTGGGTGACGTTCATTGATCTTTAATAGCGATATTATGATTGGGTGACGTTCATTGACCTTTCATTTCAGATATTATGATTGGGTGACGTTCATTGACCTTTCATTGCAGATATTATGATTGGGTGACGTTCATTGACCTTTCATTGCAGATAGTATGATTGGGTGACGTTCATTGACCTTTTATAGCGATATTATGATTGGGTGACGTTCATTGAACTTTCATTGCAGATATTTGCCGAAAGATCTCAAAGATTCCAAAACAAAGATAGTGTTATGTTTTCGCAATCCAAAAGACACGGCGGTATCATTTTACAACCATACAAGGTGTCTGAAGCAGTATGACTACGCCGGCAAGTTTGCTGATTGGCTTCCACTCTACCTGCAAGGAAAATGTAAGAATCTTTATCTCATAATTTACTAACACTTTGTTTTCAGTCAACTGGGTTTTCATTTCTGGGGCGGGTCAATTACTAAAAGTCTAATGTCAAACCTGTTCCGTTGGTTCGACGTATGTAATATGTCTTGATTTGGTTGCAACTTTTGTATTGTTGTCTATACAGTTAAACCTCTTGTTAGAGGTCACCTCTATTAAGCAACTACCCTGTATTAAGCAGCCAGTTTTCAGATTCCCATATGTTGATTTATTATACATTTGACCTCTACTAAACAGCCATCTGTGTTAAGCAGCCACTTTCTGTGATTCCATTGCCTGGCTGCTTAAGACAGGTTTGACTGTATATACATAGTCAAACGTGTGTTGAAGACCATATCCGAAACCTCTGTGAATATAGCGGACCGCCCATGTGGCTCCGTATCATGATATTTCTACATGGTACCTGGAGACTGCCATTACCCTCTCACTGTTTGTTTGTTTGTTCGCATTTTGCGCCTGCATCATCACCATTTTGGGCTATATCGCCGGTGGGCAGTTTACCTAACAACACCTTTCATGAGCAGGCTCCAGCGGTTAACCAGTACTTGGTGCACCAAACTCCGTAAGAAACTACCAACTTTTTCATATAAATGAGCGGGGCTGGACCCCGTGACCCCGAGTGATGGTCTCTACATGGAACCTCTCTCAATGCTAACAACGTTATCTTATAACATCATCATGGAAGCTCTCGGCTTGTTTTCCAATCCATTTCAAATATCTTGTGTATTGTATACTGTATAATTATATATTGTGTGAACTGAATAAAATACTAACCTGGAGACTGCCTTCATCCTCTCTTAAAACACTATCGTGACGTCATATCTTTGTACTTGCAGTCCATTATTATTAATAATAGACTTGTGCCAAAAGGCCAGAGTATTATATTAAATGCTAAGCGTACATGCAGGAAATTAGCAATTTTAATTAGTAGGATCTTGTTATATAAGTGTGTTTTATGTAAGATATAAGCCTAAAATGGATCCAATATGTAAAATATTGTTACTCTCTTCGGCGCTGCGTCTCACACAGTCAAATATTTGGTAATGGGACAGGTGTGACCCTGGACAGGTGTGACCCCGTTTGGGACACAAACACACAACACAAGACAACCTTCTTGATTCTACCGCTGTTTGGTGGGCCTAAACATGCAGTATACATACATACTGAAGTACAATACACCTTGTTCTATAACCTATTTTATGGTACATATTTATTTATATATCTGAACATTACTTACTATATGTAGTGTTTAAATGAAATTGACAAGAAAAATAACTGCCATTAACTGGCCAATTTCTTGTCCAATACACATGTTAAACTACACCTTAATCTAAAATAATGTGGTCATACCTATCATATAACCTGGTCATACCTAGACCTAGTCCCTAAACGGGGTCACACCTGTCCAGGGTCACACTGTCCAGGGTCACACCTGTCCTATATTCAAATATTTTACATATGTGTGAGTTTTGCGTTTATTTCAATCAATGAGCGACGTCTCCTGAAGAGATTAGTCATTTTAGATTTGTTTGGAGGATAGTGCAATGATACAGCCATGCAGAGAGAGAGAGAGAGAGAGAGAGAGGGGTGGGGGGGGAGAGAGAGAGACCCATTACGTGCACAGTGTAAAGCACCGACACGAGACCTCGGTTTTAAGTTAGTCCCATCTGAAAGACTGTTAATATTATTAGTGTCAGACGGGTATTTTATATATTGGATCGTTTCCGGCTTATATCCTATACATAAGGCAACAGACAGATCTGTAGTCCAGTGGTAACACGCTGGACTGGTAATCCAGGGATCGCAGGTTCGATCCCCCGTCTGACCCTAATAAGATTAACTGTCTTTCAGATGCGACGTTAAACCGAGGTCTCGTGTCGGTGCTGTACACCGTGCACGTAAAAGAACCAGAGGAGACGCTGGAATGGGTCTCTTGTCTGTATCATTACACTATCCTCCAAAAATCTAAAATGACTAATCTCTTCAGGAGGCGTCGCTCATATGGGCAACCGGTAGCGACGATAAATAAACGTAAAACACACTTACATAAGGCATATATTCACCTGTTTTATTGTATATACTACTTGTTTCAGTGGAATATGGAAAATACACGGACTATCTGTTGCAATGGGAGAAGGCTATTAATGATGGTTTGGATAACCCCCTTCATGTATTATACTACGAAGATCTCAAATTGGTAAGTATACAGTGTATAGTACATGTACTTCAGAGTAAATCATATGGATGTACGTATTTTATTCCACTGATAAATTTCTACATTACATTGGAAAGCATAAAGTAAATATATTAATCTAACCACCATATTTCCTAGTGGTCATAAATGACGTCATAAAAGCCATCATACATGACGTCAACGACGGCTTTAGTCCGAAAACCTTCACGTTGACAGAATTTCAACATACAGCGGCTAGGTACCACACATGCAAAACCAGTGAGAAATCAAATGTGTTATTCCACTGCTTTCAACCAAATTCCCGAATAACATATTTTATTTCATTGATAAATTTCTATATTTTATTGGAAGGCATAACACAAAGATACAGATCGTACCACCATATTTCCTAAGTGGTCTTTCATTTGGAAATATTGCATTTACTGTTACATGAATATATTTCATGTCATCAGATTGGTGAACAAGAACTGGACAAGTTGTTGCGATTCTTAGATGTAGAACTCGAGGAACAGCTAAAGAAAGACATCCTGGATCAATGTGGTTTTGAAAAAATGGCAAAAGAAAAGATTCCAGAAGATGTTTCAGGCAACATGTTTAACAAAGGTTTCCACATATACAGGAAAGGTATGTTTTGGTTTTGCTCTGAACATTTGCCTTATATAAAACTAATGCTGTCTGGCTGTCCGATTAGCGCAGTGGTTAGCGCTCTCGCTTCTCACAAATGTAACCCGGGTTCGAATATCTGACTGGGAAGTATGTGAGATGGTACGGTGGTCGCCAGATCGGACAGGTGGGTTTTCTCCGGGTATTCCGCTTTCCTCCCACACGAATGACTACATATACGCTTTCATCCGCATTAATATAAGTTGTTAAAACTTGCTTCGCAATTGAGCTAAAATAAATTTGTATAAGCTATAAACTAAGATGCGTTATTATATAATTGTTCGTACTACATTCATTTTTGTAGGAGCAAAGTTTTGAAATTACGCATTTTCCATTGGGAATCTTGTCTCGAAAATTAAGACACCGTACAAATATTACCTCAAACCTCCTACCCTTTACTTTGTATATCATTTACTGTTTACTGTAAAATAAATAAAGTTTAAACTTAAAACTAATGCAACTTAGGGGTAAGTAAGTCTTGATTTTCAAGTTTGTGTAAATCAGGCCACTAGTTTGTGTAGACCGTGTCATTAGTTTGTGTATACCTGGTCATTAGTTTGTGTAGACCGTGTCATTAGTTTGTGTAGACCGTGTCATTAGTTTGTGTAGACCTGGTCATTAGTTTGTGTAGACCTGGTCATTAGTTTGTGTAGACCTGGTCACTAGTTTGTGTAGACCTGGTCATTAGTTTGTGTAGACCTGGTCACTAGTTTGTGTAGACCGTGTCATTAGTTTGTGTAGACCTGGTCATTAGTTTGTGTAGACCTGGTCACTAGTTTGTGTAGACCGTGTCATTAGTTTGTGTAGACCTGGTCACTAGTTTGTGTAGACCGTGTCACTAGTTTGTGTAGACCGTGTCATTAGTTTGTGTAGACCTGGTCATTAGTTTGTGTAGACCTGGTCACTAGTTTGTGTAGACCGTGTCACTAGTTTGTGTAGACCGTGTCACTAGTTTGTGTAGACCTGGTCACTAGTTTGTGTAGACCGTGTCACTAGTTTGTGTAGACCTGGTCACTAGTTTGTGTAGACCGTGTCATTAGTTTGTGTAGACCTGGTCATTAGTTTGTGTAGACCTGGTCATTAGTTTGTGTAGACCGTATCACTAGTTTGTGTAGACCGTATCACTAGTTTGTGTAGACCGTATCATTAGTTTGTGTAGACCGTGTCACTAGTTTGTGTAGACCGTGTCATTAGTTTGTGTAGACCATGTCACTAGTTTGTGTAGACCGTATCACTAGTTTGTGTAGACCGTATCATTAGTTTGTGTAGACCGTGTCACTAGTTTGTGTAGACCGTATCATTAGTTTGTGTAGACCGTGTCATTAGTTTGTGTAGACCGTATCATTAGTTTGTGTAGACTGTGTCATTAGTTTGTGTAGACCGTGTCATTAGTTTGTGTAGACCATATCGCTAGTGTGTGTAGACCGTGTCATTTGTTTGTGTAGACCTGGTCACTAGTTGGAGTAGACCTGGTCACTAGTTGGAGTAGACCTGGTCACTAGTTGGAGTAGACCTGGTCACTAGTTGGAGTAGACCGTGTCATTAGTTTGTGTAGACCATATCGCTAGTGTGTGTAGACCGTGTCATTAGTTTGTGTAGACCATATCGCTAGTGTGTGTAGACCGTGTCATTAGTTTGTGTAGACCATATCGCTATTGTGTGTAGACCGTGTCATTAGTTTGTGTAGACCGTGTCGCTAGTTTGTGTAGACCGTGTCATTAGTTTGTGTAGACCATGTCGCTAGTTTGTGTAGACCGTGTCGCTAGTTTGTGTAGACCGTGTCATTAGTTTGTGTAGACCATGTCGCTAGTTTGTGTAGACCTGGTCACTAGTTGGAGTAGACCTGGTCACTAGTGTGTGTAGACCATGTCACTAGTGTGTGTAGACCGTGTCATTAGTTGGAGTAGACCATGTCGCTAGTTTGTGTAGACCTGGTCACTAGTTGGCTCAACCGGGCTCAACTGACGGAGCTCAAACTCACAATGTTTTGGGTACCAGGAGGTAACCGCATGCAGAACACAACGGAGTCCCCACAACACAACACCTTAAACGCCGTCTTTAGGGCGAAAACGCTCCACACATATGAGTATTGAAAGCAAGGACTGTGTTTATATGACTGACAAGGCAAAATATATCAACGACTGTTCCCAGGCTAATTGCTTCATAGCGACAGAACGAAGAGGCGTTAAGTATCTAATGCTTCAAATGGTGGGTTAGCAATTTGACGCAGTGACATTGCTGCATGCAAAGCGCTAATTCAAACTGTGTGTGTGTGTGGATCGTCGACTTCCTGTTCATATGCGCAGTTATATTTTACACTATTTCAGGTGAAATCGGGGATTGGAAGAACTGGTTCACGGTAGCACAAAACGAAATGTTTGAACGAATCTGGAACAGCGAAATGAAAGATTCCAGCATGTTCCATTTTAAATATACGGATCCGAGAATAAAATAAGGAAGCTGGAAGTACCCATCGATCTAATATCCGACCAGTTACATGCTGAAAAGAATGGCAGTTGTTGTAGTGCAATTACCCGGATGTTAGTTGTGGTCACATGTATTTGTTTATTGGTTGTTCTCAGCCAGCCAATCAAAATCATCGATACAAATGCTCTTATTATTGCTAGTTAAACAGGTGTGATGGTTCACAATACTAACCAGTGCATATATATATTACATATAGTTGTCGAGTCGCTATGGACAGACGGATCTGTAGTGCAGTGGTAACACGCTGGACTGGTAATCCAGGTATCGCATGTTCGATCCCCCGTCTGACCCTAATAAATAAACAGTATGTCAGATGGGACTTTAAACCGAGGTCTCGAGTCGTTGCTGTACACCGTTCACGTAAAAGAACCAGAGGAGACTCTGGAATGGGTCTCTGTCTGTATCATTGCACTATCCTCCGAAAAATCTGATATGACTAATCTCATCAGGAGGCATCGTTCATATGAGCAACCGGTAGCGACGATAAATAAACGTATAACGAGTTATTACGGTCGCTGACTTGTATACAACTGTAACTTATCATCACTGATGGTCACAGGTTCGTGTCCCGTTGGCACAGAAGTATCCATACAATATGTATCCGGTATCAAACGACAATGCCGTGTCCGACATCTATATGTATTGGAATGAATTCATTAAAGTTGTTTCCACATCAATCCACTTTATGTTTTCAATAACTTATTATATATGTATTGCGGTCTCCCTATTCACCGACAAGAAGTGACAAGAATCGTCAAGAATCGTCAAGAGCAGAAAAATGGTTAAACAGGCATACAAGACGTCGACAAGAGATGGTTACTGAACAAATATGAACATTTTCAGCGCATGTGCCCCACCACCCCCACCCCGCTCTCTCTCTTTTACCGGGACGCTGATTATGACGTGTGAACAGGTGCCTGTTCTCTTGTCGGCTGCTGGGTCAGACAGAGTTAAGTCCCTTTACAGTATGGCGGACCGTCAAGGCGGCGTTTGATCGTGTTGAGTTTTTTGGATGGAATAAGCCAATATAAGACACACACATGTTATATTTAATACTTTAGATGACTTTATTATATCATATTTGTTCAATAACAATCTCTTGTCACTTGTATGCCTGTTTAACCATTTTTCTGCTCTTGACGATTCTTGTCGGTGAATAGGGAGACCCATGTATTGGAATGAATTCATTAAAGTTGTTTCCACATCTCTCCACTTTATGTTTTCAATAACTTTGTTTAAGTTTAAAGTCGCACCAACAGATTAGGTGTGGCGACTCTCCAGCTAGTATTGGTGGAGGAACACCCCGGGTGCTAATCTGAGCAGGCACCCATTTAGAACCACCGACCTTCCGCAAGTCAGCTAGATAACATATTCACGTGAAGAAAATCGACACACCAGTGGGATGCAAACATACAGCGGTGAGGGGCCAGTGATTATGAAGTCAACGACCTTAACCACTCGACCACGGAGGCATGCCCATGTATCCCGTCACATCATAACTGCAACAAGAACAGACAACTCTTCCTAGAATGTAGACTAATTCATCAATTAATGACAAACAGAAGACTGTCAGCATACGTTCATGTTTAATCGATGGATCACTATGGTACATGTTTGCACATCAAATAGTTTGTGTTAACATTTCTTTAAACTTTAAAGACATTTGTTTAGGGTGCGAAAATAATAACATTGTTAATTTTATAATAATCCTGTGCAAATACTTTATCTCAAATATGAAATATAGTAAAATCCGGCCAAAGTTCGAATCATTTAAAAAGTACTTGTATCAAAGGATTGAACTTGAAAAAGACATTGCTTCATATTTTGGAAACATAGATAGACACAACTTGAAATGGTCAAAGTTTAACAAAGCTAATCAAATATACATGCATATCAATTAATGTTTTCATAAATACAGTACAAAGATAACTCTAAACAACACAGGATCTGGAACAGCATACACTACAAATGAACCCCCAAATAAATTACCCCACCCACCCCTACAAATCCTTATTTGACACACTCCTTATCCTATTAACAAATAGAACTGTTAGTAAGCAGAAGCGATCAGTCACTCTACACCTCTCTCTCTCTCTCTCTCTCTCTCTCTCTCTCTCTCTTCTCTCTCTCTCTCTCTCTCTCTCGCTTTATCAACTACACCTTAGTTACCCATTGTTCACTTGTAACTTTGACAATCTTTGTATACACTCATCCTAAGGGATACACTGAACATATAGGTAATCGAACTAAAGTAATATGTATACTATTAAAAACCAAAAAAACTTGTCGAAATATGTATCAACTAAATGTATATGCAATAAAGAAATAAACGAGGTTACCCGGATAGGGGCCTCAAAATGGAAAAAAACAAACAAAATAATGTACATACAAACAGGTAAACAAATAAATAAACTGATCCATTATAATACATGTATGCAACTATTAGTTCTTGTGGCTTATGGGGGGGGGGGTGGGCTAAACGTGACAAATGTTACTAATTGGACCAACAGTTCCCACTTACTAACCTTTAAAACCTTTCTAAAACACCACCGTGACGTCATACCTTTGTACTTGCAGTCCATTATTATTAATATTGGACTGCTGTCAAAAGGCCAGAGTATTATATTAAATCATAGGCCTACCGGTACGAAATTAACAATTTTAATTAGTAGGATCTTGTTATATAAGTGTGTGTTTATGTAAGATATAAGCCTCAAACAGATCCAATATGTAAACTATTAGCACTGTCTTCGGCGCAACGCGCCTTACACAGTCAAATATTTTACATATTGGATCGTTTTGGCTTATATCTTATACTTAAACTAAAATGTCCAATCACATTTCAAGTAATAACTATTACATATGAGAATATTACAACATATTGTATTCATTATAAAGTGAGAGTTTATGCTTCGCCTCGGGGTTAATTGTCACAATCCTTGCGGTAAATTGTCACATACCATATGTACCATAATAAACACTTTAATTACACTGGAAATAAGATATTCGATGTATTAATGGATCGGGATAATTTTATTTTAACGGTACCTTGTGTAATCCAAATATAGACTAGGACAATTTTCAGGAAGTGTGAATGTTGGGGGCGTTTTTGAGGAAAAGTTGGCAAACAACTTTTTCCAATGGATTTGGGTATGTTAAAAATGAATATTTTGTTTGCCAAGCTCAATTTTGATTTTTTTGTACCCAACTTGCTAAAAACAAAAATGGCCGCCATGGAAAACTTAAAACGTCCATAACTTTTGAATGAAGGGTGATAAAGCAAAGTTTATTTGCACCAAATACCATGTTTTTGATGCCTACCAACACACTGAATATACCATAATGGAGCTATGATCAATATATATCAGTGCAAACTAGTGTAAGTGGCATTTCTATTGAAAACTGACAAATTTGAATGGGACAATTTATGTTGACTAAATGCAGTTTATGGTGTCATTTCAGATTAAAAGCAGTCATGGATCCAGTTGTCAGTCTCAAGCAGTCAACCCCAGTGTCCTTTGATATGTACATCATCTGCCAAGAATCCAAATGTGATGTACTCTTTGATGCAACACCACAATGCCTCACATCTATGAGAGAAGCAACTGCTGCAAGGCAGAAGTTACGGGATTACAAGTACAGGTATACAACAAATATACTGACATCAGCCTTTAAGACTGGTCCCGACTGTACACCTAAATTGGTGTGGCATAAATCATGTTACTCTGATTACACACATAAAGGGAACATTTAGAGATTAAGGAAGCGTGATGATTCCCCATCAACAAGTGCCTCTGTTCAAACAGTTGATGTTTCACAGTCTAGAACCTCAGGGTTACGCAGTCATTCAATACCTATGGACTGGAGAATCTGCATGTTCTGTCAGGACACCAACATTAAACAAAAGACATGTAATGTTAGCAGCAAGAACATGAGCAATACCATTATTTCTGCAGCTAAATATGTGCAGCAAATCAGTGTTCGTGTGGCAGGTGTGAATGATCTTATGGCAGCAGATGGATGCTACCATCCAGACTGCGTAAAGAAGTTTCTGCGAGACACAGCTAAGGCTGAAATTGAACATAGACATGTGGATCTAGCCATGATTTGGCTTGGACAGGAGTTGAGGTACTCTGCAGAAAGAGGTCATGTTTTGGAACTAGAGCAAGTTTGGTTACGGTACAAAGAACATGCAGATGAAGCTGGTATTGAAATCCCAATGTCCTTTCTGAGTCGCCCAGCAACATTTAAAGACAAACTATTACCCTTGCTGAAGGATGTCTATGAATTTATTGTACTGCGTGACCAGGCTGCACCTGATGGACAAACAATACTCATACCTGTCAAATGCAGCCATATCCCATTCTCCCAATGGGCATTACAAGACCAGGACTTGGCTGAAGAATCCATCACTATCCCTGTCTTTAAGTCACAACCAGAAGATGAGTTTCTGTCCATGATCCATGTAGCATTGAAACTCCGATCAGATATACTGTCCCAGCCTTCATACAACGGTGTAGATGTCAGCGAAGAAGCTGCAATAGATTGTGTTCCATCCAGTGTTTACATGTTCATCCGCCTAATGTTAGGAGGTCAATCACTTCTGGAGGTAGACCCGGAGGAACAGGATTATGATGAGCAAGAATCCCACACAAGATCCAGGGTTCTTAGCATTGCACAAGATCTTGTCTACAGTGTCAGCGGGGGAAAGAAAATGACTCCAAAGCATGTTGGATCAACTCTGCACCAGGCAACTAGATCCAAACAACTGGTGGAGTTATTTCACAGTGCTGGCCACATTGTTAGCTACAGAGACATCCTCCGGATTGACACAGCATTAGCTGAGAGTACATTGGAAAACTGTGATAATGGAGCTGTAGTCCCACCTAACTTAGTGCAGAGAAGGTTTGTTCACTTCTCAGCAGACAACATAGACATACATGATTCAACTTTAGATGGCAACACTTTCCATGCCACCCAAGTTGCAGCTTGGAAGAGAGTGCCAGCTCCTGACGACTTGTTGAAGAACATAGAACCCTCCAAACATACATATTTGAGTGTTCCAGAAGCAATGGAAGCTATCATCCCAGTCAACATCAATGAAGGCACCACCGAACCACAGTTTGGGGAATTGAAAGCGGAATGGTTTGAGAAATCCAATGATATTCCCACATCGGCATTGAAAGCTAAAGCTACAGACAAAGCATTTATGTTTATTCGTCAACACGAAGAATCTAAATCCACCTGGACATCTTTTAACAGAAGGCACAGTCAAATGGATCCAGAAAAAACCACTGTTGGATACATGCCTATCATTCAGGCACCAGTACATGAGATCCAAACTTTGAACACATTTGTTCAAAGAGTTCTACATGTAGCAGCCTCTTTACAGCAAAAGCATGCCGTGATTACAGTAGACCAGGCTCTCTTCCCTGCACTGATGGAGCTGAAATGGACAATACCACAGTACAAGGATCTTCTGATACCCAGATTAGGAGGCCTACATACGGCGATGAACTTTCTGAAGGTCTTGGGACAACACACTGCAGATTTTGGTTTGGCAGACGTCTGGATAGATAGTGGAATTTTGGGACCAAATTCAACAGAGAAAGCAATGACTGGAAAATCATATGCTACGGGAGTGCGTGCACACAAACTAACCCTGCAAGCTATGTGGCAACTTGTGCTTCCACAACGCCTGTCGTATATAGAGAAGAAAGACCATGAGCTGAAAGAAGATATATTGAAAGCAGCAAGGTCAGATGCTCCACCTCCATGCTGCTTTCAATTCAGTAGTGGGGCGACCATCCTCTACCCAGCGGGTCCTCGGGTGGCGGATAGGGGAAACGGCCCTCAGATATGGTGGTTAGCTGTGAATCAAATAGGCAGTCCCGGACCATATGGCGGTGTACCTACCAGGACGGAGCAGGATAGCACATGGCAAAGCTACTCCTATTAAATACTCCACGTGTCCCACAACGGGTGCATCAGGCGAATATATGGACCGCCTTAAAAGTCCTAGCCTAAGGGTGAGGTAACCCCAACAGAAACCTCGAATGCTGAAGCCGGAAGTACTGGGCCGCACGGCGCATTCTAATAAACCACGGTACTATGCATAACGCAACATGAATCACAATGACAGAAAGAGTAAACCGAGATGGTGCTGGACCTGTGAAGACCCGCCAGGCAGGTACAGTGCCGGGTTCCATACCTCGAAGGAACCCATCCTTAGCTACTGGAGGTCACCCTAAGCCGCCCTGTGGAGCCAGGGGACGGCGAAGGACAGCTACTGGCTGAAACGTGAAGCAGAAACCTCTTGTGCTCATGCAGTGGAATGCTGAAGGAGTCTTTAACAAAAAGACTGAACTGGAGCAAGTACTACAGGAAAAAGAGATAAGTGTTTGCTGCATACAGGAAACACACCTGAACAAAGACAAGACGTTCAAAGTACGAGGCTACCAGTGCCTCCGAGCAGACCGACAAGACAGACACAAGGGTGGTGTGCTCACTCTAGTCCGGAACAACATCAATGCGAGCGAAGTGAAAACCTACCTTGAAGGAGCAGAATACCAGGAGTTCAAGATCAAGACCAAATCAACTGAGTTGAACCTCGTCAACTACTACTGCCCGAATGACAAAGCCCTTGCCCTTGACACTATTGGAGTTTCAAACAGTCGATACATGGTTGTTGGTGACTTCAATAGTCATTCCCAGAGTTGGAGATATGCACAGTCTGATAGGCGTGGGGATGAAGTGGGGGACTGGCAGGATGAGCACAACTTGATTCTCGTCAACCAGCCCTATGATGTACCAACATTCTACTCTAGGCGATGGCACACTACTACCGCTCCAGATCTAGCATTCTGCACAGAGGACATCCAGAAAGGTACGGTTAGAGAAGTTGGCGATCAACTTGGTGGAAGTGACCACAAACCAGTGTTCCTCACACTCAGCAGTGAAGTGATACAGACAGACCATCCCTACCCTAGATGGAACTACAAGAAAGCCAAGTGGAGTCTCTATGCTATTCGGTCCAATTCTCTTACTCGAGGCATACAGGTACAAGGAAGAGATGTTAACAACGTGGTGAAAGATTTCAACAGCTGCATACTCAAAGCTGCCCATGAAACCATACCTAGAGATGCGAGAAGAGAATACAAGCCCCTACTGGACCAATCAGTTGCAGACCCTCCAAGATGAACTCACTGAAGCAAGGAACAGGGCAGAAAAACAGCCATCACAAGAAAACCATGAACAACTTCAGAAAGCAAAGGCACAGTTTCAAAATTCTAAACTGGAAGCTACACGACGAAGTTGGAGGGAGAAAACTGCTGCCCTGAACCTTGAAAAGGACGGGAGGAAGTTGTGGAGGCTCACGAAACAGCTAAATGATGAAGAAAATAACAGACAGAAAATCACGTTGGATGAGGATGGGAAACTGTTGACCGGAAAAGAGACCGCAGACTGTCTCGCCAAAGCCTACCAGAAAGAGGGCAACATCAAAGTCACACGCCAACAGCAAAGAGAGGCACGAAAAGAACAGAAGGATAGAAGTAAAAGGCATACGGAACAAGACTCCATGAAACTTCCACTTACATACCAGGAACTGTACACAGCGCTCAGACAACTGAAAAAGAGGAAGTCACCTGGACCAGATGGAATCTCCAATGAGATGCTAACTCATCTTGGATGCTCAGCCATGCTGAAACTTCTTGACATCTTCAATCTTAGCTGGAAAGAAGGCATAGTTCCGCAGATCTGGAAGGAAGCCAATGTTATCCCAATCTACAAGAACGGCAAAGATAGAAAGAAAGCTTCCAGCTATCGCCCTATTAGTCTCACTAGCTGTGTGGTCAAGACGATGGAGAGGATAATTAACAAGAGACTCATGTGGTACCTTGAGACAGAAAACCTCCTATCCAAGGAACAAGCAGGATTCCGACAGTTCAGATGCACAGAGGACCAGGCAACATACCTCGCTCAGGAAGTTTAGGATGCATTCCAAGGCCAGAAGGTAGTTTTTGCAACCTGGATAGACCTCCAGAAGGCTTTTGACAAAGTCTGGACTGATGGGCTGATGGTCAAGATGCAACGATGCGGAATTGCCGACAAGATGCTCCGATGGACCAAATCCTTCCTACACAATCGCAGAGCCAGAGTACTTGTTGACAACCAGAAGAGCAAGAAATTCCTCATCCGACACGGTGTTCCTCAAGGAGGAGTGATCTCGCCTACGCTGTTCCTCATCTTCATCGATGACTTGCTTGCAGAGCTGCCACATGGTATCAAAGCAGCACTCTATGCTGACGACTTGGTCATGTGGTGTGTTGAAGAATATGCAATGACTGCCACATACAGAATGCAGATGGCCGCAGACAAGCTCACAGCATGGGCAGAAGACTGGTGCATCTCTATTAATAAGGAGAAGTCGTCAACCACACTCTTCACACTTTCCACCAAACAGACAGCTGGAACCATCAAAGTCGGTGGAACTGCCTTGAAGACGGACAACGAGCCAACATACTTGGGGGTGACATTTGACAGACGGCAGACATGGAAGCCACATATCCAGAAAGCAGAGGCCAAAGCCAAGCGCAAGCTTGCAATCCTTCGGAAGCTTGCTGGCACCACATGGGGTGCCAATGATCACATCCTGAAGATTATATACCAAGGTGTGGTCAGGCCTCACCTGGAATATGGATCCACCGCCTGGACATCATCAGCCAAGGCCAACCAACAGACACTCGACAAGGTTCAGAACAAGGCTCTCAGGCTGATCACAGGTGCAATGAAGAGCACTCCAATCAAGGCCATGGAGAAAATTACTTCCATTCAGCCACTGCAAGAACGTCGCGACACAAGAATTCTTCTACAGACAGAGAAGTTTCGATGTCAGGACGAACAACCGATGAAGCAGAGAGTTGAGGCACTAACGAAGAATCGTCTAAAGCGAAGCAGTTTCATCCACCAGTCCAAGAAGCTTGCTCGAAAGCACACCAGCCATCTCCCAGCCAAGACATTGCCTCCAACGCCATTCCTATCCAAGCCATGGTTGACTAGCGATGAATCCAAGGTTACCATCTGCAGTACAATCCCATACATGAGATCCAGAGATAGACAACATGATGACGTCAAACGTGCCCTCACACTAGCACACATCGACAAGAGTTATCCTGGAGAAGCATGGCTACAAGTCTACACAGATGGTTCAGCCACAAGAGCAGTAGCAAACGGAGGAGCAGGCGTGTATGTCCGACACCCAGATGGACACACACAGTCAGTTGCTCTACCTACTGGAGTACACTGCAGCAACTATGGGGCAGAAGTACAGGCCCGTGAAACAGCAGCATCTCTAGTACACAACACTGTAGAGTGTGCCCAGGTTGTCTTCCTGACTGATGCGCTCTCAGTTCTGGACGCCCTGTCTAACAACAAACAGGGCAGAAGAACAGCCATCACAAGAAAACCATGAACAACTTCAGAAAGCAAAGGCACAGTTTCAAAAATCTAAACTGGAAGCTACACGACGAAGTTGGAGGGAGAAAACTGCTGCCCTGAACCTTGAGAAGGACGGGAGGAAGTTGTGGAGGCTCACGAAACAGCTAAATGATGAAGAAAATAGCAGACAGAAAATCACGTTGGATGAGGATGGGAAACTGTTGACCGGCAAAGAGACTGCAGACTGTCTCGCCAAAGCCTACCAGAAAGAGGGCAACATCAAAGTCACACGCCAACAGCAAAGAGAGGCACGGAAAGAACAGAAGGATAGAAGTAAAAGGCATACGGAACAAGACTCCATGAAACTTCCACTTACATACCAGGAACTGTACACAGCGCTCAGACAACTGAAAAAGAGGAAGTCACCTGGACCAGATGGAATCTCCAATGAGATGCTAACTCATCTTGGATGCTCAGCCATGCTGAAACTTCTTGACATCTTCAATCTTAGCTGGGAAGAAGGCATAGTTCCGCAGATCTGGAAGGAAGCCAACGTTATCCCAATCTACAAGAACGGCAAGGATAGAAAGAAAGCTTCCAGCTATCGCCCTATTAGTCTCACTAGCTGTGTGGTCAAGACAATGGAGACGATAGTTAACAAGAGACTCATGTGGTACCTTGAGACAGAAAACCTCCTATCCAAGGAA
Organism: Archivesica marissinica; assembly: GCA_014843695.1. NCBI lineage: Eukaryota > Metazoa > Mollusca > Bivalvia > Venerida > Vesicomyidae > Archivesica > Archivesica marissinica. The sequence goes on from CM026403.1 coordinate 8,532,275, forward strand.
CAAGCAGGATTCCGACAGTTCAGATGCACAGAGGACCAGGCAACATACCTCACTCAGGAAGTTGAGGATGCATTCCAAGGCCAGAAGGTAGTTTTTGCAACCTGGATAGACCTCCAGAAGGCTTTTGACAAAGTCTGGACTGATGGGCTGCTGGTCAAGATGCAACGATGCGGAATTGCCGACAAGATGCTCCGATGGACCAAATCCTTCCTACACAATCGCAGAACCAGAGTACTAGTTGACAACCAGAAGAGCAAGAAATTCCTCATCCGACACGGTGTTCCTCAAGGAGGAGTGATCTCGCCTACGCTGTTCCTCATCTTCATCGATGACTTGCTTGCAGAGCTCCCAAAAGGTATCAAAGCAGCACTCTATGCCGACGACTTGGTCATGTGGTGTGTTGAAGAACATGCAACGACTGCCACATACAGAATGCAGATGGCCGCAGACAAGCTCACAGTATGGGCAGAAGACTGGTGCATCTCTATTAATAAGGAGAAGTCGTCAACCACACTCTTCACACTTTCCACCAAACAGAAAGCTGGAACCATCAAAGTCGGTGGAACTGCCTTGAAGACGGACAACGAGCCAACATACTTTGGGGTGACATTTGACAGGTGACATTTGACAGACGGCAGACATGGAAGCCACATATCCAGAAA
>CM026403.1:8533936-8558306 GCA_014843695.1 Archivesica marissinica
TCTCTCAGAGTGTTATCCTCTATACCAGCGCCGGGGTTTGCATCTCTCAGAGTGTTATCCTCTATACCAACGTGTGGGTTTGCATCTCTCAGAGTGCTATCCTCTATATCAGCGCCGGGGTTTGCATTTCTCAGAGTGTTATTCTCTATACCAGCGCCGGGGTTTGCATCTCTCAGAGTGTTATCCTCTATACCAGCGCCGGGGTTTGCATCTCTCAGAGTGTTATCCTCTATACCAACGTGTGGGTTTGCATCTCTCAGAGTGCTATCCTCTATATCAGCGCCGGGGTTTGCATTTCTCAGAGTGTTATTCTCTATACCAGCGCCGGGGTTTGCATCTCTCAGAGTGCTATCCTCTATACCAGCGCAGGGGTTTGCATCTCTCAGAGTGCTATCCTCTATACCAGCGTAGGGGTTTGTATCTCACAGAGTGCTATCCTCTATACCAGCGTAGGGGTTTGTATCTCTCCTAGTGCTATCCTCTATACCAGTGCAGGGTTTGTATCTCTCCTAGTGCTATCCTCTATACCAGTGCAGGGTTTGCATCTCTCCTAGTGCTATCCTCTATACCAGTGCAGGGTTTGTATCTCTCCTAGTGCTATCCTCTATACCAGTGCAGGGTTTGTATCTCTCATAGTGCTATCCTCTATACCAGTGAAGGGTTTGCATCTCTCCTAGTGCTATCCTCTATACCAGTGCAGGGTTTGTATTTCTCCTAATGATATCCTCTATACTAGTGCAGGGTTTGCATCTCTCCTAGTGCTATCCTCTATACTAGTGCAGGGTTTGTATATCTCCTAGTGATATCCTCTATACCAGCGCAGGGTTTGTATCTCTCCTAGTGATATCCTCTATACCAGTACAGGGGTTTGTATCTCTCCTAGTGCTATCCTCTATACCAGCGCAGGGCTTTGCATCTCTCCTAGTGCTATCCTCTATGCCAGCACGGGCTTTGCATCTCTCCTAGTGCTATCCTCCATGCCAGCACGGGCTTTGCATCTCTTCTAGTGCTATCCTCTATTCCAGCGCAGGGGGTTACATCTCTCCTAGTGCTATCCTCTATTCCAGATCGGGGGGTTTGCATCTCTCCTAGTGCTATCCTCTATACCAGCTCGGGTGGTTTGTATCTCTCCTAGTGCTATCCTCTATGCCAGCACGGGCTTTGCATCTCTCCTAGTGCTATCCTCCATGCCAGCACGGGCTATGCATCTCTCCTAGTGCTATCCTCTATTCCAGCGCAGGGGCTTACATCTCTCCTAGTGCTATCCTCTATTCCAGCTCGGGGGGTTTGCATCTCTCCTAGTGCTATTCTCTATACCAGCTCGAGGGCCTCTCAGCTCTCCTAGTGTTATCCTCTATACCAGCATGGGGGTTTGCATCTCTCCGAGTGCTATCCTCTATACCAGCGTAGGGGGTTACATCTCTCCTAGTTATATCCTCTATTCCAGCGAAGGGGGTTACATCTCTCCTAGTGCTATCCTCTATACAAGCTCGGGGGTTTGCATCTCTCCTAGTGCTATTCTCTATACCAGCTCGGGGGCCTTGCATCTCTCCTAGTGCTATCCTCTATACCAGCATGGGGGTTTGCATCTCTCCGAGTGCTATCATCTATACCAGCATGGGGGTTTGCATCTCTCAGAGTGCTATCCTCTATACCAGCGTAGGGGTTTGTATCTCACAGAGTGCTATCCTCTATACCAGCGTAGGGGTTTTGTATCTCTCCTAGTGCTATCCTCTATACCAGTGCAGGGTTTGTATCTCTCCTAGTGCTATCCTCTATACCAGTGCAGGGTTTGCATCTCTCCTAGTGCTATCCTCTATACAAGTGCAGGGTTTGTATCTCTCCTAGTGCTATCCTCTATACCAGTGCAGGGTTTGTATCTCTCATAGTGCTATCCTCTATACCAGTGAAGGGTTTGCATCTCTCCTAGTGCTATCCTCTATACCAGTGCAGGGTTTGTATTTCTCCTAATGATATCCTCTATACCAGTGCAGGGTTTGCATCTCTCCTAGTGCTATCCTCTATACTAGTGCAGGGTTTGTATATCTCCTAGTGATATCCTCTATACCAGTGCAGGGTTTGCATGTCTCCTAGTGCTATCCTCTATACCAGCGCGGGGTTTGTATCTCTCAGAGTGCTATCCTCTATACCAGTGCAGGGTTTGCATCTCTCAGAGTGCTATCCTCTATACCAATGCAGGCTTTGCATCTCACAGAGTGCTATCCTCTATACCAGTGCAGGGTTTATCTCTCCTAGTGATATCCTCTATACCAGTGCAGGGTTTGCATCTCTCCGAGTGCTATCCTCTATACCAGTGCAGGGTTTGTATCTCTCCTAGTGCTATCCTCTATACCAGCGCATGGGTTTGTATCTCTCCTAGTGCTATCCTCTATACCAGCGCGGAGGTTTGTATCTCTCCTAGTGCTATCCTCTATACCAGCGTAGGGGTTTGTATCTCTCCTAGTGCTATCCTCTATACCAGCGCAGGGGTTTGCATCTCTCCTAGTGCTATCCTCTATACCAGCGCGGGGGTTTGCATCTCTCCGAGTGCTATCCTCTATACCAGCGCGGGGGTTAACAGCTCTCCTAGTGCTATCCTCTATACAAGCTCGGGGGGTTTGTATCTCTCCGAGTGCTATCCACTATACCAGCGCGGGGGTTTGCATCTCTCTGAGTGCTATCCACTATACCAGCTCGGGGGGTTTGTATCTCTCCTAGTGCTATTCTCTATACCAGTGCAGGGTTTGTATCTCTCATAGTGATATCCTCTATACCAGTGCAGGGTTTGTATCTCTCCGAGTGCTATCTTCTATACCAGTGCAGGGTTTGCATCTCTCCGATTGCTATCCTCTATACCAGTGCAGGGTTTGCATCTCTCCGAGTGCTATCTTCTATACCAGCGCAGGGGTTTGTATCTCTCCTAGTGCTATCCTCTATACCAGCTCGGGGGGTTTGCATCTCTCCTAGTGCTATCCTCTATACTAGCTCGGGGGGTTTGTATCTCTCCTAGTGCTATCCTCTATACCAGCTCGGGGGTTTTGTATCTCTCCTAGTGCTATCCTCTATACCAGCTCGGGGGGTTTGCATCTCTCCTAGTGCTATCCTCTATACCAGCGTGGGGGTTTGTATCTCTCCTAGTGATATCCTCTATACCAGCGTAGGGGTTTGTATCTCTCCTAGTGCTATCCTCTATACCAGCGCGGGGGTTTGCATCTCTCCTAGTGCTATCCTCTATACCAGCGTAGGGGTTTGTATCTCTCCTAGTGCTATCCTCTATACCAGCGTATGGGTTTGTATCTCTGCTAGTGCTATCCTCTATACCAGTGCAGAGGTTTGCATCTCTCCGAGTGCTATCCTCTATACCAGTGCAGGGGTTTGTATCTCTCCTAGTGCTATCCTCTATACCAGCTCGGGGGGTTTGCATCTCTCCTAGTGCTATCCTCTATACTAGCTCGGGGGGTTTGTATCTCTCCTAGTGCTATCCTCTATACCAGCTCGGGGGTTTTGTATCTCTCCTAGTGCTATCCTCTATACCAGCTCGGGGGGTTTGCATCTCTCCTAGTGCTATCCTCTATACCAGCGTGGGGGTTTGTATCTCTCCTAGTGATATCCTCTATACCAGCGTAGGGGTTTGTATCTCTCCTAGTGCTATCCTCTATACCAGCGCGGGGGTTTGCATCTCTCCTAGTGCTATCCTCTATACCAGCGTAGGGGTTTGTATCTCTCCTAGTGCTATCCTCTATACCAGCGTATGGGTTTGTATCTCTGCTAGTGCTATCCTCTATACCAGTGCAGAGGTTTGCATCTCTCCTAGTGCTATCCTCTATACCAGTGCAGGGGTTTGTATCTCTCCTAGTGCTATCCTCTATACCAGCTCGGGGGGTTTGCATCTCTCCTAGTGCTATCCTCTATACCAGTGCAGGGTTTGTATCTCTCCTAGTGATATCCTCTATATCAACGCAGGGGGTTTGTATCTCTCCTAGTGCTATTCTCTATACCAGCGCAGGGGGTTTGTATCTCTCCTAGTACTATCCTCTATACCAGCGCAGGGTTTGCATCTCTCCTAGTGCTATCCTCTATGCCAGCACGGGCTTTGCATCTCTCCTAGTGCTATCCTCTATGCCAGAACGGGCTTTGCATCTCTCCTAGTGCTATCCTCTATTCCAGCGCATGGGGTTACATATCTCCTAGTGCTATCCTCTATACCAGCTCGGGGGAGTTGCATCTCTCCTAATGCTATCCTCTATACCAGCTCGGGGGCCTTGCATCTCTCCTAGTGTTATCCTCTATACCAGCATGGGGGTTTGCATCTCTCAGAGTGCTATCATCTATACCAGCATGGGGGTTTGCATCTCTCAGAATGCTATCCTCTATACCAGCGTAGGGGTTTGCATCTCTCCTAGTGCTATCCTCTATACCAGCGCGGGGGTTAACAGCTCTCCTAGTGCTATCCTCTATACCAGCGCGGGGGGTTTGCATCTCTCCTAGTGCTATCCTCTATACCAGCGCGGGGGGTTTGTATCTCTCCTAGTGCTATCCTCTATACCAGCGCGGGGGGTTTGTATCTCTCCTAGTGCTATCCTCTATACCAGCGCGGGGGGTTTGCATCTCTCCGAGTGCTATCCACTATACCAGCTCGGGGGGTTTGTATCTCTCAGAGTGCTATCCTCTATACCAGCGCGGGGGGTTTGCATCTCTCCTAGTGCTATCCTCTATACTAGCGCAGGGGTTTGCATCTCTCCGAGTGCTATCCTCTATACCAGCGCGGGGGTTTGCATCTCTCCGAGTGCTATCCTCTATACCAGCGCGGGGGTTAACAGGTCTCCTAGTGCTATCCTCTATACAAGCTCGGGGGGTTTGTATCTCTCCGAGTGCTATCCACTATACCAGCGCGGGTGTTTGCATCTCTCTGAGTGCTATCCACTATACCAGCTCGGGGGGTTTGTATCTCTCCTAGTGCTATCCTCTATACCAGCGTGGGGGTTTGTATCTCTCAGAGTGCTATCCTCTATACCAGTGCAGGGGTTTGCATCTCTCCAAGTGCTATCCTCTATACCAGTGCAGGGGTTTGCATCTCTCCAAGTGCTATCCTCTATACTAGTGCAGGGGTTTGTATCTCTCATAGTGCTATCCTCTATACCAGCTCGGGGGGGGGAGGTTGTATCTCTCCAAAGTGTATCGTTCATAGTTTTACAGGTATCTACAGGTTTGTATACTGGCATTTTAGGGTGGTTGAATATATAATCCAGTTCTGGCAAATAGCGATCTTACAATCGTGTGGCATCCTTGTTCCAGTGGTAGAGCGTCGGATTTGGAATCGATCGGTCCCGGGTTCGATACTCGGTCATGCTACGTATGTAGTGGCATTGATCAAGGCATCTCACACACATTGCTTAGTACTGGTTAACCACTTAGGTCGGCTAAGCCTGCCCAGGAAAACGTATCTACGACCCCGCAAGAGGGGACATAAATGGAACATACATACAATATAATACCATTGCACAACTAACATGCACTAGTTGCGCTCAAACACAGAACTTTCTTGTATTTAGTTAACGTATTGTCCAACCAACAACAAAGGAACATCAATGATTTTGAAATCTAGCATTGTTAGTATTTAAATAAATCTAAGTACTATTCATTGTGAAATTTTAATTTCAGCTACAAATTACATTTTGATGAAGCCGATAAATACGAAACCAATAAAAGAGGTAATGATCAATTACACGTTAATTAATTCAGACATCATTACGAATTGCCATACGTTGTTATTGTTGTCGTCGTTGTAGTCTTGTCGTCGTCGTTGTTGTATGAATATTTCTTCAACCGTTCGTTCGTCTGCTTGTCCGTCCGGCTACTATCTTCTCAGCGGCATATATCGAAAGGCATTGAAGGAAATAAATTGATACAGTGATATAGGTCAATGGGTTCTTTGAAGAACCCAAGAACAATAACTTGAATAAGCATACTTATTGTGCAAACTGAATTATCTCCCTTTATCACTTAGTGAACTGCATGTCCTGATAGTAAATGCTTGACCGGGGCATATCTGTAGACGTACTAGGTAAGGTAGAAGGTACACGATGCAGGCCCGTAGCCACACTGAGGCACGCCGAGGCAGCTGTATCGGTTAAAATTTCCAAATCAAACAAAAAAATTAAATAAATAAAATGAAAAAAATATTCCTTTGCTGTATAAAATGTTGAAAGGTCAATACATAATTATACGTCTACACTCATTCAATCAAACAACGCAGTAAATCGCTTCTGTCCGCCTCCGTGGTCGAGTGGTTAAGGTCTCTGACTTATATACCACTGTAACCTATCATCACCGATGGTCACGGGTTCGAGCCCCGCTCAGACCGTGTCTCATTTATATGAAAAAGTTGGTAGTTTCTTGCGGAGGTTGGTGCACTAAGTACTGGTTAACCACTGGAGCCTGCCCAGGAAATGTGTTGTTAGGTAAACTGCCAGTCGCTCAAATGGGAAACCGGTAGCGACGTTAAATAAACTTAAATTTAAAAAAATCGCTTCTATACCCCAACAATTTTAAACAAGAATTAGTATTTTGTAGTAACTGAATGGTCTCCGCTTTTCCGTTGTATTATAGACATAGTATATAGAATTATCGTCGGGAACTTAGTGGAAACAGTATTGAAGAAATTAACTGAAACTGTACAGAAACCCCTGCTACTTGCCTTCACCCACTAGATAATGTTATCTTCAAATTGCCAATTCCAGTTTGTGGAAAAACAAAATGTTCAGCAAAATGTTTTGCCTTTCATTGCTCTCTGCTATCTGCCTACAACGTGCAATGGCGTGTAGGTCTACATACAATAGCCAACATGACATACCATACTTTACATGATGAATGTGTTTGGGGGGGGGGGTACGTTTATTTATCATCGCTACAGGTTAGATTAGTAATTTTAGATTTTGCAGGATAGTGCAATGATACAGACAGAGATCCATTCCAGAGTCTCCTCTGGTTCTTTCACGTGTACGGTGTAATGCACCGACATGAGACCTCGGTTTAAAGTCCCATCTGAAAGACTGTTAATTTTATTAGTGTCAGACGGGGATCGAACATGCGATCCCTGTATTACCAGTCCAGCGTGTTACCACTGGACTAGAGATCCGTCTGTATGATGAATGTTATTAAATATTGACTTAACTGTATTAGTAAAACGCGATAACTGTGGCATTTATTTACCAATACTGGATTGACCCATAACAATGGAATTGGGAATTGGGGTGGACATGGTATGCGATTTATATCTAATATCGCAAGTTTGAATCAAGTAGCTACGTGGTCTAGTGGATAAAACATGTACTTTGTAATATTGCTTTCCTGGATCGAATCCTCGGCGTTGCGTCATTTTTTATTTTTGACAACCAGATTTCTTTACCTGGAGAAGTACACAAGTAAATATATTTGCAACATGATGTTCTTGTGCACTAATACCGAGTATATTTGAAATTTGTGTCATATTAGATTACATATAGAATCTAGTAACATCGTAAACATTAAAATGAATAAAGAAAATTCTTGCAATGAGAATGAAACGAAAAGAGGAGCGATTTCGTAAGACCGATATATATTGCAGTGGAACAAGCTTGTGAGCGGTTCATTATTGAAGTTAGTGATGAGGAGGGAACAGACACCACAGGTGAGCAGGATGGCTACTCAGACACGGACAGTGCATTTTGATGAACATTTGTATAATTATATGGCATGGCATGTACACATAAATAAAAAAGAAAAAAAGAAATATATCTAAATAATTTTTTTAAAAACAACAACAAAAAAACGTTATTGGAAAAGTGGTTCGACATTTACACCACACAAAGACAATAATTATATAATATTGCAAGTCGGATAAACTATCCACTAGCATCGGTTACAAAATAAATCAACGCATTTAAATTTAAGAATACGAAAATATACAAATTAACGCCAATTATAGGATAATAATCCTGGCTTACCTGTATTAGACTGGGACAATTTCAGCGAAATGTTGGCGCTTAGAGTTTATGAGGCGTTTTTGAGGAAAAGTTGGCAAACAACTTTTTCCAAGGGATTTGGGTATGCTGAAAATGAATATTTTGTTTGCCAAGCTCAATTTTGATTTTTCGGTACCCAAATTGCTAAAAACAAAAATGGCCGCCATTGGAAACTTTAAACGCCCATAACTTTTGAATGAAGGGTGATAAAGCTTAATTGTTTGCACCAAATACCATGTTTTTGATGCCTACGAACACACTGAACTCATCATAATGGAGCTATGTTCAATATAAATGGGTGGACAATAATATAAGTGGCATTTCATTTGAAAACTGACAAATAATAAACAAAATCAGAACGTTAGATCATGAAATGCCTTTATATTACCAGAGGCATGGCACATAGTGACTGATAATATTAATAAGTGTATTTTACATGATTTATAAACTGTCCAACATATATTATACATAGTAGGAAAACTAGGCCGTAATGTTATTCAGCATATTATATTATGTTTAAATAGTAAATGTCTATAACGGTGTACTGTATCGCAAGTCTTTGAAGTATTTCTTTCAGCTTCATTTGTTCATGCAAATGTTGTCACTGTCTACACACTTGCAGGATCCAGTGCATGTCAGTTTGCCCTTTCTGCAGGTGCAACTCTGTGATTTACAGCCTTTTGTGCATCCACATGCAACAATGTCCTTGCATGACTATGGAATTGGAGCGAGTGACACAAGTTTTGGTGACAGCTGTCCACCTTCCAATGTCCAGCCCATGGTTGCAGGTGAGGGTAGGACTGGTTGTGGATTGGTAGCCTGCATCCAAACCATACTTTGGAAGTGTGCTCGCTGAACATGAAATTGTAGTGCATCTGATGTAGGAGGCAATGCATCTTGCGATTTACATTTGAAGAACAATTTGATACGAGCATTGTCACAGCTGGCTACTTCTTGAACGTTGTACAACTTGCACAAAAACTGTTCTGCATCCTTCATTGTATTTTGTGTCAGTTCTCCTGTTCCAAGGTCTTTGATGAGATGGTTGTCTGTGGTGAACAGTTTCCATGCAGTTTTCTTGATATGTCCAGCAAAGCAGGACACAGTATCGCAGCCCGTTATTGCATGGAATGGGATGAGGGTTTCAAACACTGAGTTGCTGAATGGAAGATTATGCCTGATATCATGTACAGGTATGTATTTCCGACGTTTTGATGTGCCTGCCTTCATCCACAACTTTCTGCAATTCATTTTGGGGAAATGTGCTAGCAGTAGCACCAATACATTTGTGTCTCGCGCTGACACAACCACACTCTCTGCATCTGTGTGCATACAATGCAAGACAAGCCTTGTATCTGCCTCCTCCGATGAATGTCCAATTCCGGGTCAGATGTCCAAACTTTGTCCTCACTCTGGAATCCACCAGAGACTACCAGTATTTTCCCTGGAGGAGCATTTGCGATCAAATGTTTTGAGCGGAAATCTGCTAGGTCTGCCTTGTTAGCAGGCACAGCCAGAAAATCATTCCAGTTGTTGGGGATTGGCACAGAACTGTCCTCGACAATTCTTCTGATCGGACGAGAATGTTTTGAACGTTTCTTCCTGGTACCAGCCTTGATTGATGTTTCTCTGTACCGATCAAAGGTGACATCGATCCTGTCAAAAGATTTCCCAGCATGACTGACATTCAGCACAAATGCATCTCCCAGTTCACCAAAGTTATTAACACCTGAAGGTTTCCCAATTGCCACTACTAGGGCTTGGCCATCTATCACCAGACAGGATGTTCTGTCAAGGGTAATCTCTGGTGGACAGGTCACATCTTTGGTCATCACATCAGTTAGGATAGCTTTATTACATGTACCAACCCGCAGACTGCCATTTGTGTTTGCAATTGCAACTGGCACAGTCATCAGTTCATGCTGTAATACATTGTGAAGATCCACCTTCCTGCCAGCCTGGTAGGCAATGATGAGGCGCTGAAGTATATTCCGGTCTGCCTTCATGGTGGATTCTTTACCCTTGGAGTCTTTCTGTGCCACATATAGAGATGAGAAGGTGAGTGCCTTTGACTTATGTATGGGATCTCTGAACTTGACTCTTGTATGGCCGCCACCAGAGGCAATCAATCTCCCATTCACGAATGTATTGAGTTGTACCTGGCCCAGATGCTCAGCTTTCAGAAGACATTCTTGGATATCAGTAGTTGTTAAATCCTTGGTAGAAATATTCTGGAGCACATCACGGGATGTGTCTAGTGCAAAAATCTTCATTCTTTGTAGAACTGACATGATTTTGTCTTCATCCTCGGTGTCCCGTTTCATTCTAGCAGGAGTGGTTTCATTGTGAATCATTTGGTCTTCATGTCCAACCATAAATAGTGCCCTTGTCTTGTTGCAATGCAGGCCCTGAGATTATATGACAAGGCCCAGCGGCTCAATGCTGCTGTGGTTTTGGTAATTCCAATGATACCACCACCCTTTTCCCTGTGCCATTTAGCCACTCTTGGCTGTGGTCTGGGTCAACCTGGTTGAATCTCTGGTCTGATCCCTTCACAACAACGTTGCCTTTGTAGAATTTATCTTTGACTTCATCAGGTAGCTGGTTCATCTCGGCTAAGTACACAGTACCCCACCTGGCATAGTTTATGTGATCATGGGGGTGGAAGTATGGAAGCATTTGCTTAACAGCATAGAGGTGAAGCTCCCAGAGACCATCACGCTGGGCCCTGATGAACAGAAGTAGTATACATACCATGTTCATATACTGCCACCAGTACTGGAAGTTGACATCTTGCTCTTTGCTAAGAACAAATTCAGCCATGAGATTGCAAAATCGTGTGGATGCCAGTGTTGTCACCAGTGCATCATAATCTTGTGGAGCGATGTAAATTATTAAAAATCTCAACACAATGGATGGACAGTACTATGCATGGTAGCTAAATATTTACACAAGATACGATGGCAAAAGTAGCTACTTTCGAAACCATAGTTATAATGATCAATGACTAGGTGGCACGACTCGGTTCAAGATCAGCTCGGTGAAAGGTGTGTGTGTGTGTACAGGTGAACTGATCCATCCCCGCAGCTCCATTCTGACGTCGCATCAACTAAGGCAGAAAGTCATGTACTAACTTGATTTACTAAGTAGTTACTAATGCTACCAATAATCCATTTATTCAGGTACAACTTTTTAACTATTGAACAGACGACACGTTTTGACAAAACTAAATATAATTATGATAAGATGCAGATTAACAAGAGATGGGATATATTGACTCGCATCACAATGCATGGACTTAAGTTTATCATTGACTCGCATCACAATGCATGGACTTAAGTTTATCTAAACAACCAAAATGTGCGGCTCAAACTCTCCACTGCGGCTCAAACTCTCCACTGCGGCTCAAACTCTTCACTGCGGCTCAAACTCTCACTGCGGCTCAAACTCTTCACTGCGGCTCAAACTCATACTGCGGCTCAACATCAAGACGAGTCGAGTCTGTGGCGTGTTTGACTCATTTGTATTAATGGCCCTTTTTCACAAACACACACACACACGAGTCTATGGCGCATTCCACATGCCAGCGTCTACGGTCTGTTCAACTCATCAGCCTGCTGCTTGTTTAACCCGAGTCGATGCTAATTCCACTGGTCCGAGTCTTCAGCAAGTTTCACACCCGAATCCATGTTTTGTTCCACTCGCCCTAGTCTATATTCTGTTTTGACACACCCGAGTCGACACCTGAGATGTTACTGTCGCATCTACAACTTCCATGCGGTAAAGTACTCACAAGTATGATGATCTTCTATGCAAGCAATATGATTGGTCCGGTGCCAAGGCCATATGGCACTTTCCCAAGTCAACCGTCGTGCCTTTTCCCGTATGGCTGATGACCCTAAATCGGACAATTGACCTCGTACAAAATCTATGTGTGATTATATATCAATCCAGTCTGCTGCCAGTACCATGCAAGACATCACAACAAGATGAGTGGCCTCCTTGATTGACAATTTTACATGTATCGCCTCTGCTCTTAAGCGAATATTCCTAGAGAGTTTAGAGAGGTTTCTTTGTCAACCAATCAACTTGTACAGATTAGAGCAGTTTTCTTGTCAAACTTAGCGCCAGACAATTCATCAAGTTTGGAGAGAAAGCCAAGATAACTATGGAAGCGATCGACTTGTTCAGTTTAGGGAGGATTTCTGGACAAACTTTGCAACAGACAACTTAATCAGTAGTGAGGATATTCAGACAACCTGGTGCAAAGAGGTTGTTTGAGACTCCTCTCTAAAGACTATGCTGCCTAGTTTGTTATGAACTCTTTACACTGGACACGTTGAAGGCTTCAATAGTCATCTCGAAATAATCTCTGGATTGATGAAAAGTTTAACAAGAAAAATACACGTAATCTGTACCGGCCGATAGGTTGACCAAGAACTTCTCATAACATTCTAGGAATCCTCACTTAAGAGCAGAGAGGGTGGTTTGCAAAAAGGTCAATCAATGATGTCACTCACGTGGATTGGTAGATGTCTTGTATGGTACCGAAAGAAGACTACATTGACATTATATCACTCACAGATTTTGCATGAAGACAAATGTCTCGACTTGGGAGAAGACCACATGTTTGACTTGATAAATGACACATGACCTAACAACAGAACACCGTACAGCTTGCACAGGCGATCCTCATACTGGAATGCTTTGACACATGGAAGATGCAGACTCAACCGTGACATATTAGATACTGACTTGGGTGTGTCAAACAGGCTGTAGACTAGAGTGAGTGAAACAGCCCAAAGACATGGGTGTGGAACATGTTGTACACTAGGGCGAGTGGAATAAGCATTGACGCGTGCAAGACACGGCGTAGAATCTGACGAATTGAACAGACTGTAAACTCTTGCGAGTTGAACAGGCTGTAGACTTGGGTGAGTGAAGTCATCCTCATCGACAACAAATTCAGTAACTGCATCCTATTCCACATCCACCACCCCTCCTCCAAGAGTAACCAACTGATGACATCAAGTCCCTGCAGAAGGTTTCCTTCACTGAAAGAACCACCTAACTTCAGAGTCAAGGCCTCATCAGCCGGAAACTCCTCGTACACATCCTCATCTACCACAAACTCACTGTCTGCACCCTCCTCCTCCACATCCACCATCCTTACCATACCCTCCTCCACATCAGACATCGGCAGATCCTCCTCCTCGCATGTTCGTTCCACTGCTAGCTGAGTGGTCATCACACCAACAACTGCATCCTCTGTACCTGTAATGAGACAGAATGAAATGCAAAGTACTCAAATGGATGACAAAAATAAAGCGGTGTGTGGTACCTGAAGACAACCTTAAATCAAAAGTACCATGAAACCCTGGATCTGTAACCCAAGTTGAAAAGCTTACAGGACTATGCAATACAAAACACTATAACATTCAGGTAAAATTAGGTACCCAGAAAAGGCTCCGGATGGACAAATTTGTTTTAGTCAATTAAAGGACAGTGACTCTGGTGCTACAGGGTTGATCCAGACAAAAGGTACACTACAGCACCAAACTATGGTGTATTTAGTTTAAGCTCAATATAATTCCACTAATTGATTAATGAGAAGTCGCTCTGGAATGACACATTTATGGATGTTTAGTCAATTTACCTGAGTACACCGATTACCGGTGACATGAGTAATAATAGCCTGTGTTTCAAAACGAGACTATGCAAATAATGTCCACAGCCTCTATGCGGGCTCTATGTTGGTTGCTATTCGGATAGTGGAGCTAAAACACTTGGCTGAATAGCAAACACAGATCCTAATCAGACGCGGCGCGACGCTGTGGCTGATCTGGATCCATGTTGTTTGCAAATGTGATTTTATTTACTCAGCAGGCAAAGGGTTAAGCATAATGATATTGTTTTATTTTATGCAATATCAGTTTGAAACAAGTAAATCATAATTGAACAAAATGAAAGCAACAGCACTTAGCTCCATTTTTTTATTTACGCGGGGATTATCAATTATCGGCGACGATGTACATTTCGCCTCAGAAGCTTATACCAATACGTGCCATATAAGAAAATCATGTGATGTCAATGATCGTCAATATGCCTGTAGACATTTCAGCTCGTTTTTCCTAGCGACATTTGTGGAACTCGAACGTAAATAGTAAACATAATATGCGCAAGTGTGGTTCATTTGGATTTATTCCGATATCGATGATAATAGTATTCACCGATATTAAGGTCACTGGGGATAAAGGGCAATAAATGCAGCGTTTTGCATCCGATATTTCATCGAAAATCCTGCTCGTATCACCACTGCATAATAGCGATATTAATCTTCATAAGTTTAACTCTATTGATACCGATAACAGACTCCGGACATATTTGAGGATTCTTAGTCAATAAAAGGGCAATACGCATGGTGTTACTAGCCAGTTAGATGATGAGAACAGACTCCGGACGGATATATTTGAGGATTCTTAGTCAATAAAAGGGCAATAACCATGGTGTTACTAGCCAGTTAGATGCTGAGAACAGACTCAGGACGGACATATTTAGTTTATACAAATATATTTTAGCTCGATTGCGAAACAAGTTATTTCAACTTATATAAATCACTCTCGAGACCTCATTCCTGATGGAATCCATCGCCACGAGGGAGAGAGAAGAGGCAACGTGGAATTTAAATGCCTTGCCTAAGGGCACAATCGTAACGGCTCCAGTGGGGCTCGAACTCCGGACCTTTCGCACCTGAAGCGAACGCGCATCCACTGCGCTATCACGACTTCCAGTTTACCATACAAGTGAATGGGAGTGGACGCTACCGACATGCAGTTTACCATGGAAGTGGACGCTACAGACATGCACAGTTTACCATACAAGTGAGGACAATAACCATGGTGATACTAGCACGATTCCTACGAAAAGTGCATATGGTCCACCACACTATGGCAATACATATTCAAAGTTTCGTACAATTCCACCATTTGATTACCGAGAACTGGCTTCGGACAGATGCACAGCATCGCCAAAATAACCGAAATGTTGAGGGATAAGAAAAGGCTCTCGTGTCCAGATCACGATATCTACACATCAAGGCATGTCACAATGCCAAGTATGAATCATGATGAGGTGTTGGACACACAAACTAAACAAGAATCTGGCAGTGGGGATGGCCATAGTTCCCTACCCAATATTTCACATTGTGTGAGGAAATGTCGCACACCACGAGGATGCATACAATTGTACAAGGATATGTCTCACAAGGAGGAAGCATCAAATTGTGCGAGGATATGTCTCACACCACTAGGATGAATACAATTGTGCAAGGATATGTCTCACACCACTCGGATGAATACAATTGTGCAAGGATATGTCTCACACCACTAGGATGAATACAATTGTGCAAGGATATGTCTCACACCACGAGGATGAATACAATTGTGCAAGGATATGTCTCACACCACGAGGATGAATACAATTGTGCAAGGATATGTCTCACACCACTAGGATGAATACAATTGTGCAAGGATATGTCTCACACCACTAGGATGCATACAATTGTGCAAGGATATGTCTCACACCACTCGGATGAATACAATTGTGCAAGGATATGTCTCACACCACGAGGATGAATACAATTGTGCAAGGATATGTCTCACACCACTCGGATGAATACAATTGTGCAAGGATATGTCTCACAAGGAGGAAGCATCAAATTGTGCGAGGATATGTCTCACACCACTAGGATGAATACAATTGTGCAAGGATATGTCTCGCACCACTCGGATGAATACAATTGTGCAAGGATATGTCTCATACCACTAGGATGAATACAATTGTGCAAGGATATGTCTCACACCACTCGGATGAATACAATTGTGCAAGGATATGTCTCACACCACGAGGATGAATACAATTGTGCAAGGATATGTCTCACACCACTAGGATGAATACAATTGTGCAAGGATATGTCTCACACCACTAGGATGCATACAATTGTGCAAGGATATGTCTCACACCACTAGGATGCATACAATTGTGCAAGGATATGTCTCACACCACTAGGATGAATACAATTGTGCAAGGATATGTCTCACACCACTCGGATGAATACAATTGTGCAAGGATATGTCTCACACCACGAGGATGAATACAATTGTGCAAGGATATGTCTCACACCACTAGGATGAATACAATTGTGCAAGGATATGTCTCACACCACTAGGATGCATACAATTGTGCAAGGATATGTCTCACACCACTAGGATGCATACAATTGTGCAAGGATATGTCTCACACCACTAGGATGAATACAATTGTGCAAGGATATGTCTCACACAACTCGGATGCATACACTTGTACAAGGATATGTCTCACATCACGAGGATGAATACAATTGTGCAAGGAAATGTCGCACACTACGAGGAAGCATCAATTGTGCGAGGATATGTCGCACACCACTAGGATGAATACAATTATGCGAGGATATGTCGCACACCACTAGGATGAATACAATTATGCGAGTATATGTCTCACACCACTAGGATGAATACAATTGTGCAAGGATATGTCTCACACCACTAGGATGAATACAATTGTGCAAGGATATGTCTCACACCACTCGGATGAATACAATTGTGCAAGGATATGTCTCACACCACTAGGATGCATACACTTGTACAAGGATATGTCTCACATCACGAGGATGAATACAAGTGTGCAAGAAAATGTCGCACACTACGAGGAAGCATCAATTGTGCGAGGATATGTCGCACACCACTAGGATGAATACAATTATGCGAGGATATGTCGCACACCACTAGGATGAATACAATTATGCGAGGATATGTCTCACACCACTAGGATGCATACAATTGTGCAAGGATATGTCTCACACCACGAGGATGAATACAATTGTGCAAGGATATGTCTCACACCACTAGGATGCATACAATTGTGCAAGGATATGTCACACCACTAGGATGCATACAATTGTGCAAGGATATGTCTCACACCACTAGGATGCATACAATTGTGCAAGGATATGTCTCACACCACTAGGATGCATACAATTGTGCAAGGATATGTCTCACACCACTAGGATGCATACAATTGTGCAAGGATATGTCTCACATCACGAGGATGAATACAATTGTGCAAGGATATGTCTCACACCACGAGGATGCATACAATTGTACAAGGATATTTCTCACAAGGAGGAAGCATCAAATTGTGCGAGGATACGTCTCACACCACTAGGATGAATACAATTGTGCAAGGATATGTCTCACACCACTCGGATGAATACAATTGTGCAAGGATATGTCTCACACCACGAGGATGAATACAATTGTGCAAGGATATGTCTCACACCACTCGGATGAATACAATTATGCAAGGATATGTCTCACACTACTCGGATGCATACACTTGTACAAGGATATGTCTCACATCACGAGGATGAATACAATTGTGCAAGGAAATGTCGCACACTACGAGGAAGCATCAATTGTGCGAGGATATGTCGCACACCACTAGGATGAATACAATTATGCGAGGATATGTCGCACACCACTAGGATGAATACAATTATGCGAGTATATGTCTCACACCACTAGGATGAATACAATTGTGCAAGGATATGTCTCACACCACGAGGATGAATACAATTGTGCAAGGATATGTCTCACACCACTAGGATGCATACAATTGTGCAAGGATATGTCTCACACCACTAGGATGCATACAATTGTGCAAGGATATGTCTCACACCACTAGGATGCATACAATTGTGCAAGGATATGTCTCACACCACTAGGATGCATACAATTGTGCAAGGATATGTCTCACACCACTAGGATGAATACAATTGTGCAAGGATATGTCTCACACCACTCGGATGAATACAATTGTGCAAGGATATGTCTCACACCACGAGGATGAATACAATTGTGCAAGGATATGTCTCACACCACTAGTATGAATACAATTGTGCAAGGATATGTCTCACACCACTAGGATGAATACAATTGTGCAAGGATATGTCTCACACCACTCGGATGAATACAATTGTGCAAGGATATGTCTCACACAACTCGGATGCATACACTTGTACAAGGATATGTCTCACACCACTAGGATGAATACAATTGTGCAAGGATATGTCTCACACCACTAGGATGAATACAATTGTGCAAGGATATGTCTCACACCACTAGGATGCATACACTTGTACAAGGATATGTCTCACATCACGAGGATGAATACAATTGTGCAAGGAAATGTCGCACACTACGAGGAAGCATCAATTGTGCGAGGATATGTCGCACACCACTAGGATGAATACAATTATGCGAGGATATGTCGCACACCACTAGGATGAATACAATTATGCGAGTATATGTCTCACACCACTAGGATGAATACAATTGTGCAAGGATATGTCTCACACCACGAGGATGAATACAATTGTGCAAGGATATGTCTCACACCACTAGGATGAATACAATTGTGCAAGGATATGTCTCACACCACTAGGATGCATACAATTGTGCAAGGATATGTCTCACACCACTAGGATGCATACAATTGTGCAAGGATATGTCTCACACCACTAGGATGCATACAATTGTGCAATGATATGTCTCACACCACTAGGATGCATACAATTGTGCAAGGATATGTCTCACATCACGAGGATGAATACAATTGTGCAAGGATATGTCTCACACCACTAGGATGCATACAATTGTGCAAGGAAATGTCGCACACTACGAGGAAGCATCAATTGTGCAAGGATATGTCTCACAAGATGGAAGAATTAAATTGTGCGAGGATATGTCTCACACCACGAGGATGAATACACTTGTGTGAGGATATGTCTCACACCACGAGGATGAATACAATTGTGTGAGGATATGTCTCACACCACGAGGATGAATACAATTGTGTGAGGATATGTCTCACACCACTAGGATGAATACAATTGTGCAAGGATATGTCTCACACCACTAGGATGAATACAATTGTGCAAGGATATGTCTCACACCACTAGGATGCATACAATTGTACAAGGATATGTCTCACATCACGAGGAAGCATCAATTGTGCAAGGATATGTCTCACAAGATGGAAGAATTAAATTGTGCGAGGATATGTCTCACACCACGAGGATGAATACAATTGTGTGAGGATATGTCTCACACCACGAGGACGCATCAGATCGTGTGAGGAAATGTCTCACAAGGTGGAAGCACTAAATTGTGTGAGGATATGTCTCACACTACGAGGAAACATCAACTTGTGTGAGGAAATGTCTCACACTACGAGGAAACATCAACTTGTGTGAGGATATGTCTCACACTACGAGGAAACATCAACTTGTGTGAGGATATGTCTCACACTACGAGGAAACATCAACTTGTGTGAGGATATGTCTCACACTACGAGGAAACATCAACTTGTGTGAGGAAATGTCTCACACTACGAGGAAACATCAACTTGTGTGAGGAAATGTCTCGCATATATAATATCTATCACGTCTCCAGGTTAAAACTCGATGCAAGCAAATGTAAGGTGTTATAAAACCATTGTGTTGATGTTGTTAACCTCCAGTATGGGTAGCAGACATTATGTGATGTTGTTAACCTCCAGTATGGGTAGCAGACATTATGTGATGTTGTTAACCTCCAGTGTGGGTAGCAGACAGTATGTGATGTTATTAACCTCCAGTGTGGGTAGCAGACATTATGCGATGTTGTGAACCTCCAGTGTGGGTAGCAGACATTATGCGATGTTGTGAACCTCCGGTATCGGTAGCAGACATTATGTGATGTTGTGAACCTCCAGTATGGGTAGCAGACATTATGTGATGTTGTTAACCTCCAGTATGGGTAGCAGACATTATGTGATGTTGTTAACCTCCAGGGTGGGTAGCAGACATTATGTGATGTTATTAACCTCCAGTGTGGGTAGCAGACATTATGCGATGTTGTGAACCTCCGGTATCGGTAGCAGACATTATGTGATGTTGTGAACCTCCAGTATGGGTAGCAGACATTATGTGATGTTGTTAACCTCCAGTATGGGTAGCATACATTATGTGATGTTAACCTCCAGTATGGGTAGCAGACATTATGTGATGTTAACCTCCAGTATGGGTAGCAGACATTATGTGATGTTAACCTCCAGTACTATCATAATATAATAGACTCTACATATAAAAGCAACATTTATTCTTTCGAGATCATGAACTGATTTCAAAAATGGGAGACTTACCGTCTTCAACGGTTAGTCGATCGTCCACAGTCACCTGGCAGAGCCGCTGCTCCGTCACCTGGCAGTCCCGCTGCTCCACCACCACAGAGTCGTCCTCCTCTGCCATCTCCACCCCTACACTGATATAAAACATCTTGTCACAATCTATTCATATACACAACAAGATACTAGGTATTCCTCACACCTCGGCTATTACAAACATATGCAAGAATTGTGCGTGTTTGTCTGCTCTTGGCAACATGTATGCATGCCATTCACAATCATATCCAAGATTTGCGAGTGTTTGTCTGCTCTCAGCAACATGTAAGCATGTCATTCACAATCAAATGCAAGTGTTTGTCTGTTCAAGGTATTTCAATTTATAAAAAAGTATTAATGAAAACAATTATTTTGTAAGTTAAAAATGGACATAACTGTGTTAATATTGTTGAAATAGTTAAATGCTGTGTCCTGCTAATGGCATTTGTCCCATACAGACTTATTTGAAGTAGATGCCTTTAATAACGGTTTAGATAATGTGTTAATATTGGTGCAAGGGTTAAATGCTTTGTCCTACTAAGGACACTTGTCCCCATACAGACTTATTTGAAGTAGATGCCTTTAATAACGGTTTAGATACTGTGTTAATATTGGTGCAAGGGAAATGCCTTGTCCTACTAAGGACACTTGTCCCCATACATACTTATTTGAAGTAGATGCCTTTAATAATGGTTTAGATACTGTGTTAATATTGGTGCAAGGGTTAAATGCTTTGTCCTACTAAGGACACTTGTCCCCATACAGACTTATTTGAAGTAGATGCCTTTAATAACGGTTTAGATACTGTGTTAATATTTGTGCAAGGGTTAAATGCTTTGTCCTACTAAGGACACTTGTCCCCATACAGACTTATTTGAAGTAGATGCCTTTAATAACGGTTTAGATACTGTGTTAATATTGGTGCAAGGGTTAAATGCTTTGTCCTACTAAGGACACTTGTCCCCATACAGACTTATTTGAAGTAGATGCCTTTAATAACGGTTTAGATACTGTGTTAATATTGGTGCAAGGGTTAAATGCTTTGTCCTACTAAGGACACTTGTCCCCATACAGACTTATTAGATTAGATGTCCTTAGTAATGGTGAAGATATATTTGACTTGCTAAAAACCTTGACCTGAATTGTATATGTTAAAGGGGCATAACTGTGAAAATACATATAAATGGTCCTCTCTACATCCGAATTGTTGGCTTTCAAGGAAAACAAAAATCATCTGGCTAACTAATTTTCTTTAAGATTGTTGCGGCGCAGCTGATCTGGATCCAAGTTGTTTGCAAATGTGATTTTATTTACTCACCAGGGGTTAAACATGGCAAGGACCTATCGAAGTGTATGATAATTGGAAACTGAATATATACACAATGTATATAGGATATTTAATTTGAAAAGTATCGAGTGGCCAAGCATAGAGATTACTCCAAAAACCAAGACTTACCACACATTTTGAACCTACAATGTTCTCCAATTTTCTGCTATATCCAGAATATTTGGATATTTCTATATACATTAATATGCTTTTCACTCCAAATTATCAAATAAGGTAACCCAACTGTATTAATGAGGTTTTTCTTCTTGCGTTTATTTATCGTCGCTACCGGTTTCCCATATGAGCCACGCCTACTGAAGAGATTAGTCATGTTTAAATTTTGGAGGATAATGCAATGATACAGACAGAGACCCATTCCAGAGTCTCCTCTGGGTCTTTTACGTGCACGGTGTACAGCACCGACACGAGACCTCGGTCGTAAGTCCCATCTGAAAGACTTAATTTTATTAGGGTCAGATGGTGGATTGAACCTGCGATCCCTGGATTACCCGTCCAATGTGTTAAATCACTGGAAAACAGATCCAAATAACATAAACTGTATTAATGAGGTTTTATCAATACAACTGTATATATTTGAATATTAAAATCCGATGAGCCATGACCTGGGTTTTCTGAACACTTATTTGGTTTATCCAGAATATTTGTGTATTTCTACAAACATTAATATGTTGTTGACTCACACTGATCAAATAATATAACTTAATTATGTTTGTATCACAAATGAGACCCTTGTACTATGACATAAGGGGACTGTCCAATTTTAGCAATGTTGGACAGTATTTGGACTATTACTCTATCAAATGATTATTAAATGGAGTAAAATTCCTTCTAAGCACAGAATGTGACAATGTATAGACAAATAACCACACAATAACTAATTTGGTTAGAGAAAAAAAGTTGATCAAGATTTCTCACTGTTGATGTTTGACCACACAGTCTCTGATCGACTTCAAATAGTGAATGGCAATATGGTTCCTACAGAGACACCGTCTGATGCGGAAGATGGACACCGTCTGAACCGGAAGTGGGGCATTCTAGATCCGGGTGTGAACGAAGCAATCACGCCATACACGCTCTGATGATACGCCTGTCAAGACGTATATTATCCACAGGAAACAGAAGCTGCCGTAGGGTACAAGATTGGTAAGTCTCTTATCCTATAGTAACTGCTTCAATGGTGTCAGAAGTTTGTTGGATGAAGGACTACACGCCGTGAAATACACGGAATAACACAGCGAGCACCCGTTGTGTGATTTTCAGGTTGTAAAATTCGCAGGTGTTGAAAGAACGTGGTGGTTGCTTGTTGGATTATAGAATCCGGTTTTAATCGTTAGGGGACAGGCGTAAGACGTCCTTTACCCATCGATTTCAGAAAAACAAGGCGCAGTTTGCTTGTTTTTGCTGATAGAAAACCGTCATAATAGGCAGACATTTGCGCACATGCATTACCGAAAGTGAACGGATTTACGACATTGGAACAGTTTCCTGGCCTTTATAGTTGGTCTAACCCATTTGATTGTAAATTACTTTCTTAAAAGGGGAAGGAGGGTCTCTGTCCTGTGTAGTGTCTCCGTTTGCTTTTGTTTTTTCAGGAAATTGGAAAAACTCACAAGTAAGTGTACATTTGTATGTCTATATAGTAGTTAGCATAAATACCTGTAACTATGTCTGATAGTAACTCAGTCCTAGAAGGGAGGCGAATTGCCATTAATTATGCAACTAGTGAGCAACTGGTCATGATCCCTGGGATTAAAGCAAGGCTTGCCCATACGATCATTCTCATTAGAGAGAATAATGGCAATATTACTCCGGAGGTGTTATCCTCCATCACAAGGAGAAAACTGACCAGGGAGGCTAGGCTGTTCGGATGATAGATTTCAGACCAAATGGTCAGCTACCATCCGGAGAATCTTCTTCTTCAGAGTCTGATCATGATGATCAGTATGCTCAAATGCTTGGTGATAGATTACCGCTATCCGAGGAGGCTAGACAGTCTGATTGGACCGATGTTCTCAAGACATTGAACACGGCGACTGGTCTGGTCCAACAGAGGGTGGAAGAAAAGGGCTCAATAGAGAAACCAGTGAAGGACTCTGCCCTGTATAACCCACCTTCTGCTGAGGAGCTATATCCCTTTCAAAGTAAGAAACGGGAAAGTAGGCTCCAGAACTATGATGGCTATGGCATACCTTCAGGTGGGAATCCGTTTTCGCCAGACTACAACCCTAATGTGTATGACCCGATAGGTCGGGAACAAAGTACACATCATGTTGGGCATCAGGCAACTGATATATTCAGTGAAACACGAGTGCGGTCCCGTGTTCGGGAACCAGTAACTAAAAGGTGTTATGCGCCTGATGATGGCGACAGCAGTACTGATGATGAATTCAGTATACGACCGAGTCGTATGGACAAAGGTAGCAAGTCAGCAGGTCAGGACCTGCATTATAGGCGACAACGGGCTAGAGATGTAATAAACATGTTGCCCAAAAATCTAACGTATGATGGCAAGGGTAATTGGACTGCATTCAAGCAGAAGTTTGTCCGTTTTGCACATGCATGTGAATGGACCAAGGATGAATGTTTGAATTGTCTGTGCTGGAGCCTTACTGGAAAGGCTGCAGACTTCTACGCTATATTAACAGAGCGTAGAGAAGGTCTGTCTTATCGCAGACTCATGCAAAAGCTAGAGAGTCGGTTTGGTGCGAAAGAGCTTCCAGCA
>CM026403.1:8559306-8580866 GCA_014843695.1 Archivesica marissinica
AATGCTTTGAAGTCGATCAGAGACTGTGTGGTCAAACATCAACAGTGAGAAATCTTGATCAACTTTTTTTCTCTAACCAAATTAGTTATTGTGTGGTTATTTGTCTATACATTGTCACATTCTGTGCTTAGAAGGAATTTTACTCCATTTAATAATCATTTGATAGAGTAATAGTCCAAATACTGTCCAACATTGCTAAAATTGGACAGTCCCCTTATGTCATAGTACAAGGGTCTCATTTGTGATACAAACATAATTAAGTTATATTATTTGATCAGTGTGAGTCAACAACATATTAATGTTTGTAGAAATACACAAATATTCTGGATAAACCAAATAAGTGTTCAGAAAACCCAGGTCATGGCTCATCGGATTTTAATATTCAAATATATACAGTTGTATTGATAAAACCTCATTAATACAGTTTATGTTATTTGGATCTGTTTTCCAGTGATTTAACACATTGGACGGGTAATCCAGGGATCGCAGGTTCAATCCACCATCTGACCCTAATAAAATTAAGTCTTTCAGATGGGACTTACGACCGAGGTCTCGTGTCGGTGCTGTACACCGTGCACGTAAAAGACCCAGAGGAGACTCTGGAATGGGTCTCTGTCTGTATCATTGCATTATCCTCCAAAATTTAAACATGACTAATCTCTTCAGTAGGCGTGGCTCATATGGGAAACCGGTAGCGACGATAAATAAACGCAAGAAGAAAAACCTCATTAATACAGTTGGGTTACCTTATTTGATAATTTGGAGTGAAAAGCATATTAATGTATATAGAAATATCCAAATATTCTGGATATAGCAGAAAATTGGAGAACATTGTAGGTTCAAAATGTGTGGTAAGTCTTGGTTTTTGGAGTAATCTCTATGCTTGGCCACTCGATACTTTTCAAATTAAATATCCTATATACATTGTGTATATATTCAGTTTCCAATTATCATACACTTCGATAGGTCCTTGCCATGTTTAACCCCTGGTGAGTAAATAAAATCACATTTGCAAACAACTTGGATCCAGATCAGCTGCGCCGCAACAATCTTAAAGAAAATTAGTTAGCCAGATGATTTTTGTTTTCCTTGAAAGCCAACAATTCGGATGTAGAGAGGACCATTTATATGTATTTTCACAGTTATGCCCCTTTAACATATACAATTCAGGTCAAGGTTTTTAGCAAGTCAAATATATCTTCACCATTACTAAGGACATCTAATCTAATAAGTCTGTATGGGGACAAGTGTCCTTAGTAGGACAAAGCATTTAACCCTTGCACCAATATTAACACAGTATCTAAACCGTTATTAAAGGCATCTACTTCAAATAAGTCTGTATGGGGACAAGTGTCCTTAGTAGGACAAAGCATTTAACCCTTGCACCAATATTAACACAGTATCTAAACCGTTATTAAAGGCATCTACTTCAAATAAGTCTGTATGGGGACAAGTGTCCTTAGTAGGACAAAGCATTTAACCCTTGCACAAATATTAACACAGTATCTAAACCGTTATTAAAGGCATCTACTTCAAATAAGTCTGTATGGGGACAAGTGTCCTTAGTAGGACAAAGCATTTAACCCTTGCACCAATATTAACACAGTATCTAAGCCATTATTAAAGGCATCTACTTCAAATAAGTATGTATGGGGACAAGTGTCCTTAGTAGGACAAGGCATTTCCCTTGCACCAATATTAACACAGTATCTAAACCGTTATTAAAGGCATCTACTTCAAATAAGTCTGTATGGGGACAAGTGTCCTTAGTAGGACAAAGCATTTAACCCTTGCACCAATATTAACACATTATCTAAACCGTTATTAAAGGCATCTACTTCAAATAAGTCTGTATGGGACAAATGCCATTAGCAGGACACAGCATTTAACTATTTCAACAATATTAACACAGTTATGTCCATTTTTAACTTACAAAATAATTGTTTTCATTAATACTTTTTTATAAATTGAAATACCTTGAACAGACAAACACTTGCATTTGATTGTGAATGACATGCTTACATGTTGCTGAGAGCAGACAAACACTCGCAAATCTTGGATATGATTGTGAATGGCATGCATACATGTTGCCAAGAGCAGACAAACACGCACAATTCTTGCATATGTTTGTAATAGCCGAGGTGTGAGGAATACCTAGTATCTTGTTGTGTATATGAATAGATTGTGACAAGATGTTTTATATCAGTGTAGGGGTGGAGATGGCAGAGGAGGACGACTCTGTGGTGGTGGAGCAGCGGGACTGCCAGGTGACGGAGCAGCGGCTCTGCCAGGTGACTGTGGACGATCGACTAACCGTTGAAGACGGTAAGTCTCCCATTTTTGAAATCAGTTCATGATCTCGAAAGAATAAATGTTGCTTTTATATGTAGAGTCTATTATATTATGATAGTACTGGAGGTTAACATCACATAATGTCTGCTACCCATACTGGAGGTTAACATCACATAATGTCTGCTACCCATACTGGAGGTTAACATCACATAATGTATGCTACCCATACTGGAGGTTAACAACATCACATAATGTCTGCTACCCATACTGGAGGTTCACAACATCACATAATGTCTGCTACCGATACCGGAGGTTCACAACATCGCATAATGTCTGCTACCCACACTGGAGGTTAATAACATCACATAATGTCTGCTACCCACCCTGGAGGTTAACAACATCACATAATGTCTGCTACCCATACTGGAGGTTAACAACATCACATAATGTCTGCTACCCATACTGGAGGTTCACAACATCACATAATGTCTGCTACCGATACCGGAGGTTCACAACATCGCATAATGTCTGCTACCCACACTGGAGGTTCACAACATCGCATAATGTCTGCTACCCACACTGGAGGTTAATAACATCACATACTGTCTGCTACCCACACTGGAGGTTAACAACATCACATAATGTCTGCTACCCATACTGGAGGTTAACAACATCACATAATGTCTGCTACCCATACTGGAGGTTAACAACATCAACACAATGGTTTTATAACACCTTACATTTGCTTGCATCGAGTTTTAACCTGGAGACGTGATAGATATTATATATGCGAGACATTTCCTCACACAAGTTGATGTTTCCTCGTAGTGTGAGACATTTCCTCACACAAGTTGATGTTTCCTCGTAGTGTGAGACATATCCTCACACAAGTTGATGTTTCCTCGTAGTGTGAGACATATCCTCACACAAGTTGATGTTTCCTCGTAGTGTGAGACATATCCTCACACAAGTTGATGTTTCCTCGTAGTGTGAGACATTTCCTCACACAAGTTGATGTTTCCTCGTAGTGTGAGACATATCCTCACACAATTTAGTGCTTCCACCTTGTGAGACATTTCCTCACACGATCTGATGCGTCCTCGTGGTGTGAGACATATCCTCACACAATTGTATTCATCCTCGTGGTGTGAGACATATCCTCGCACAATTTAATTCTTCCATCTTGTGAGACATATCCTTGCACAATTGATGCTTCCTCGTGATGTGAGACATATCCTTGTACAATTGTATGCATCCTAGTGGTGTGAGACATATCCTTGCACAATTGTATTCATCCTAGTGGTGTGAGACATATCCTTGCACAATTGTATTCATCCTAGTGGTGTGAGACATATCCTCACACAATTGTATTCATCCTCGTGGTGTGAGACATATCCTCACACAATTGTATTCATCCTCGTGGTGTGAGACATATCCTCACACAAGTGTATTCATCCTCGTGGTGTGAGACATATCCTCGCACAATTTAATTCTTCCATCTTGTGAGACATATCCTTGCACAATTGATGCTTCCTCGTAGTGTGCGACATTTCCTTGCACAATTGTATGCATCCTAGTGGTGTGAGACATATCCTTGCACAATTGTATTCATCCTCGTGATGTGAGACATATCCTTGCACAATTGTATGCATCCTAGTGGTGTGAGACATATCATTGCACAATTGTATGCATCCTAGTGGTGTGAGACATATCCTTGCACAATTGTATGCATCCTAGTGGTGTGAGACATATCCTTGCACAATTGTATGCATCCTAGTGGTGTGAGACATATCCTTGCACAATTGTATTCATCCTAGTGGTGTGAGACATATCCTTGCACAATTGTATTCATCCTCGTGGTGTGAGACATATCCTTGCACAATTGTATTCATCCTAGTGGTGTGAGACATATACTCGCATAATTGTATTCATCCTAGTGGTGTGCGACATATCCTCGCATAATTGTATTCATCCTAGTGGTGTGCGACATATCCTCGCACAATTGATGCTTCCTCGTAGTGTGCGACATTTCCTTGCACAATTGTATTCATCCTCGTGATGTGAGACATATCCTTGTACAAGTGTATGCATCCTAGTGGTGTGAGACATATCCTTGCACAATTGTATTCATCCTAGTGGTGTGAGACATATCCTTGCACAATTGTATTCATCCTAGTGGTGTGAGACATATCCTTGTACAAGTGTATGCATCCGAGTTGTGTGAGACATATCCTTGCACAATTGTATTCATCCGAGTGGTGTGAGACATATCCTTGCACAATTGTATTCATCCTAGTGGTGTGAGACATATCCTTGCACAATTGTATTCATACTAGTGGTGTGAGACATATCCTTGCACAATTGTATTCATCCTCGTGGTGTGAGACATATCCTTGCACAATTGTATTCATCCGAGTGGTGTGAGACATATCCTTGCACAATTGTATTCATCCTAGTGGTGTGAGACATATCCTTGCACAATTGTATGCATCCTAGTGGTGTGAGACATATCCTTGCACAATTGTATGCATCCTAGTGGTGTGAGACATATCCTTGCACAATTGTATTCATCCTAGTGGTGTGAGACATATCCTTGCACAATTGTATTCATCCTCGTGGTGTGAGACATATCCTTGCACAATTGTATTCATCCGAGTGGTGTGAGACATATCCTTGCACAATTGTATTCATCCTAGTGGTGTGAGACATATCCTTGCACAATTGTATGCATCCTAGTGGTGTGCGACATATCCTTGCACAATTGTATTCATCCTAGTGGTGTGCGACATATCCTCGCACAATTGATGCTTCCTCGTAGTGTGCGACATTTCCTTGCACAATTGTATTCATCCTCGTGATGTGAGACATATCCTTGTACAAGTGTATGCATCCGAGTAGTGTGAGACATATCCTTGCATAATTGTATTCATCCGAGTGGTGTGAGACATATCCTTGCACAATTGTATTCATCCTCGTGGTGTGAGACATATCCTTGCACAATTGTATTCATCCGAGTGGTGTGAGACATATCCTTGCACAATTGTATTCATCCTAGTGGTGTGAGACGTATCCTCGCACAATTTGATGCTTCCTCCTTGTGAGAAATATCCTTGTACAATTGTATGCATCCTCGTGGTGTGAGACATATCCTTGCACAATTGTATTCATCCTCGTGATGTGAGACATATCCTTGCACAATTGTATGCATCCTAGTGGTGTGAGACATATCCTTGCACAATTGTATGCATCCTAGTGGTGTGAGACATATCCTTGCACAATTGTATGCATCCTAGTGGTGTGAGACATATCCTTGCACAATTGTATGCATCCTAGTGGTGTGAGACATTTTGACATTGTATGCATCCTAGTGGTGTGCATATCCTTGCACAATTGTATGCATCCTAGTGGTGTGAGACATATCCTTGCACAATTGTATTCATCCTCGTGGTGTGAGACATATCCTTGCACAATTGTATGCATCCTAGTGGTGTGAGACATATCCTCGCATAATTGTATTCATCCTAGTGGTGTGCGACATATCCTCGCATAATTGTATTCATCCTAGTGGTGTGCGACATATCCTCGCACAATTGATGCTTCCTCGTAGTGTGCGACATTTTCTTGCACACTTGTATTCATCCTCGTGATGTGAGACATATCCTTGTACAAGTGTATGCATCCTAGTGGTGTGAGACATATCCTTGCACAATTGTATTCATCCGAGTGGTGTGAGACATATCCTTGCACAATTGTATTCATCCTAGTGGTGTGAGACATATCCTTGCACAATTGTATTCATCCTAGTGGTGTGAGACATATACTCGCATAATTGTATTCATCCTAGTGGTGTGCGACATATCCTCGCATAATTGTATTCATCCTAGTGGTGTGCGACATATCCTCGCACAATTGATGCTTCCTCGTAGTGTGCGACATTTCCTTGCACAATTGTATTCATCCTCGTGATGTGAGACATATCCTTGTACAAGTGTATGCATCCGAGTTGTGTGAGACATATCCTTGCACAATTGTATTCATCCTAGTGGTGTGAGACATATCCTTGCACAATTGTATGCATCCTAGTGGTGTGAGACATATCCTTGCACAATTGTATGCATCCTAGTGGTGTGAGACATATCCTTGCACAATTGTATTCATCCTAGTGGTGTGAGACATATCCTTGCACAATTGTATTCATCCTCGTGGTGTGAGACATATCCTTGCACAATTGTATTCATCCGAGTGGTGTGAGACATATCCTTGCACAATTGTATTCATCCTAGTGGTGTGAGACATATCCTTGCACAATTGTATGCATCCTAGTGGTGTGAGACATATCCTTGCACAATTGTATGCATCCTAGTGGTGTGAGACATATCCTTGCACAATTGTATTCATCCTAGTGGTGTGAGACATATCCTTGCACAATTGTATTCATCCTCGTGGTGTGAGACATATCCTTGCACAATTGTATTCATCCGAGTGGTGTGAGACATATCCTTGCACAATTGTATTCATCCTAGTGGTATGAGACATATCCTTGCACAATTGTATTCATCCGAGTGGTGCGAGACATATCCTTGCACAATTGTATTCATCCTAGTGGTGTGAGACATATCCTCGCACAATTTGATGCTTCCTCCTTGTGAGACATATCCTTGCACAATTGTATTCATCCGAGTGGTGTGAGACATATCCTTGCACAATTGTATTCATCCTCGTGGTGTGAGACATATCCTTGCACAATTGTATTCATCCGAGTGGTGTGAGACATATCCTTGCACAATTGTATGCATCCTAGTGGTGTGAGACATATCCTTGCACAATTGTATTCATCCTAGTGGTGTGAGACATATCCTTGCACAATTGTATTCATCCTCGTGGTGTGAGACATATCCTTGCACAATTGTATTCATCCTCGTGGTGTGAGACATATCCTTGCACAATTGTATTCATCCTAGTGGTGTGAGACATATCCTTGCACAATTGTATTCATCCGAGTGGTGTGAGACATATCCTTGCACAATTGTATTCATCCTAGTGGTGTGAGACATATCCTCGCACAATTTGATGCTTCCTCCTTGTGAGACATATCCTTGTACAATTGTATGCATCCTCGTGGTGTGCGACATTTCCTCACACAATGTGAAATATTGGGTAGGGAACTATGGCCATCCCCACTGCCAGATTCTTGTTTAGTTTGTGTGTCCAACACCTCATCATGATTCATACTTGGCATTGTGACATGCCTTGATGTGTAGATATCGTGATCTGGACACGAGAGCCTTTTCTTATCCCTCAACATTTCGGTTATTTTGGCGATGCTGTGCATCTGTCCGAAGCCAGTTCTCGGTAATCAAATGGTGGAATTGTACGAAACTTTGAATATGTATTGCCATAGTGTGGTGGACCATATGCACTTTTCGTAGGAATCGTGCTAGTATCACCATGGTTATTGTCCTCACTTGTATGGTAAACTGTGCATGTCTGTAGCGTCCACTTCCATGGTAAACTGCATGTCGGTAGCGTCCACTCCCATTCACTTGTATGGTAAACTGGAAGTCGTGATAGCGCAGTGGATGCGCGTTCGCTTCAGGTGCGAAAGGTCCGGAGTTCGAGCCCCACTGGAGCCGTTACGATTGTGCCCTTAGGCAAGGCATTTAAATTCCACGTTGCCTCTTCTCTCTCCCTCGTGGCGATGGATTCCATCAGGAATGAGGTCTCGAGAGTGATTTATATAAGTTGAAATAACTTGTTTCGCAATCGAGCTAAAATATATTTGTATAAACTAAATATGTCCGTCCTGAGTCTGTTCTCAGCATCTAACTGGCTAGTAACACCATGGTTATTGCCCTTTTATTGACTAAGAATCCTCAAATATATCCGTCCGGAGTCTGTTCTCATCATCTAACTGGCTAGTAACACCATGCGTATTGCCCTTTTATTGACTAAGAATCCTCAAATATGTCCGGAGTCTGTTATCGGTATCAATAGAGTTAAACTTATGAAGATTAATATCGCTATTATGCAGTGGTGATACGAGCAGGATTTTCGATGAAATATCGGATGCAAAACGCTGCATTTATTGCCCTTTATCCCCAGTGACCTTAATATCGGTGAATACTATTATCATCGATATCGGAATAAATCCAAATGAACCACACTTGCGCATATTATGTTTACTATTTACGTTCGAGTTCCACAAATGTCGCTAGGAAAAACGAGCTGAAATGTCTACAGGCATATTGACGATCATTGACATCACATGATTTTCTTATATGGCACGTATTGGTATAAGCTTCTGAGGCGAAATGTACATCGTCGCCGATAATTGATAATCCCCGCGTAAATAAAAAAATGGAGCTAAGTGCTGTTGCTTTCATTTTGTTCAATTATGATTTACTTGTTTCAAACTGATATTGCATAAAATAAAACAATATCATTATGCTTAACCCTTTGCCTGCTGAGTAAATAAAATCACATTTGCAAACAACATGGATCCAGATCAGCCACAGCGTCGCGCCGCGTCTGATTAGGATCTGTGTTTGCTATTCAGCCAAGTGTTTTAGCTCCACTATCCGAATAGCAACCAACATAGAGCCCGCATAGAGGCTGTGGACATTATTTGCATAGTCTCGTTTTGAAACACAGGCTATTATTACTCATGTCACCGGTAATCGGTGTACTCAGGTAAATTGACTAAACATCCATAAATGTGTCATTCCAGAGCGACTTCTCATTAATCAATTAGTGGAATTATATTGAGCTTAAACTAAATACACCATAGTTTGGTGCTGTAGTGTACCTTTTGTCTGGATCAACCCTGTAGCACCAGAGTCACTGTCCTTTAATTGACTAAAACAAATTTGTCCATCCGGAGCCTTTTCTGGGTACCTAATTTTACCTGAATGTTATAGTGTTTTGTATTGCATAGTCCTGTAAGCTTTTCAACTTGGGTTACAGATCCAGGGTTTCATGGTACTTTTGATTTAAGGTTGTCTTCAGGTACCACACACCGCTTTATTTTTGTCATCCATTTGAGTACTTTGCATTTCATTCTGTCTCATTACAGGTACAGAGGATGCAGTTGTTGGTGTGATGACCACTCAGCTAGCAGTGGAACGAACATGCGAGGAGGAGGATCTGCCGATGTCTGATGTGGAGGAGGGTATGGTAAGGATGGTGGATGTGGAGGAGGAGGGTGCAGACAGTGAGTTTGTGGTAGATGAGGATGTGTACGAGGAGTTTCCGGCTGATGAGGCCTTGACTCTGAAGTTAGGTGGTTCTTTCAGTGAAGGAAACCTTCTGCAGGGACTTGATGTCATCAGTTGGTTACTCTTGGAGGAGGGGTGGTGGATGTGGAATAGGATGCAGTTACTGAATTTGTTGTCGATGAGGATGACTTCACTCACCCAAGTCTACAGCCTGTTCAACTCGCAAGAGTTTACAGTCTGTTCAATTCGTCAGATTCTACGCCGTGTCTTGCACGCGTCAATGCTTATTCCACTCGCCCTAGTGTACAACATGTTCCACACCCATGTCTTTGGGCTGTTTCACTCACTCTAGTCTACAGCCTGTTTGACACACCCAAGTCAGTATCTAATATGTCACGGTTGAGTCTGCATCTTCCATGTGTCAAAGCATTCCAGTATGAGGATCGCCTGTGCAAGCTGTACGGTGTTCTGTTGTTAGGTCATGTGTCATTTATCAAGTCAAACATGTGGTCTTCTCCCAAGTCGAGACATTTGTCTTCATGCAAAATCTGTGAGTGATATAATGTCAATGTAGTCTTCTTTCGGTACCATACAAGACATCTACCAATCCACGTGAGTGACATCATTGATTGACCTTTTTGCAAACCACCCTCTCTGCTCTTAAGTGAGGATTCCTAGAATGTTATGAGAAGTTCTTGGTCAACCTATCGGCCGGTACAGATTACGTGTATTTTTCTTGTTAAACTTTTCATCAATCCAGAGATTATTTCGAGATGACTATTGAAGCCTTCAACGTGTCCAGTGTAAAGAGTTCATAACAAACTAGGCAGCATAGTCTTTAGAGAGGAGTCTCAAACAACCTCTTTGCACCAGGTTGTCTGAATATCCTCACTACTGATTAAGTTGTCTGTTGCAAAGTTTGTCCAGAAATCCTCCCTAAACTGAACAAGTCGATCGCTTCCATAGTTATCTTGGCTTTCTCTCCAAACTTGATGAATTGTCTGGCGCTAAGTTTGACAAGAAAACTGCTCTAATCTGTACAAGTTGATTGGTTGACAAAGAAACCTCTCTAAACTCTCTAGGAATATTCGCTTAAGAGCAGAGGCGATACATGTAAAATTGTCAATCAAGGAGGCCACTCATCTTGTTGTGATGTCTTGCATGGTACTGGCAGCAGACTGGATTGATATATAATCACACATAGATTTTGTACGAGGTCAATTGTCCGATTTAGGGTCATCAGCCATACGGGAAAAGGCACGACGGTTGACTTGGGAAAGTGCCATATGGCCTTGGCACCGGACCAATCATATTGCTTGCATAGAAGATCATCATACTTGTGAGTACTTTACCGCATGGAAGTTGTAGATGCGACAGTAACATCTCAGGTGTCGACTCGGGTGTGTCAAAACAGAATATAGACTAGGGCGAGTGGAACAAAACATGGATTCGGGTGTGAAACTTGCTGAAGACTCGGACCAGTGGAATTAGCATCGACTCGGGTTAAACAAGCAGCAGGCTGATGAGTTGAACAGACCGTAGACGCTGGCATGTGGAATGCGCCATAGACTCGTGTGTGTGTGTGTGTGTTTGTGAAAAAGGGCCATTAATACAAATGAGTCAAACACGCCACAGACTCGACTCGTCTTGATGTTGAGCCGCAGTATGAGTTTGAGCCGCAGTTACAGTACCCCCTCCATACGTGTTATTGAATGCTAGATTGCTACACGGGTTACAGTACCCCCTCTGTACGTATTATTGAATGCTAGATTGCTACACGGGTTACAGTACCCCCTCTGTACGTATTATTGAATGCTAGATTACTACACGGGTTACAGTACCCCCTCTGTACGTATTATTGAATGCTAGATTGCTACACGAGTTACAGTACCCCCTCTGTACGTATTATTGAATGCTAGATTGCTACACGGGTTACAGTACCCCCTCTGTACGTATTATTGAATGCTAGATTGCTACACGGGTTACAGTACCCCCTCTGTACGTATTATTGAATGCTAGATTACTACACGAGTTACAGTACCCCCTCTGTACGTATTATTGAATGCTAGATTGCTACACGGGTTACAGTACCCCCTCTGTACGTATTATTGAATGCTAGATTGCTACACGAGTTACAGTACCCTCTCTGTAGGTATTATTGATTGCTAGATTACTACACGAGTTACAGTACCCTCTCTGTACGTATTATTGATTGCTAGATTACTTCACGAGTTACAGTACCCTCTCTGTACGTATTATTGACTGCTAGATTGCTACACGAGTTACAGTACCCCCTCCATACGTGTTATTGAATGCTAGATTGCTACACGGGTTACAGTACCCTCTCTGTACGTATTATTGAATGCTAGATTGCTACACAGGTTACAGTACCCCCTCCATACGTATTATTGAATGCTAGATTACTACACGGGTTACAGTACCCCCTCCATACGTATTATTGAATGCTAGATTGCTACACGAGTTACAGTACTCCCTCCATACGTATTATTGAATGCTATATTGCTACACGGGTTACAGTACTCCCTCTGTGCGTGTTATTGAATGCTAGATTGCTACACGGGTTATAGTACCCCCTCCATACGTGTTATTGAATGCTAGATTGCTACACGGGTTACAGTACCCCCTCTGTACGTATTATTGAATGCTAGATTGCTACACGGGTTACAGTACCCCCTCCATACGTGTTATTGAATGCTAGATTGCTACACGGGTTACAGTACCCCCTCCATACGTGTTATTGAATGCTAGATTGCCACACGGGTTACAGTATCCCATCCATATGTGTTATTGAATACTAGATTGCTAAACGGGTTACAGTACCCCCTCCATACGTGTTATTGAATGTTAGATTTCTACACGGGTTACAGTACACCCTCCATACGTGTTATTGAATGCTAGATTGCTACACGAGTTACAGTAACCCCTCCATACGTGTTATTGAATGCTAGATTGCTACACGGGTTACAGTACCCCATCTGTACGTATTATTGAATGCTAGATTGCTACACGGGTTACAGTACCCCATCTGTACGTATTATTGAATGCTAGATTGCTATACGAGTTACAGTACCCCCTCCAGACGTATTATTGAATGCTAGATTGCTACACGGGTTACAGTATCCCATCCATACGTGTTATTAAATGCTAGATTGCTACACGGGTTACAGTACCCTCTCCATACGTATTATTGAATGCTAGATTACTACACATGTTACAGTACCCCCTCCATACGTATTATTGAATGCTAGATTGCTACACGAGTTACAGTACCCAGTCTGTACGTATTATTGAATGCTAGATTGTTACACAAGTTACAGTACTCCCTCTGTGCGTATTATTGAATGCTAGATTGCTACACGAGTTACAGTATCCAGTCTGTACGTATTATTGAATGCTAGATTGTTACACGAGTTACAGTAACCCCTCTGTGCGTATTATTGAATGCTAGATTGCTATACGGGTTACAGTACCCCCTCTATACGTATTATTGAATGCTAGATTGCTACACTAGTTAAGTACCCCCTCCATACGTGTTATTGAATGTTAGATTGCTACACGAGTTACAGTACCCTCTCTGTACGTATTATTGAATGCTAGATTACTACACGGGTTACAGTACCCTCTCTGTACGTATTATTGAATGCTAAATTACTACACGGGTTACAGTACACTCTCTGTACGTGTTATTGAATGCTAGATTGCTACACGGGTTACAGATCTCCCTCCATACGTATTATTGAATGCTAGATTACTACACGGGTTACAGTACCCCCTCTGTACATATTATTGAATGCTAGATTGCTACACGAGTTACAGTACCCTCTCTGTACGTGTTATTGAATGCTAGATTGCTACACGGGTTACAGTACCCCCTCTGTACGTATTATTGAATGCTAGTTTACTACACGGGTTACAGTACCCTCTCTGTACGTATTATTGATTGCTAGATTACTACACGAGTTACAGTACACTCTCTGTACGTATTATTGAATGCTAGATTGCTAAACGGGTTACAGTACCCACTCTATACGTGTTATTGAATGCTAGATTGCTACACGGGTTACAGTACCCCCTCCATACATGTTATTGAATGCTAGATTGCTACACGGGTTACAGTACCCCCTCCATACGTGTTATTGAATGCTAGATTGCCACACGGGTTACAGTACCCTCTCTGTACGTATTATTGAATGCTAGATTGCTACACAGGTTACAGTACCCCCTCCATACGTATTATTGAATGCTAGATTACTACACGGGTTACAGTACCCCCTCCATACGTATTATTGAATGCTAGATTGCTACACGAGTTACAGTACTCCCTCCATACGTATTATTGAATGCTATATTGCTACACGGGTTACAGTACTCCCTCTGTGCGTGTTATTGAATGCTAGATTGCTACACGGGTTATAGTACCCCCTCCATACGTGTTATTGAATGCTAGATTGCTACACGGGTTACAGTACCCCCTCTGTACGTATTATTGAATGCTAGATTGCTACACGGGTTACAGTACCCCCTCCATACGTGTTATTGAATGCTAGATTTCTACACGGGTTACAGTACACCCTCCATACGTGTTATTGAATGCTAGATTGCTACACGAGTTACAGTAACCCCCCAATACGTGTTATTGAATGCTAGATTGCTACACGGGTTACAGTACCCCATCTGTACGTATTATTGAATGCTAGATTGCTACACTGGTTACAGTACCCCATCTGTACGTATTATTGAATGCTAGATTGCTATACGAGTTACAGTACCCCCTCCAGACGTATTATTGAATGCTAGATTGCTACACGGGTTACAGTATCCCATCCATACGTGTTATTAAATGCTAGATTGCTACACGGGTTACAGTACCCTCTCCATACGTATTATTGAATGCTAGATTACTACACATGTTACAGTACCCCCTCTGTACGTATTATTGTATGCTAGATTGCTACACGAGTTACAGTACACAGTCTGTACGTATTATTGTATGCTAGATTGTTACACGAGTTACAGTACCCCCTCTGTGCGTATTATTGAATGCTAGATTGCTACACGAGTTACAGTATCCAGTCTGTACGTATTATTGAATGCTAGATTGTTACACGAGTTACAGTACCCCCTCTGTGCGTATTATTGAATGCTAGATTGCTATACGGGTTACAGTACCCCCTCTATACGTATTATTGAATGCTAGATTGCTACACTAGTTAAGTACCCCCTCCATACGTGTTATTGAATGTTAGATTGCTACACGAGTTACAGTACCCTCTCTGTACGTATTATTGAATGCTAGATTACTACACGGGTTACAGTACCCTCTCTGTACGTATTATTGAATGCTAAATTACTACACGGGTTACAGTACACTCTCTGTACGTGTTATTGAATGCTAGATTGCTACACGGGTTACAGATCTCC
The DNA here is from genome assembly GCA_014843695.1 of Archivesica marissinica. Taxonomy (NCBI): domain Eukaryota; kingdom Metazoa; phylum Mollusca; class Bivalvia; order Venerida; family Vesicomyidae; genus Archivesica; species Archivesica marissinica. The sequence continues at coordinate 8,574,255 of CM026403.1, forward strand.
CTCCATACGTATTATTGAATGCTAGATTACTACACGGGTTACAGTACCCCCTCTGTACATATTATTGAATGCTAGATTGCTACACGAGTTACAGTACCCTCTCTGTACGTGTTATTGAATGCTAGATTGCTACACGGGTTACAGTACCCCCTCTGTACGTATTATTGAATGCTAGATTACTACACGGGTTACAGTACCCTCTCTGTACGTATTATTGATTGCTTGATTACTACACGATTTACAGTACCCTCTGTACGTATTATTGAATGCTAGATTGCTACACGAGTTACAGTACCCAGTCTGTACGTATTATTGAATGCTAGATTGCTACACAGGTTACAGTACCCTCTCTGTACGTATTATTGATTGCTAGATTACTACACGAGTTACAGTACCCTCTCTGTACGTATTATTGAATGCTAGATTACTACACGTGTTACAGTACCCTCTCTGTACGTATTATTGAATGCTAGATTACTACACGGGTTACAGTACTCTCTCTGTACGTATTATTGAATGCTAGATTACTACACGTGTTACAGTACCCTCTCTGTACATATTATTGAATGCTAGATTGCTACACGTGTTACAGTACCCTCTCTGTACGTATTATTGAATGCTAGATTGCTACACAAGTTACAGTACCCTCTCTGTAGGTATTATTGATTGCTAGATTACTACACGAGTTACAGTACCCTCTCTGTACGTATTATTGATTGCTAGATTACTTCACGAGTTACAGTACCCTCTCTGTACGTATTATTGACTGCTAGATTGCTACACGAGTTACAGTACCCCCTCCATACGTGTTATTGAATGCTAGATTGCTACACGGGTTACAGTACCCTCTCTGTACGTATTATTGAATGCTAGATTGCTACACAGGTTACAGTACCCCCTCCATACGTATTATTGAATGCTAGATTACTACACGGGTTACAGTACCCCCTCCATACGTATTATTGAATGCTAGATTGCTACACGAGTTACAGTACTCCCTCCATACGTATTATTGAATGCTATATTGCTACACGGGTTACAGTACTCCCTCTGTGCGTGTTATTGAATGCTAGATTGCTACACGGGTTATAGTACCCCCTCCATACGTGTTATTGAATGCTAGATTGCTACACGGGTTACAGTACCCCCTCTGTACGTATTATTGAATGCTAGATTGCTACACGGGTTACAGTACCCCCTCCATACGTGTTATTGAATGCTAGATTGCTACACGGGTTACAGTACCCCCTCCATACGTGTTATTGAATGCTAGATTGCCACACGGGTTACAGTATCCCATCCATATGTGTTATTGAATACTAGATTGCTAAACGGGTTACAGTACCCCCTCCATACGTGTTATTGAATGTTAGATTTCTACACGGGTTACAGTACACCCTCCATACGTGTTATTGAATGCTAGATTGCTACACGAGTTACAGTAACCCCTCCATACGTGTTATTGAATGCTAGATTGCTACACGGGTTACAGTACCCCATCTGTACGTATTATTGAATGCTAGATTGCTACACGGGTTACAGTACCCATCTGTACGTATTATTGAATGCTAGATTGCTATACGAGTTACAGTACCCTCTCTGTACGTGTTTTTGTGCTAGATTGCTACACGGGTTACAGTACCCCCTCTGTACGTATTATTGAATGCTAGATTACTACACGGGTTACAGTACCCTCTCTGTACGTATTATTGAATGCTAGATTACTACACGTGTTACAGTACCCTCTCTGTACGTATTATTGAATGCTAGATTACTACACGTGTTACAGTACCCTCTCTGTACATATTATTGAATGCTAGATTGCTACACGTGTTACAGTACCCTCTCTGTACGTATTATTGAATGCTAGATTGCTACACAAGTTACAGTACCCTCTCTGTAGGTATTATTGATTGCTAGATTACTACACGAGTTACAGTACCCTCTCTGTACGTATTATTGATTGCTAGATTACTTCACGAGTTACAGTACCCTCTCTGTACGTATTATTGACTGCTAGATTGCTACACGAGTTACAGTACCCCCTCCATACGTGTTATTGAATGCTAGATTGCTACACGGGTTACAGTACCCTCTCTGTACGTATTATTGAATGCTAGATTGCTACACAGGTTACAGTACCCCCTCCATACGTATTATTGAATGCTAGATTACTACACGGGTTACAGTACCCCCACCATACGTATTATTGAATGCTAGATTGCTACACGAGTTACAGTACTCCCTCCATACGTATTATTGAATGCTATATTGCTACACGGGTTACAGTACTCCCTCTGTGCGTGTTATTGAATGCTAGATTGCTACACGGGTTATAGTACCCCCTCCATACGTGTTATTGAATGCTAGATTGCTACACGGGTTACAGTACCCCCTCTGTACGTATTATTGAATGCTAGATTGCTACACGGGTTACAGTACCCCCTCCATACGTGTTATTGAATGCTAGATTGCTACACGGGTTACAGTACCCCCTCCATACGTGTTATTGAATGCTAGATTGCCACACGGGTTACAGTATCCCATCCATACGTGTTATTGAATACTAGATTGCTAAACGGGTTACAGTACCCCCTCCATACGTGTTATTGAATGTTAGATTTCTACACGGGTTACAGTACACCCTCCATACGTGTTATTGAATGCTAGATTGCTACACGAGTTACAGTAACCCCTCCATACGTGTTATTGAATGCTAGATTGCTACACGGGTTACAGTACCCCATCTGTACGTATTATTGAATGCTAGATTGCTACACGGGTTACAGTACCCCCTCTGTACGTATTATTGAATGCTAGATTGCTACACGAGTTACAGTACCCCCTCCATACGTGTTATTGAATACTAGATTGCTAAACGGGTTACAGTACCCCCTCCATACGTGTTATTGAATGTTAGATTTCTACACGGGTTACAGTACACCCTCCATACGTGTTATTGAATGCTAGATTGCTACACGAGTTACAGTAACCCCTCCATACGTGTTATTGAATGCTAGATTGCTACACGGGTTACAGTACCCCATCTGTACGTATTATTGAATGCTAGATTGCTACACGGGTTACAGTACCCCATCTGTACGTATTATTGAATGCTAGATTGCTATACGAGTTACAGTACCCCCTCCAGACGTATTATTGAATGCTAGATTGCTACACGGGTTACAGTATCCCATCCATATGTGTTATTAAATGCTAGATTGCTACACGCGTTACAGTACCCTCTCCATACGTATTATTGAATGCTAGATTACTACACATGTTACAGTACCCCTCTGTACGTATTATTGAATGCTAGATTGCTACACGAGTTACAGTACCCAGTCTGTACGTATTATTGAATGCTAGATTGTTACACGAGTTACAGTACTCCCTCTGTGCGTATTATTGAATGCTAGATTGCTACACGAGTTACAGTATCCAGTCTGCTGTACGTATTATTGAATGCTAGAATGTTACACGAGTTACAGTACCCCCTCTGTGCGTATTATTGAATGCTAGATTGCTATACGGGTTACAGTACCCCCTCTATACGTATTATTGAATGCTAGATTGCTACACTAGTTAAGTACCCCCTCCATACGTGTTATTGAATGTTAGATTGCTACACGAGTTATAGTACCCTCTCTGTACGTATTATTGAATGCTAGATTACTACACGGGTTACAGTACCCTCTCTGTACGTATTATTGAATGCTAAATTACTACACGGGTTACAGTACACTCTCTGTACGTGTTATTGAATGCTAGATTGCTACACGGGTTACAGATCTCCCTCCATACGTATTATTGAATGCTAGATTACTACACGGGTTACAGTACCCCCTCTGTACATATTATTGAATGCTAGATTGCTACACGAGTTACAGTACCCTCTCTGTACGTGTTTTTGAATGCTAGATTGCTACACGGGTTACAGTACCCCCTCTGTACGTATTATTGAATGCTAGATTACTACACGGGTTACAGTACCCTCTCTGTACGTATTATTGAATGCTAGATTACTACACGAGTTACAGTACCCTCTGTACGTATTATTGAATGCTAGATTGCTACACGGGTTACAGTACCCTCTCTGTACGTATTATTGAATGCTAGATTGCTACACGGGTTACAGTACCCTCTCTGTACATATTATTGAATGCTAGATTGCTACACGGGTTACAGTACCCTCTCTGTACGTATTATTGAATGCTAGATTGCTACACGAGTTACAGTACCCTCTCTGTACGTATTATTGATTGCTAGATTACTACACGAGTTACAGTACCCTCTCTGTACGTATTATTGAATGCTAGATTACTACACGAGTTACAGTACCCTCTCTGTACGTATTATTGAATGCTAGATTGCTACACGGGTTACAGTACCCCCTCTGTACGTATTATTGAATGCTAGATTGCTACACGGGTTACAGTACCCTCTCTGTACGTATTATTGAATGCTAGATTGCTACACGGGTTACAGTACCCCCTCTGTACGTATTATTGAATGCTAGATTACTACACGGGTTACAGTACCCCCTCCATACGTATTATTGAATGCTAGATTGCTACACGAGTTACAGTACCCCCTCCATACGTATTATTGAATGCTATATTGCTACACGGGTTACAGTACTCCCTCTGTGCGTGTTATTGAATGCTAGATTGCTACACGGGTTATAGTACCCCCTCCATACGTGTTATTGAATGCTAGATTGCTACACGGGTTACAGTACCCCCTCTGTACGTATTATTGAATGCTAGATTGCTACACGGGTTACAGTACCCCCTCCATACGTGTTATTGAATGCTAGATTGCTACACGGGTTACAGTACCCCCTCCATACGTGTTATTGAATGCTAGATTGCCACACGGGTTACAGTATCCCATCCATATGTGTTATTGAATACTAGATTGCTAAACGGGTTACAGTACCCCCTCCATACGTGTTATTGAATGTTAGATTTCTACACGGGTTACAGTCACCCTCCATACGTGTTTTGAATGCTAGATTGCTCACGAGTTACAGTACCCTCCATACGTGTTATTGAATGCTAGATTGCTACACGGGTTACAGTACCCCATCTGTACGTATTATTGAATGCTAGATTGCTACACGGGTTACAGTACCCCATCTGTACGTATTATTGAATGCTAGATTGCTATACGAGTTACAGTACCCCCTCCAGACGTATTATTGAATGCTAGATTGCTACACGGGTTACAGTATCCCATCCATACGTGTTATTAAATGCTAGATTGCTACACGGGTTACAGTACCCTCTCCATACGTATTATTGAATGCTAGATTACTACACATGTTACAGTACCCCCTCTGTACGTATTATTGAATGCTAGATTGCTACACGAGTTACAGTACCCAGTCTGTGCGTATTATTGAATGCTAGATTGCTACACGAGTTACAGTATCCAGTCTGTACGTATTATTGAATGCTAGATTGTTACACGAGTTACAGTAACCCCTCTGTGCGTATTATTGAATGCTAGATTGCTATACGGGTTACAGTACCCCCTCTATACGTATTATTGAATGCTAGATTGCTACACTAGTTAAGTACCCCCTCCATACGTGTTATTGAATGTTAGATTGCTACACGAGTTACAGTACCCTCTCTGTACGTATTATTGAATGCTAGATTACTACACGGGTTACAGTACCCTCTCTGTACGTATTATTGAATGCTAAATTACTACACGGGTTACAGTACACTCTCTGTACGTGTTATTGAATGCTAGATTGCTACACGGGTTACAGTTCTCCCTCCATACGTATTATTGAATGCTAGATTACTACACGGGTTACAGTACCCCCTCTGTACGTATTATTGAATGCTAGATTGCTACACGAGTTACAGTACCCTCTCTGTACGTGTTATGAATGCTAGATTGCTACACGGGTTACAGTACCCCCTCTGTACGTATTATTGAATGCTAGTTTACTACACGGTTACAGTACCCTCTCTGTACGTATTATTGATTGCTAGATTACACACAGTTACAGTACACTCTCTGTACGTATTATTGAATGCTAGATTGCTAAACGGGTTACAGTACCCACTCTATACGTATTATTGAATGCTAGATTACTACACGTGTTACAGTAACCTCTCTGTACATATTATTGAATGCTAGATTGCTACACGGGTTACAGTACCCTCTCTGTAGGTATTATTGAATGCTAGATTACTACACGAGTTACAGTACCCTCTCTGTACGTATTATTGATTGCTAGATTACTACACGAGTTACAGTACCCTCTCTGTACGTATTATTGAATGCTAGATTGCTACACGAGTTACAGTACCCCCTCCATACGTGTTATTGAATGCTAGATTGCTACACGGGTTACAGTACCCTCTCTGTACGTATTATTGAATGCTAGATTGCTACACAGGTTACAGTACCCCCTCCATACGTATTATTGAATGCTAGATTACTACACGGGTTACAGTACCCCCTCCATACGTATTATTGAATGCTAGATTGCTACACGAGTTACAGTACTCCTTCCATACGTATTATTGAATGCTATATTGCTACACGGGTTACAGTACTCCCTCTGTGCGTGTTATTGAATGCTAGATT
>CM026403.1:8581866-8648516 GCA_014843695.1 Archivesica marissinica
GATCAGTATGGCAGAATCATTATTGACATAGATCAGTATGGCAGAATCATTATTGACATAGATCAGTATGGCAGAATCATTATTGACATAGATCAGTATGGCAGAATCATTATTGACATAGATCAGTATGGCAGAATCATTATTGACATAGATCAGTATGGCAGAATCATTATTGACATAGATCAGTATGGCAGAATCATTATTGACATAGATCAGTATGGCAGAATCATTATTGACATAGATCAGTATGGCATTCAAAGATTTCTGAGCATGATCAACACTCTTTACATTCTAAACACAATTTCCTGTGTATTCTAAGTATGGAAGTAAGACATATACATTACTTTTGCACATACTTCCCGATTCGAGGATGGAACCCGGGTTGCATTGATGAGAAGCGAGCGCGCTAACCACTGCGCTAATCGGACAGCCAGTATCTAAAACATACTTGTAAAGCCACCGTTTTCGTTCTTTACAGAACTCATTTATCTATCAAATGATGGCGGTAAACTTCTATCTGGCCTTCATATACAGGAAAAAATCAAGAATGAACAAAATTAACAAATTTTCGGAGATTTGATAGTCATGGCCCAGGCTACATGGGGAATGGATACCGGCGCAGTTTTTGTGCGACCTATATTTGCCGAACTGGAGCTATGATGGGACGGATAAGCTCAGATAATTTTCGGAAAATGCACGTAAATATTAAATATTTTTAAATTTGAGACTTCATTTAGTCGCGAATATTAGCCAACATAATACCATAGTGAATAATACTTAATCTGCATTACATTAAACCCACCGGAAGCACCATGGCTTACTTCGAATGAGCTACCCACCATGATACTCTAGGGAGCAGGTGATTAGATATAGTAATTATTGTCTTCTATCTAAGATTTTCTATAATTGAGTTATTCAGGCTTGTATGAAGATCTGCCGCCAATTCATAACTGGACTTAATTTTTGTGGAACTACCATTTGTAAATTATGCACCTTTCTGGATATTTATTTATAAACAAATACTGTTACTTACTGCAGGATTGGCGGCGGGGTTCTTGTAGGTGTAATGTAGGAACTGACGATAAGCTTGATAGTAATCCTCACAGGAGAAGTGACACACCTCATCCAAATCCTAAACAAACAAACAAACAAGACATTGCAACAGTAGAAGTGACACACATCATCCAAATCCTAAACAAACAAACAAGACATTGCAACAGTAGAAGTGATACACCTCATCCAAATCCTAAACAAACAAACAAGACATTGCAACAGTAGAAGTGATACACCTCATCCAAATCCTAAACAAACAAACAAGAGATTGCAACAGTAGAAGTGACACACCTCATCCAAATCCTAAACAAACAAACAAGAGATTGCAACAGTAGAAGTGATACACCACATCCAAATCCTAAACAAACAAACAAGAGATTGCAACAGTAGAAGTGACACACCTCATCCAAATCCTAAACAAACAAACAAGACATTGCAACAGTAGAAGTGATACACCTCATGCAAATCCTAAACAAACAAGACATTGCAACAGTAGAAGTGATACACCTCATCCAAATCCTAAACAAACAAACAAGACATTGCAACAGTAGAAGTGATACACCACATCCAAATCCTAAACAAACAAGACATTGCAACAGTAGAAGTGACACACCACATCCAAATACTAAACAAACAAGAGACTGCAACAGTAGAAGTGATACACCTCATCCAAATCCTAAACAAACAAGAGACTGCAACAGTAGAAGTGATACACCTCATCCAAATCCTAAACAAACAAGAGACTGCAACAGTAGAAGTGACACACCTCACCCAAATCCTAAACAAACAAACAAGAGATTGCAACAGTAGAAGTGATACACCTCATCCAAATCCTAAACAAACAAGATATTGCAACAGTAGAAGTGATACACCTCATCCAAATCCTAAACAAACAAACAAGAGATTGCAACAGTAGAAGTGATACACCTCATCCAAATCCTAAACAAACAAGACATTGCAACATTAGAAGTGATACACCTCATCCAAATCCTAAACAAACAAACAAGAGATTGCAACAGTAGAAGTGACACACATCATCCAAATCCTAAACAAACAAACAAGACATTGCAACAGTAGAAGTGATACACCTCATCCAAATCCTAAACAAACAAACAAGACATTGCAACAGTAGAAGTGATACACCTCATCCAAATCCTAAACAAACAAACAAGACATTGCAACAGTAGAAGTGACACACCTCACCTAAATCCTAAACAAACAAGAGATTGCAACAGTAGAAGTGATACACCTCATCCAAATCCTAAACAAACAAGAGATTGCAACAGTAGAAGTGATACACCTCATCCAAATCCTAAACAAACAAGATATTGCAACAGTAGAAGTGACACACCTCATCCAAATCCTAAACAAACAAACAAGAGATTGCAACAGTAGAAGTGATACACCTCATCCAAATCCTAAACAAACAAACAAGACATTGCAACAGTAGAAGTGATACACCTCATCCAAATCCTAAACAAACAAACAAACAAACAAGACATTGCAACAGTAGAAGTGGCACACCTCATCCAAATCCTAAACAAACAAACAAGACATTGCAACAGTAGAAGTGATACACCTCATCCAAATCCTAAACAAACAAACAAGACATTGCAACAGTAGAAGTGACACACCTCACCCAAATCCTAAACAAACAAGAGATTGCAACAGTAGAAGTGATACACCTCATCCAAATCCTAAACAAACAAGAGATTGCAACAGTAGAAGTGATACACCTCATCCAAATCCTAAACAAACAAACAAGACATTGCAACAGTAGAAGTGACACACCTCACCCAAATCCTAAACAAACAAGAGATTGCAACAGTAGAAGTGATACACCTCATCCAAATCCTAAACAAACAAGAGATTGCAACAGTAGAAGTGATACACCTCATCCAAATCCTAAACAAACAAGATATTGCAACAGTAGAAGTGACACACCTCATCCAAATCCTAAACAAACAAACAAGACATTGCAACAGTAGAAGTGATACACCTCATACAAATCCTAAACAAACAAACAAGAGATTGCAACAGTAGAAGTGATACACCTCATCCAAATCCTAAACAAACAAGAGACTGCAACAGTAGAAGTGACACACCTCACCCAAATCCTAAACAAACAAACAAGAGATTGCAACAGTAGAAGTGATACACCTCATCCAAATCCTAAACAAACAAGAGACTGCAACAGTAGAAGTGACACACCTCACCCAAATCCTAAACAAACAAACAAGAGATTGCAACAGTAGAAGTGATACACCTCATCCAAATCCTAAACAAACAAACAAGAGATTGCAACAGTAGAAGTGACACACCTCACCCAAATCCTAAACAAACAAACAAGAGACTGCAACAGTAGAAGTGATACACCTCACCCAAATCCTAAACAAACAAACAAGAGATTGCAACAGTAGAAGTGATACACCACATCCAAATCCTAAACAAACAAACAAGAGATTGCAACAGTAGAAGTGATACACCTCATCCAAATCCTAAACAAACAAACAAGAGAGTGCAACAGTAGAAGTGATACACCTCATCCAAATCCTAAACAAACAAACAAGAGAGTGCAACAGTAGAAGTGATACACCTCATCCAAATCCTAAACAAACAAACAAGAGAGTGCAACAGTAGAAGTGATACACCTCATCCAAATCCTAAACAAACAAACAAGAGATTGCAACAGTAGAAGTGACACACCTCACCCAAATCCTAAACAAACAAACAAGAGACTGCAACAGTAGAAGTGATACACCTCATCCAAATCCTAAACAAACAAACAAGAGATTGCAACAGTAGAAGTGATACACCTCATCCAAATCCTAAACAAACAAACAAGAGATTGCAACAGTAGAAGTGATACACCTCATCCAAATCCTAAACAAACAAACAAGAGAGTGCAACAGTAGAAGTGATACACCACATCCAAATCCTAAACAAACAAACAAGAGATTGCAACAGTAGAAGTGATACACCTCATCCAAATCCTAAACAAACAAGAGACTGCAACAGTAGAAGTGACACACCTCACCCAAATCCTAAACAAACAAGACAGTGCAACAGTAGAAGTGATACACCTCATCCAAATCCTAAACAAACAAGAGATTGCAACAGTAGAAGTGACACACCTCACCCAAATCCTAAACAAACAAGACAGTGCAACAGTAGAAGTGATACACCTCATCCAAATCCTAAACAAACAAGAGATTGCAACAGTAGAAGTGATACACCTCATCCAAATCCTAAACAAACAAACAAGAGATTGCAACGGTAGAAGTGACACACCTCATCCAAATCCTAAACAAACAAACAAGACATTGCAACAATAGAAGTGATACACCTCATCCAAATCCTAAACAAACAAGAGATTGCAACAGTAGAAGTGATACACCTCATCCAAATCCTAAACAAACAAACAAGAGATTGCAACAGTAGAAGTGATACACCTCATCCAAATCCTAAACAAACAAACAAGAGATTGCAACAGTAGAAGTGATACACCTCATCCAAATCCTAAACAAACAAACAAGAGATTGCAACAGTAGAAGTGATACACCTCATCCAAATCCTAAACAAACAAACAAGAGATTGCAACAGTAGAAGTGATACACCTCATCCAAATCCTAAACAAACAAACAAGAGATTGCAACAGTAGAAGTGATACACCTCATCCAAATCCTAAACAAACAAACAAGAGATTGCAACAGTAGAAGTGATACACCTCATCCAAATCCTAAACAAACAAGAGATTGCAACAGTAGAAGTGATACACCTCATCCAAATCCTAAACAAACAAACAAGAGATTGCAACAGTAGAAGTGATACACCTCATCCAAATCCTAAACAAACAAACAAGACATTGCAACAGTAGAAGTGACACACCTCATCCAAATCCTAAACAAACAAACAAGACATTGCAACAGTAGAAGTGACACACCTCATCCAAATCCTAAACAAACAAGAGATTGCAACAGTAGAAGTGATACACCTCATCCAAATCCTAAACAAACAAACAAACAATACATTGCAACATTAGAAGTGACACACCTCATCCAAATCCTAAACAAACAAACAATACATTGCAACATTAGAAGTGACACACCTCATGCAAATCCTAAACAAACAAACAAGACATTGCAACATTAGAAGTGACACACCTCATCCAAATCCTAAACAAACAAGAGATTGCAACAGTAGAAGTGATACACCTCATCCAAATCCTAAACAAACAAACAATACATTGCAACATTAGAAGTGACACACCTCATCCAAATCCTAAACAAACAAGTCATTGCAACAGTAGAAGTGATACACCTCATGCAAATCCTAAACAAACAAACAAGAGATTGCAACAGTAGAAGTGATACACCTCATCCAAATCCTAAACAAACAAACAAGACATTGCAACATTAGAAGTGACACACCTCATCCAAATCCTAAACAAACAAACAAGAGATTGCAACAGTAGAAGTGATACAACTCATCCAAATCCTAAACAAACAAGAGATTGCAACAGAGCTACAAATGTCTCCCACTACAATTCATGGTAACAGACATACATGTATCATCCATAACCCCCCCCCTACATAACCCCCCAACTTTGGTCATGAAATCTGTGGGTTGTGGCATGCACTCGCACATAAGACGGGTTGATAAAATGTACACCAAACACAAGTATAAATTGCATGCGTGGTCTGTGCAAGTAGAAGAAATTTTCAGTGTCAGAGTACATTGTACTTTCTTTTATTAAAACATAATTATGGATAAAATTTAAAGACATTTTTTGCTTGAATTTTTTTTAGCTCTCACTTATAAGACGGGAAGCCACTTTGATGCCATATTCTTGTGGTTAAAACTTGTCTTATAGGGGAGCATGGACGGTATGAATATTATTAATTTATGTTGTATTTATTATCAAACCAAGTCAGATCGGTGGGGGATATTGGTTTAAACATATTTATTTTCTATCATGTACATGGTTATTTACAACAATTGAAATAAGGAATTGGACAGAAAGCTATAAGGAATTGGACAGAAAGCTATAAGGAATTGGACAGAAAGCTATAAGGAATTGGACATAAAGCTATATAGCTTATGGTTGTCCTCTCCTTTAACATATTGGTTTGGTTTAAACATATTTATTTTCTATCATGTACATGGTTATTTACAACAATTGAAATAAGGAATTGGACAGAAAGCTATAAGGAATTGGACAGAAAGCTATAAGGAATTGGACAGAAAGCTATAAGGAATTGGACAGAAAGCTATATAGCTTATGGTTGTCCTCTCCTTTAACATATTGGTTTGGTTTAAACATATTTATTTTCTATCATGTACATGGTTATTTACAACAATTGAAATAAGGAATTGGACAGAAAGCTATACAGTTTATGGTTGTCCTCTCCTTTAACACATTGGTTTGGTTTAAACATATTTATTTTCTATCAGGTACATGGTTATTTACAACAATTGAAATAAGGAATTGGACAGAAAGCTATACAGCGTATGGTAGTCCTCTCCTTTAACACATTGGCTTGGTTTAAACATATTTATTTTCTATCATGTACATGGTTATTTACAACAATTGAAATAAGGAGTTGGACAGAAAGTTATACAGCTTATGGTTGTCCTCTCCTTCTGGGGGATATTGTGCAATGGTGATATGTTTTATAATTTAATGGATTTTTCTTCTTCATCAATCCATGGGCAATAACTCTGGATTTACTATTGTAGTTTAGTTTATACAAATTTATTTGAGCTCGATTGCGAAACAAGTTATTTCAACTTATATTAATCACTCTCGAGACCTCATTCCTGATGGAATCCATCGCCACGAGGGAGAGAGAAGAGGCAACGTGGAATTTAAATGCCAATACAATCATAACGGCTCCAGCGGGGCTCGAACTCTGGACCTTTAGCACCTGAAGTGAACGCGCATCCACTGCACTATCACGACTTCCAAACTATTGTAGTTTGGGTCAGACTTGCAGCACAACACCGCACACTGGTGATATGTTTTATAATTTAACCCATTTCATTCTGGATACCGTTCAAACGGTATCTGCAAAGAACATAGAGCCAGATCAACCACCACGGAACGTGCAGTCTGATCAGGATCTATGCTGTTTGTTATTCAGATGATCTTGCTAAGACACTTGGCTATGTAGCAAACAACATAGATCCTGATCAGCACTCAGCGTTACGCGGTGTCTGATCTGGATCTATGTTGTTTGCAAACGCCTTTAAATGTATCCAGAATGAAATGGGTTAATGGATTTTTCTTCTTCATCAATCCATGGGCAATAACTCTGGATTTACTATTGTAGTTTGGGTCAGACTTACAGCACAACACCGCACACTGGTGATATGTTTTATAATTTAACCCATTTCATTCTGGATACCGTTCAAACGGTATCTGCAAAGAACATAGAGCCAGATCAACCGCCACGGAACGTGCAGTCTGATCAGGATCTATGCTGTTTGCTATTCAGATGATCTTGCTAAGACACTTGGCTATGTAGCAAACAACATAGATCCTGATCAGCACGCAGCGTTACGCTGCGTCTGATCTGGATCTATGTTGTTTGCAAACGCCTTTAAATGTATTTATTTTTATAATTTTATTTTTAAGTTTGATGACATTCCCTACATTGATTACTTATTTTTATATATTTATTTTAATCAATTAAAGGGCCATAACTCTGGTGATACGGACCCGATGTGGACGAAAGTTATATGAGCACCTGCACACTATGATGATAAATAATTGATTGGAGTTTCATGAAATTCCACACATTGGTTACAGAGATCTGACTCAAGAGTGACGGCCTCACGAATGGGTACTTAGAGTGGCTAGCCGCTACCCTGTTGTTCTCTCCTAACCCTAGATCACTAGACAATAGATCCACTGTTCTCCTAGCCACATAACTACACATTTGTATGTGCAAACGGACAATGCCAAAACAATATCTCCCTCCGAGATCCTTAGGATCGGCCGGGGATAATTAATAACACCATATATAGTCACATGATTAGCTGCATTCAATCCTGTGGCATGTTCACTAATTTAATAATTGAACACACCTGTAGATCTACATTATCTGTTACGTGTTAATATGATAAGATACGTACCTGTTTATATGAGAGACTCATCCTCAAGTGGCATTTCCCGATAGCTTTAGGCTTGCCTTTAGTAGATCCAACAGCCAAAACATCATACCAGTCATCTGTACCTAAGGCCGCAATTTCCTGCAGATATAAGAGAATAATCACAAATCCAGCCGCTTTGAATTGGGAGCAGCGAATATCAAAAATTGGCATGTAATTCATTTGCCAAAAAATGTTTTTTTTAAATAATATTTTATTGCATTTTTTTTCATTACAATTATACACACAATGAAATACGTAGAAAACAATATGAAAGTATATTAGGATTTATTATTATTGCTGTAAAAAATGTTTATGGGGGGGGGAAGCAAATGGGTTAGGCTACAAGTTATGACAACATTATTTACAGCCCTTCCAATCACTTCAAACTAAATTAACAATGTTGGATGAACAATTTCTGTTATGTATGATTTGATGTAGGAAAATGCCAGATATATACAATTAAACTTCGTGATAAATATTTGTTAACTATTAAAACATATCAGGATTATTAACGAAAATGAATTGAAAAAATAAATGTTTACACTGTACTATAATAGTGTAGATATTCTGCAGCAATCGGATCCCAAACCATAATTACACGTATAAATTATCACAGGGAACCAACCCCAATGTGCCTTGTTTTCATTTCGGCATTTAATTATTCTTGTTTTTATTGCCGTCTGTTATTTCCTGTTTTAACTTCACGATGAGATATTGGTGACTCAAAAGGAATACAGTGGAACCTCTCTAAACCGGACATCTTCGGGACTGGATAAAAAGTCCGGTTTACAGAGGTTTCCGGTATTCAGAGGTTTTTTATTGATGTGTTTTCAAAACTGCATATAACCTTTATAAAGTAAATATGCCTTTATAAAGTGATGAAAAACAGTTCTTTAAATATTATTTTGTAAAACAAATGGTCAAAAGTTGCGAAAATCATAATTATCTTGTGTGACTGGATTATATTGTGCTTTCACAGGTGATCAAACGGTTGCATCAAACAATAAATTACGAGATTCACAAAATCCTATATTCGTTATCAAACAAGTTTTATAATTGCCTATTGGATAGTAATCTACACGTGATTATAACATAATCCCCCAGTTAGCCGACACATTAACTGTACATGAGTGCTAATTACAGTAGTCATCAATCAGCCTGACATCTTATAATCTTGCATTATCACACGTTCATAGATCAAACGCGCAACATTAAAAACGAGATTGGAAAGTGTCAGCAGTGTGTCAATTTCTGACGGAATACACAAACAAATTCAACACTTTTTAGTTTATTGATGAAGACCTATGTCACCTAAAAGTTGTTCCGGTTTTGGGAGGTGAAATTACATCAAACTGTACCCAAATTATGCAAATTTTTCGGAGTTGAGAGGTTCCAGTTTTCAGAGTGATTTTATATAAGAAATAAAGAAGAAACAAATCAGGACTTTAAAAAACGTCCGGGTTTGGGAGTATTCCGATTTAGAGAGGGTCCAGTTTTGGGAGGTTCCACTGTATATACATTTTCGTAGATTTGAAAAAATATTTGGCATTAGAGAATATGGTGTTGATTCGCGGTGATCTAGATCTATTTAATCTAGGTCATAGAACTCTCATTCGGTAACTAATTTCCGGCAAAGGAAACTTCTGGGAAACAAACATTATTTTTTAGATTAGCATGACACTGTTTTCTAAATTCGCTTGCCGTAAAGCTTGATTATAGCTTGCTATAACTTAGAGCTCGCAATAACTTAGAGCTCGCTATAACTTAGAGCTCGCTATAACTTAGAGCTCGCTATAACTTAGAGCTCGCTATAACAAGGACTCACCCGGACTGGTATCACTATTTTACCGTAGTAGCCCAGGGATGTTGAGTGTTCAGCCTCGCTGCTGTGTCGCAATACGCTCAGAAAACTGAAACAAGTATATATGTAAACATATCAGTTGACTAACAGATAGGATTAGCTAGGACCACACGCTTGGATACTTACCATTAGCTTAACCCATTCAACACCAAGTAACTGACATGGACTGTTCCTTGATATTATTCGACCAATAAATTAATAAGAAAATTACATTTGGACCAGTTCATTTATCAATATGGGTAATTTTGTCTAAAAATAGTAATATTACTGGCAAAAAGTGTAGATCCTGATGAGCCGGCTCGTTATGAGCCGGCTCATCTGGATCTACACTTTTTGTAAGCCTATTTAGAGGGCTGCAGTGTTGAAAGGGTTAAACATATTTTATTGCTTGATTCATTTGACATATATATATATATATATGTGAATACAAAACATGACAATTTAAAGGAGCCGTTACGATTGTGTATTTAGGCAAGGCATTTAATTTCCACGTTGCCTCTTCTCTCTCCCTCGTGGCGATGGATTCCATCAGGAATGAGATCTCGAGAGTGATTAATATAAGTTGTAAGAACTTGTTTCGCAATCGAGCTATAAAAAAAAATTGTATAAACTTATTAAAAGAAAAGAAAAAAGGGCCACAACTTCTAGCAACTTTAGTTATGACCCTTAAAATGGAAAAGAAATACTTGGCGTTCATTCTAGGTCTGAATGTTTGGGAGAAGTGAGATAGTGTGTGATTGGGTCCCAAGTGTTATTTAATAAATTTCAATACAATAGGTAACACCATCCGTGGTCCAGTGGTAGAGCGTCGGATCTGGAATATATCGTCCCGGGTTCGATACTCAGTCAGGCCACGTATGTAGTGTCATTGAGCAAGCACCTCACACACATTGCTTAGTACTGGTTAACCACTTAGGTCGGCTAAGCCTGCCCAGGAAAACATGTATACGTCCCCGCAAGGGGTTTGACATTAATGGAACATACATACATACATACATACATACATAACACGATACACAATATGACCATTAAATAACGAACATTTGAATAGCAGGAGTGCTTTCTAATGGGCCAGTGTATCTTACTTCGTCCAAGTTCACCCTCTAGAATGAGAACTGATACACACACATTTCATAGTGGTAGCGCGTTCACTTCAGGTCTGGAGTTCGGCCACTGGCGCCATTACAATTGTGCACTTAGGCAAGGCATTTAAATTTGATAGTGGAAGTCATGATAGCGCAGTGGTAGCGTGTTTGCTTCAGTTGCGAAAGGTCTGGAGTTCAAGCCCCACTGGAGCCATTACGATTGTGCACTTAGGCAAGGCATTTAAATTCTACGTTGGCTCTTCTAATATAAGTTGTATGAACTTGTTTCGCAATCGAGCTAAAATAAATTTGTATAAACTAAACACATTTGATAAAATTTAATGGTAAAACTTTCTATTATTTTAAACAGAATCAAACTTTTATTATATGTTATATTTTATGTTATGTTATATTTCGGGTTTTACGCCTGCATCAGCACCATTTCGGGCTATATCGCCGGCGGGCAGTTTACTTAACAACACCTTTCCTGGGCAGGCTCCAGCGGTTAACCAGTACTTGGGTGCACCAACCTCCGTAAGAAACTGCCAACTTTTTCATATAAATGAGACACACGACCTGAGCGGGGCTCGAACCCGTGACCATCAGTGATGATAGATTACAGTGGTATACAAGTCAGCGACCATAACCACTCGACCACGGAGGCGGACAAACTTTTATTACAATACAGCAAGTGTTGATCTGAATCACACACAATATTTGTTAATCAGAATCCAACTGTAATATCACCTATAGACAATCTTGAATTTTGGCCTGGGATTGTGGCTTACTTTTTCACGGTGTGGTGCTTTTCCTGCCTGGCATCATGTTGCGGGTCCTTATCACACACATAAATGTGAACTTCATCCGTCTGAAAGTCGTCAACATCTCTGAAAACAACAAGGGTGCAATCTGAAGGACTGGTATGTTCTCATTGTTCTGTCCCTACCTGAAGTGTCGAAATTGTAGGTTGTGTGTAAGCAGCAGGGTTCCCGCTGTCGGTCGCCAATGGCGCTAAAAAATACAAATACTGGCGCTAAATTTTGTGAATTGGCGAATATACAAATATATTTGGCGTAACTTTTTTTAATTTTTTTTTGTGTGTAAACATACATGGCTTCAAATATTTATCTGATAACTATATGGCTCTTAGTTGGTGCCAAGTCTTTCAAATTGGCTCCAGTTTGTTTTAATTGGGGACAGAAGTTCAGACAGAGGGAACTACTTTTCCTAAACAGAATAAGTTCAGATAGAGGGAACTACTTTTCCTAAACAGAATAAGTTCAGACAGAGGGAACTACTTTTCCTAAACAGAATAAGTTCAGACAGATGGAACTACTTTTCCTAAACAGAATAAGTTCAGACAAAGGGAACTACTTTTCCTAAACAGAATAAGTTCAGACAGATGGAACTACTTTTCCTAAACAGAATAAGTTCAGACAAAGGGAACTACTTTTCCTAAACAGAATGTGTTGTAGCAGACATGAGAGCAAGGTATAGTATGTGTGTGCGTTTCTGACTAATGAGACAATTCTTATGAGCATCAGGCTTCCCAAATCTTATCCTTGACGGTCGGGCGCAAGGCTGATAGGCAATCAGTAACGATTATATAACTAGCTGGCGGATCACGAACCGACAGTATCAAAATGACACCTGGCCCCGAGGTTATAAAACTTTTTTGATCTCAGCTCTAAACTCAACTCAAAACTCAAACTCACTGGAGTTTTGAGACAGAATCGTAGGTTATAAAACGTTTTGAGACTGTACTCAGTTGAGCATGAGATCATGCTCAACTGAGTTTAACTCTTTCGTATGGAGGCTTAAAAAGCCATAACCGGAAGCGTCACGCATCGTCTGCGCGCACAATAAATACTACAATGTCGGCAATGAATAATGATGATGCGTGACGCTAGTGGATTGCTCCTGTCGCGAAAAACACGAGGGCGTCTAATTTGCCCAATTGCGCGAATTACACGATTCCGTCTTTGGTGTCGTCTGACTACATCGGCCATTTTGAGACTTGAGTTTGGTTATTGAGTTTGCTCAAAGCTAATCTCGAGTTTTTCTCAATCTCAAACTCAACCTGAGTTCAAACTCAAACTCAGAAGTTTTATAACCTACGTTTCTGAGTTTGAGACAGGAGTTGAGCACAGAACTTGAGTTGAGTTTGAGATCGAACTCAAAAAAGTTTTATAACCTCGGGGCCAGTACAAGGTTGAAACCTTCGACCTCCCACTCCATAGGCAGGTGCGGATACTTCACATGCACGTTATACATTAGTCAGACATGCGGATACTTCACATACACGATATACATCAGTCAGACATGTGGATACTTCACATACACGTTATACATCAGTCAGACGTGCGGATACTTCACATACACGATATACATCAGTCAGACATGATACTTCACATGCACGATATACATCAGTCAGACGTGCGGATACTTCACATGCACGATATACATCAGTCAGACATGATACTTCACATGCACGATATACATCAGTCAGACATGCGGATACTTCACATACACGATATACATCAGTCAGACATGATACTTCACATGCACGATATACATCAGTCGGACGTGCGGATACTTCACATGCACGATATACATCAGTCAGACGTGCGGATACTTCACATACACGATATACATCAGTCAGACGTGCGGATACTTCACATACACGATATACATCAGTCAGACATGCGGATACTTCACATACACGATATACATCAGTCAGACGTGCGGATACTTCACATACACGATATACATCAGTCAGACGTGCGGATACTTCACATGCACGATATACATCAGTCAGACATGCGGATACTTCACATGCATGTTATACATCAGTCAGACGTGCGGATACTTCACATGCACGATATACATCAGTCAGACGTGCGGATACTTCACATACACGATATACATCAGTCAGACGTGCGGATACTTCACATACACGATATACATCAGTCAGACGTGCGGATACTTCACATACACGATATACATCAGTCAGACGTGCGGATACTTCACATACACGATATACATCACTCAGACATGCGGATACTTCACATACACGATATACATCAGTCAGACGTGCGGATACTTCACATACACGATATACATCAGTCAGACATGCGGATACTTCACATACACGATATACATCAGTCAGACGTGCGGACACTTCACATGCATGTTATACATCAGTCAGACATGATACTTCACATGCATGTTATACATCAGTCAGACGTGCGGATACTTCACATACACGTTATACATCAGTCAGACATGCGGATACTTCACATACACGATATACATCAGTCAAACGTGCGGATACTTCACATACACGATATACATCAGTCAGACATGCGGATACTTCACATGCACGATATACATCAGTCAGACGTGCGGACACTTCACATGCATGTTATACATCAGTCAGACATGATACTTCACATGCATGTTATACATCAATCAGACATGATACTTCACATGCATGTTATACATCAGTCAGACATGATACTTCACATGCACGATATACATCAGTCAGACATGATACTTCACATGCATGTTATACATCAGTCAGACATGATACTTCACATGCATGTTATACATCAGTCAGACATGATACTTCACATGCATGTTATACATCAGTCAGACATGATACTTCACATGCACGATATACATCAGTCAGACATGATACTTCACATGCACGTTATACATCAGTCAGACATGATACTTCACATGCACGATATACATCAGTCAGACATGCGGATACTTCACATACACGATATACATCAGTCAGACATGATACTTCACATGCACGATATACATCAGTCAGACATGATACTTCACATGCACGATATACATCAGTCAGACATGCGGATACTTCACATGCACGATATACATCAGTCAGACATGCGGATACTTCACATGCACGATATACATCAGTCAGACATGCGGATACTTCACATGCACGATATACATCAGTCAGACATGCGGATACTTCACATGCACGATATACATCAGTCAGACATGATACTTCACATGCACGTTATACATCAGTCAGACATGATACTTCACATACACGTTATACATCAGTCAGACATGATACTTCACATGCACGTTATACATCAGTCAGACATGATACTTCACATACACGTTATACATCAGTCAGACGTGCGGATACTTCACATACACGTTATACATCAGTCAGACATGCGGATACTTCACATACACGATATACATCAGTCAGACATGCGGATACTTCACATGCACGATATACATCAGTCAGACATGCGGATACTTCACATACACGATATACATCAGTCAGACATGTGGATACTTCACATGCACGATATACATCAGTCAGACATGTGGATACTTCACATGCACGATATACATCAGTCAGACATGCGGATACTTCACATGCACGATATACATCAGCCAGACATGCGGATACTTCACATACACGATATACATCAGTCAGACGTGCGGATACTTCACATACACGATATACATCAGTCAGACATGATACTTCACATGCACGATATACATCAGTCAGACATGATACTTCACATGCACGTTATACATCAGTCAGACATGCGGATACTTCACATGCACGTTATACATCAGTCAGACATGATACTTCACATGCACGTTATACATCAGTCAGACATGATACTTCACATGCACGTTATACATCAGTCAGACATGCGGATACTTCACATGCACGTTATACATCAGTCAGACATGATACTTCACATGCACGTTATACATCAGTCAGACATGATACTTCACATGCACGTTATACATCAGTCAGACATGCGGATACTTCACATGCACGTTATACATCAGTCAGACATGATACTTCACATGCACGTTATACATCAGTCAGACATGATACTTCACATGCACGTTATACATCAGTCAGACATGCGGATACTTCACATGCACGTTATACATCAGTCAGACATGATACTTCACATGCACGTTATACATCAGTCAGACATGATACTTCACATGCACGTTATACATCAGTCAGACATGCGGATACTTCACATGCACGTTATACATCAGTCAGACATGATACTTCACATGCATGTTATACATCAGTCAGACATGATACTTCACATGCACGATATACATCAGTCAGACATGATACTTCACATGCACGTTATACATCAGTCAGACATGATACTTCACATGCACGTTATACATCAGTCAGACATGATACTTCACATGCACGATATACATCAGTCAGACGTGCGGATACTTCACATACACGATATACATCAGTCAGACATGCGGATACTTCACATGCACGTTATACATCAGTCAGACATGATACTTCACATGCACGTTATACATCAGTCAGACATGATACTTCACATGCACGATATACATCAGTCAGACATGCGGATACTTCACATGCACGATATACATCAGTCAGACATGCGGATACTTCACATACACGTTATACATCAGTCAGACATGCGGATACTTCACATACACGTTATACATCAGTCAGACATGCGGATACTTCACATACACGTTATACATCAGTCAGACATGCGGATACTTCACATACACGTTATACATCAGTCAGACATGCGGATACTTCACATACACGTTATACATCAGTCAGACATGCGGATACTTCACATACACGTTATACATCAGTCAGACATGCGGATACTTCACATACACGTTATACATCAGTCAGACATGCGGATACTTCACATACACGTTATACATCAGTCAGACATGCGGATACTTCACATACACGTTATACATCAGTCAGACATGCGGATACTTCACATACACGTTATACATCAGTCAGACATGCGGATACTTCACATACACGTTATACATCAGTCAGACATGCGGATACTTCACATACACGTTATACATCAGTCAGACATGCGGATACTTCACATGCACGATATACATCAGTCAGACGTGCGGATACTTCACATACACGATATACATCAGTCAGACGTGCGGATACTTCACATACACGATATACATCAGTCAGACGTGCGGATACTTCACATACACGATATACATCAGTCAGACGTGCGGATACTTCACATACACGATATACAACACTCAGACATGCGAATACTTCACATACACGTTATACATCAGTTGGACGTGCGGATACTTCACATGCATGTTATACATCAGTCAGACATGCGGATACTTCACATGCACGATATACATCAGTCAGACATGCGGATACTTCACATACACGATATACATCAGTCAGACGTGCGGATACTTCACATACACGATATACATCAGTCAGACGTGCGGATACTTCACATACACGATATACATCAGTCAGACATGCGGATACTTCACATACACGTTATACATCAGTCGGACGTGCGGATACTTCACATGCACGATAATGATATACATCAGTCAGACATGCGGATACTTCACATACACGATATACATCAGTCAGACGTGCGGATACTTCACATACACGATATACATCAGTCAGACGTGCGGATACTTCACATACACGATATACATCAGTCAGACATGCGGATACTTCACATACCGGTACACAATATACATCAGTCAGACGTGCGGATACTTCACATACCGGTACACAATATACATCAGTCAGACATGCGGATACTTCACATACCGGTACACAATATACATCAGTCAGACGTGCGGATACTTCACATACCGGTACACAATATACATCAGTCAGACATGCGGATACTTCACATACCGGTACACAATATACATCAGTCAGACGTGCGGATACTTCACATACCGGTACACAATATACATCAGTCAGACATGCGGATACTTCACATACCGGTACACAATATACATCAGTCAGACGTGCGGATACTTCACATACCGGTACACAATATACATCAGTCAGACATGCGGATACTTCACATACCGGTACACAATATACATCAGTCAGACGTGCGGATACTTCACATACCGGTACACAATATACATCAGTCAGACATGCGGATACTTCACATACCGGTACACAATATACATCAGTCAGACGTGCGGATACTTCACATGCACGATATACATCAGTCAGACGTGCGGATACTTCACATGCACGATATACATCAGTCAGACGTGCGGATACTTCACATACACGATATACATCACTCAGACATGCGGATACTTCACATACACGTTATACATCAGTCGGACGTGCGGATACTTCACATGCACGATATACATCAGTCAGACATGCGGATACTTCACATACACGATATACATCAGTCAGACATGCGGATACTTCACATGCACGATATACATCAGTCAGACATGCGGATACTTCACATGCATGTTATACATCAGTCAGACATGCGGATACTTCACATGCACGATATACATCAGTCAGACATGCGGATACTTCACATGCACGATATACATCAGTCAGACATGCGGATACTTCACATGCACGATATACATCAGTCAGACGTGCGGATACTTCACATACACAATATACATCAGTCAGACATGCGGATACTTCACATACACGATATACATCAGTCAGACGTGCGGATACTTCACATACACGATATACATCAGTCAGACGTGCGGATACTTCACATACACGATATACATCAGTCAGACATGCGGATACTTCACATACACGTTATACATCAGTCGGACGTGCGGATACTTCACATGCACGATATACATCAGTCAGACATGCGGATACTTCACATGCACGATATACATCAGTCAGACATGCGGATACTTCACATACACGATATACATCAGTCGGACGTGTGGATACTTCACATACACGATATACATCAGGCAGACATGCGGATACTTTATTACAAAATAAATCGCCCAAGGATGTGTGAATAAACCATGTTAATTGACACTCTGCCATGTAATCGGATAATTACAGTAGGTGCTAAGGTAGGTAGTAGTGTTTAATTATGATGTCAAAACTGTTTAGACGAACCCAGAAAATTCCTTTGAAATATTAGACAGTTTGCAACAACAACCACTCCCATGTATCTTACATTTTTAAAAATTTAACTAACTGCTCAATATTACCAAAAAGTACTATTTAACCCTTTCAACCCCACAGGCCTCTAAATAGGCTTATGAAAAGTGTAGATCCAGATGAGCCGGCTCGTGACGAGCCGTCTCATCAGGATCTGCACTTTTTTGCCAGTAATAATTATTACTATTTTTAGATAAAATTACCCATTTTGATAAATGAACTGGTCCAAAGGTAATTTTCTTATTAATTTATTGGTCTGAAAATATCACGCACCAGTCCATGTCAGTTACTTGGGGTTGAATGGGTTAAAGTACGATTTTAATTAGATTGTCCTCAAAAATGCCAATTTGAATGAATTTGAGTTTTCGATAGAATTCTATCGAATATTGGAATATCTTCCCGACCGAATATTCGAATAGTAAAATCACTATTCGTTGCCATC
This sequence comes from Archivesica marissinica, assembly GCA_014843695.1. NCBI lineage: Eukaryota > Metazoa > Mollusca > Bivalvia > Venerida > Vesicomyidae > Archivesica > Archivesica marissinica. The sequence continues at coordinate 8,601,480 of CM026403.1, forward strand.
CCAATTTTAAACTAATTGGAGTGCTGGGATGTATTAGATAGATGTACATTGCACATATATGAGATAGAAAATTCCCATTGTTCACATTATCATTCACATTGATATACAACAAATTTAATCTACCGGTTACGGTATGTCATGATTTTTTTTTCTTTCTTTTTTTTATACTTTATTTATTTTACAACGATTGCGAAGCAAGTTTTAACAACGTATATTAATCACTCTCGTTGGCTCGGATGAAAGCGTATGTGGTCATTCATGTGGGAGGAAACCGCAGTACCCGGAGAAAACCCACCTGTCCGATCTGGCGACCACCGCACCATCTCACATACTTCCCTGTCCGAGGATCGAACCCGGGTCGCATTGGTGAGAAGCGAGCGCGCTAACCACTGCGCTAATCGGACAGCCATATGATTTGACCATATATCATGTCAATATCTTTTTTGTAAGAAAGTGGTAGACTTGGATTTATTGTTTTTGCCAAGCAGGACATTTTTATGCTATTTAAAAATATCGAAATTTAAACGGCATAAAATACGAGAAAACACGCTAGACTGGTAATCCATGGATCGCAGGTTCGATCCCCCATCTGACCCTAATAAAATTAACAGTCTTTCAGATGGGAGCTGTACACCGTGCACGTAAAAGAACCAGAGGAATGGGTCTCTGTCTGTGTCATTGCACTATCCTCTACCAAAAATCTAAAATGATTAATCACTTCAGGAAGCATCACTCATATGGGCAGCCGGTAGCAACGATAAATAAACGTAAAACACACACAAGAAAAAAAAATGGTATGCATACTTACAGCGTAAATTCCTCATTCCACTTTGGATGTGATGAATTTTTGATTGTACTGGTTTTCTGGATGTCCATATCAACAGATCCCTTTGCCCCAATACTGGCTGATACAGTATGTGTAAGATTAGAGGGGTTCTTGGCTAGTACCTGTGGCGAAACTGTGGGCGAGGTCTTATGTGGATTCTTCGATGGAATCCGAGGGGAGAGACTTTTGGGTGAAATGTGGGTGGACGATGCAGTTCCCCTTGTTGTCGGGTGGTGCACGGACAACAAACAGTAACTGTCACATGTATCTACAAATACCATTTTACATGTGTTTAATCAAATCTTAATAAAATGGAGAGAATTTAAATAAGCTCCATAAGTTTAAACAGTATTTATTATTTATTTATTTATTATTTATTCGGAAGTTGTGATAGTGCAGTGGATGCGCGTTCGCTTCAGGTGCGAAAGGTCCGGAGTTCGAGCACCACTGGAGCCGTTACGATTGTGCCCTTAGGCAAGGTATTTAAATTCCACGTTGCCTCTTCTCTCTCCCTCGTGGCAATGGATTCCATCAGGAATGAGGTCTCGAAGGTGATTAATATAAGTTGTAAGAACTTGTTTCGCAATCAAGCTAAAATAAATTTGTATAAACTAAAGTTTATTTATTTTACAACAATTGCAAAACAAGTTTTAACAACATATATTAATCACTCTCGTTGGCGCGGAAGAAAGCATAAATGTGATCATTCGTGTGGGCGGAAACCGGAGTACCCGGAGAAAACCCACCTGTCCGATCTGGCGACCACCGTACCATCTCACATACTACCCGATCCGAGGATCGAACCAAGGTTGAATTGGTGAGAAGCGAGCGCGCTAACTACAGCGCTAGTCGGACAGCCAAACCCCTATTGTGTGTCACTTGATCATAAGTCAATGGACCATTAGAGAGCACTCTTCAGAAGCAAACAAACCCAATTCGAGTAATTGATATCTCCTGTGAAACAAACTGGCTCTGGATGGATACATTTGTAGTGGTATACATGGAGGCTTTAATAGCGACAGGGTAGAGTGTTCACCTCCAGGTAATGGATGATCAGGCAGTCATGGGTTCAAACACTGACATTAACGGTGTCAGAAGTGTTTTTTCAGGCCCATGCTTGACTACACAGACTCGTACTTCGGTTGGAGAGGGCTATACTCTGATCAGGCAGTCGTGGTTTCAAACCTCGACATGAGCTTGGTACATATTTATTTGAAGTTTCATATATATAAACTTTACATTTAGCCAGTGTGATCTATTAAAACATTGATTTTCTACCGTTTGTTTTCACTTTTTTGATAAGAGTTGTCTATCACTACTATAAGCTTTATGCTAAAACAAAAAGCAAGCTACATTAATGTCACAGGTCATTACACTGCTATCCAAAATGCTTTTGGCATGGGGGGGGGAGAAGAAATTAATGACAAATACGCAAACAACTATGATATCATTGATCAAACGTTTACAAACCTTCGGAAAAATCTGTGCCACGCAATCCATTTGCCTCAAGCACGAAGATGTTCACTTGTATTTTACGTGTCTGGTAAACGCAAAACAAATGTAAATCAGCATTAAATCAGCTACATTGGCACAAGCATCTATTAACCCTAATTTGCCAATTACAACTAAAGTTATTTTGCAAACAACATTGAACCAGATCAGGCGGATCAGTCGGATCAGGCTCTATGCTGTTAGCTATTCGGATAGTGGAGGTAAAACACTTGTCTGAATAGCAAACAACATAGATCCTATTCTATGTGGGAATAGATAAGGCGCTGAGTGATAATGGCGCTGAGTGATAATGGCGCTGAGTGATAATGTTGCTGAGTGATAATGTTGCTGAGGGATAATGGTGCCAAGGGATAATGTCGCTGAGTGATAATGTTGCTGAGTGAAAATGTTGCCGAGTGATAATGTCGTGGGTGATAATGTTGCTGAGGGATAATGTCACTGAGGGATAATGTCACTGAGGGATAATGTCACTGAGGGATAATGTTGCTGAGGGATAATGTCACTGAGGGATAATATTGCTGAGGGATAATGTCACTGAGGGATAATATTGCTGAGGTGAGGGATAATGTTGCTGAGGGATAATGTTGCTGAGGGATAATGTCGCCAAGGGATAATGTCGCTGAGGGATAATGTCACTGAGGGATAATGTCGCTGATGGATAATGTCACCGAGGGATAATGTCACTGAGGGATAATGTCACTGAGGGATAATATTGCTGAGGGATAATGTCACTGAGGGATAATATCGTTGAGGGATAATGTCACTGAGGGATAATGTCACTGAGGGATAATATTGCTGAGGGATAATGTCACTGAGGGATAATATCGCTGAGGTGAGGGATAATGTCACTGAGGGATAATATCACTGAGGGATAATGTCACTGAGGGATAATGTCGCTGAGGGATAATGGCAGCAAGGGATAATGGTGCCAAGGGATAATGTCGCTGAGGGATAATGTCACTGAGGGATAATTTCACTGAGGGATAATGTCGCTGAGGGATAATGTTGCTGAGGGATAATGTCGCTGAGGGGTAATGGTGGCAAGGGATAATGGTGCTGAGGGATAATATCACTGAGGGATAATGGTGGCAAGGGATAATGTTGCTGAGGGATAATGTTGCTGAGGGATAATGTCACTGAGGGATAATGGTGCCAAGGGATAATGTTGCTGAGGGATAATGTTGCTGAAGGATAATGGTGCCAAGGGATAATATTGCTGAGGGATAATGTTGCTGAGGGATAATGTTGCTGAGGGATAATGTTGCTGAGGGATAATGTCACTGAGGGATAATGTTGCTGAGGGATAATGTCTCTGAGGGATAATGGTGCCCAGTGATAATGTTGCTGAGGGATAATGTCTCTGAGGGATAATGGTGCCAAGGGATACTGTTGCTGAGGGATAATGTTGCTGAGGGATGCTGAGGGATAATGTTGCTGAGGGATAATGTTGCTGAGGGATAATGTTGCTGAGGGATAATGTTGCTGAGGGATAATGGTGCCAAGGGATAATGTTGCCGAGGGATAATGGTGCCAAGGGATAATGTTGCCGAGGGATAATGGTGCCAAGGGATAATGTTGCCGAGGGATAATGGTGCCAAGGGATAATGTCACTGAGGGATAATGTCACTGAGGAATAATGTCACTGAGGGATAATGTCGCTGAGTGATAATGTCACTGAGGGATAATGACACTGAGGGATAATGACACTGAGGGATAATGTCACTGAGGGATAATGTCACTGAGGGATAATGACACTGAGGGATAATGACACTGAGGGATAATGTCACTGAGGGATAATGTAACTGAGGGATAATGTCACTGAGGGATAATGTCGCTGAGGGATAATGTCACTGAGGGATAATGTCACTGAGGGATAATGTCACTGAGGGATAATGTCACTGAGGGATAATGTCACTGAGGGATAATGTCACTGAGGGATAATGACACTGAGGGATAATGTCACTGAGGGATAATGACACTGAGGGATAATGACACTGAGGGATAATGACACTGAGGGATAATGTAACTGAGGGATAATGTCACTGAGGGATAATGTCACTGAGGGATAATATGAATGAATGAATGGTGTTTTACGGCGCATCGACATCTAAGGTCATGTAGCGCGCTTTAAAGTTATGTTTATTGTCGAGTGTATGAAATAAAATTCTATATAAGTATATGCATTACGTAAAAATTAATACTAAGAAGTTATAAAGACGTAAGATTAATTACAGGTAATATATGAATGAATGATTATTACAAAGGCATGATTAACAATTGATATCACAGCTTATTATAAATTCCTATTGCCTTGATAAATGATATGATGGACTCTACTCTGATAGAGTCGAAGAGTTTTTTAATGTTGTCCACATTGTAGTACTGCAACCGGATTGGTTGAAGGTCAACACAGTATATTAAGATATGCTCCACCGTGTATAGAGTATTGCATGGGATACATTCTGGTGCATCATCTCGTGACAACAGCCATGAATGTGATATTCGAGAATGACCAATCCTGAGACGGGCAAGAATGACTTCTTCTCGACGAATAGGCCTGTAAATTGGGCACCATTCGCCAAGTGTTGGTTTGACCGAATGAAGTTTGTTAAAAATTTCACCATCCCATTGGGCCTGCCAAGAGGATTGAATTAAGGTAAAAATTGTAGATTTAAAATCAGTATAACACACTTTAATCCTAGAAATGGATAATGACAAAGCCAGCTTTGCATTCTGATCAGCCATTTCATTTCCTTTTATTCCCATATGACTCGGAAGCCAGCAGAACACAAATGTATTTGTTCTGAAAGGGAAGAAATCCTTTCAAGCAAAGTACAAACAATATGATTTTCAAACTTTTCATAATACAAAGCCTGTAAAACAGACAAGGAATCAGAGAAAATGATATATTGAACATAGTGTGATTCCACTGCAAGATCTAGAGCGAGATCTATGGCCTTCAGTTCGGCAGAGAAAATTGAGGACTTGTTTGGACGTCTACATTTCCGATTTTTATTCCCAAAGATTGCTGCTGACGCAACAGTGTCACCAGCTTTTGAACCATCTGTGTATATGGCTTTGAAGTCAGAATACAATTCCCTGATTTCATGATATTTTGTTTGAAACTGGCTCCTGTCTGTAATAGACTTTTTATCAGAAGTGAGATCAAAGCGAAACTCGGCAGTTTTAAGGGTCCAAGGAGGAGAATCTGGGATTTTATACTGTGCAATAGATTTCATGTCAATATGTAGGTCATCTAGACATTGTTCCATGCTTATACCTAGTGGGGCAATAGCTCTCGGTTTTCTTTGAAACTGCACTTTAAATTGTGGTTGAAAGACCACTTTGTGAGCTGGGTTTAGAGGATTTGACTTGAGTTTCAGTAGGTATTGAAGAGCTAGCTTCTGTCGTCTAGCATACAGAGAGGGTTCATTTGCTTCAGCATAAAGACTTTTAACAGGGAAGTTCTGAAAGCTCCAAGGACTAATCGTAGACCGTGATTATGTATAGGATCAAGTATTTTCAGGTACGATTTTCGTGCAGATCCGTAAATTATCGAACCATAATCCAGCTTAGAGCGAACCAATGACCGATAGAGCCGTAGAAGTACCTGTCTATCAGCTCCCCAATCGGAATGTGCCACAACCTTTAAAATATTTAGAGCTTTTTGACATTTCTTTTTTAAATTATTGATATGAGGAATGAATGAGAGTTTTTTTATCAAAGATAACACCTAAAAATTTGTATTCTGAGACTACTTCTACACGTGAGCCATCCAGGTAAATTTCTGGGTCTGGATGAAGTCCACGTAGATTACAAAAAATGCATACATTTAGTTTTTGATTTAGAAAATTTAAAACCATTTTCATCCGACCAAGTCTGAAGTTTATTCAGACATTGCTGGAGTTGGCGTTCTATTATGTTCATATTACTAGACCTGAAGCAAATAACAAAATCATCTACATAAAGGGAGCACTCAACCCTGGATTTATTGATTTAACAATATTGTTTATCTTAATACTAAACAATGTAACGGACAAAATACAACCCTGTGGTACACCCATCTGCTGTTCCCGAGCATCTGATAGGGTATTACAAACACGAACACGAAAAAGTCTTTCATTTAAAAATGCAGAAATAAATAATGGAAGGCGTCCTCTGAAGTCAAAGTCGTGAAGATCTTTTAAAATGCCATATTTCCAGGTTGTGTCATAAGCACTCTCAAGGTCGAAAAATACTGAAGCAACATGTTGTTTATTGACAAAGCCCTCTCTTATAAATGTTTCGAAACGAACTAGATGATCCAGTGTGCTTCGCTGCTGACGAAAGCCACTCTGGACATTAACAATTAAATGATTTGATTCGAGAAACCATACAAGCCGGTTGTTTACCATTCTTTCCATAGTTTTACATATAAAACTTGTTAACGCTATGGGTCTATAGTTGTTTGGATCCTTTTTATCCTTATCTGGTTTTGGTATTGGGATGACTAAAGCCTCCCTCCAAGATGTAGGAAATTCACCAGTTTGCCATATAGAATTAAACATGTCCAATAATATAAAGAGGGAGGAGCTAGGTAGATGTTTTAAGAATTGATAGTGGATCTTATCTGGACCTGGGGATGTATCATGTGCTTTTGACAAAGCAGACTTTAGTTCTTTAAGATTAAATAGTTTGTTGTAATGTTCTTTGTTCTTTGAATTGAAGTTTAGTTTTTTCTTTTCTTTAGTGTCTTTGAATTTCTGAAATTTTTGTGAATAATTATTTGCTGATTATTTTTGTGCAAATGTTTCTGCTAAGGTGTTTGAAATTTCCAGAGGTGTGGTGATTTGTTTGTTGTTTGTAGTGAGGTGGCTAATAGGTGAAGTACCTTTGCCATTAATTTTTCTTATCATGTCCCACGTTTTCTTAGTTGTTGTTCTGTTATTTAGTCTTGATATGTATTGTTTCCAACATTTGCGTTTGCTGCTTTGTATTGTACGTCATGCTTTTGCTCTATATATGCGAATGTTGTTTAAATTTTCTGTGGTGGGTCTCAAATTGAATTTTCTTATGGCCGATTTCCTATTTTGGATGGCTTTCTTACAATCATCATCATACCAGGGTTTGTATGGTCTCTTTGGATTAGGTGAAGTCTGAGGTATGGATTGTTCTGCTGCTTTTATTAGTAATGTAGTGAATAGCTGTGTTTGATCACGACAATCCTTGAATGTTTCATATGAAATTGTTTGTTTACAAAGTTGTTGGAATTTAGTCCAATTTGCTTTAGAAAGTTTCCATCTTCTGGGTTGACTATAAGCTGTTGGCTGATTTTCAGATATGAGGATGGGGAAGTGGTCGCTTCCGTGGAGATCATCATCGACTTTCCATGAGAAGTCTGGAAGTATGACTGGGCTACATAGTGTAAGATCTATTGCAGAATAGGATCCTGTTCCTGGGTGTAAATATGTTTTGGAAGATGGATCGTTCATGTAAGAAAGAGAATTATCAGAGATGAAATTCTCTATCTGGAGACCTCTTTGATTTGTATTATTACAACCCCAGATGATGTTATGTGCATTGAAATCACCTATTAGAATATATGGAGAGGGTAATTGTATTATAAGATCATTCAGCCTATGTTCTTCAATTGGTTTACTTGGGGGAAGATATAGTGAACACAGTGTGATAGTGCTATGTAATGACAGTCTTACAGCAACAGCTTGTAAGTTTGTATTTAACAGTAATTCCTTATGTGGAACACTATTATTGACGATGATAGATACCCCACCCTGGGCTTTATCACCATCACTGTATATTTTATTGAAAATGGTGTGATGTTTTATAGAAATTGTATCATTTTGTTTCAAAAATGTTTCTTGAAGGCATAACGCAGCAGGTTTATGTTCTTGCACTAAAAGAGAAAGCTCTGCAAAATTAGATTTTAAACCTCGACAATTCCACTGGATAATTCCATTGGCCATTATGGAGAGATTAATTATTAAAAATATTATACCGATATTTACATAATTATTATTCATAGATAAAATATAAAGTTAAAAATATATTAAGTGGCATCCTGCAACGACTGGAGGTTCTTGCTCCAGCCACCCTCGCCATCTTGCCAGGTCATAGACTCGGACTTGTCCGAGTCTGATGCCTCGCCCTCCAGATTGTCATCGTCCGTGTCCAAATCCGAGTATCTATTGCTTGTAGACACTGGACTGGACACTGTGTGTTTATCTGATTGTTTATCTGAGTGTATATGTTTATTTTTCTGCTGTCTGGAAGTGACAGCAGATTGCTTTTTTGTTGAAGTTGATGCTTGTTGAGCTGTAGATTCTTTTTTAGTAGGTATTGGGTTTTGATGAAGTTGATGTTGTTTTTGGTTGAATGTGTTTTTCTTGTGTATTGTTGTTTCGAGTGTTTTTTGTTGTTGGATTCTTGTGTATGTTTGTTTTTGCTTGTTTTTGTTTGTCTGCTGTAGGTTTAGTTGTTTGTGGTGTATTTTGATTTGTAAGCGTAGGTTTAGGTGTTTGTGGTGTATTTTGATTTGTAAGCTGGTCAAGATGAGAAGAACTATCAGAACCAGGGAATAACTGCATTATTTCTGTTTTTTTGTCTGGAAATATTTGGCAAAGTTTTGTCAACAAGTTTTTGCAAGTTTTGCATTCAACAGAAGCTGTTTTAGCAACACTTGCATAGCTTGGCTGATTTTCGGATTTGTACCGAGATTCATAAATTTTTCTTGCATCCTGGAATGAAATGTTTTCCAAATATTTGATCTTAACAATTTCTTTTTCTTTTTTCCAGGAGACACAGTCTTTAGAATTGGATATATGATCAGCGCCACAATTGGCGCATTTATTTGTGTTGGGGCAGTTGTTCTCTTGATGTTGTGGAGCAGTCTCAGCACACTTGGAGCATACAGACTCGTTCCGACACCTATCCTCATGATGACCATACTTCTGGCATTTAAAGCATCTAAGAGGGTTAGGTACATATATGTCGACGGTGACAATCTCGTAGCCGACTTTGATACGTGACGGGATGACTGGTGTGTCACATGTAATTATATATGTGTTTGTGAGTTTTATTTCGTTGTTACGTTTTATAGATATTCTCTTCACGTCAATGATCCCTTGACTTGACAAACCTTCTTTGATCTCATCCAAAGAGCAGGAAGATAATTCCCTGCACCTGATGACACCTTTGGATGAGTTCAAAGATTTGTGGGGACTGACCTTCACAGAATGTCCAAAGACGGTGTTCGTTGATAATAAATTCTGAGATTGAGCTTTTGAAGTAATTTCAACCAAAAGACTTCCATTTCGAAGACTTTTAACAGATTTAGGTGTACCTAGGATAGATTTCATTTGCTTTTCAATGACGAAAGGGGAAATTTTTGTGATAGGTTTTGAACTGTCTACAGCCTCAATGAGAATGAAGCGAGGGAAGTTCACTCTATGTTGTTCAACAGGATCATCATCGGATTCACTTAGTGCACGCTTGGCTTTTTTTTTAGTGGAACTCATAATAGTAATATATAGTTCATCGTCAATGCTCCCCACCCGTCTCAGAGCCCAACAAGGGGACATGATCTGGGGAAATCCATCACAGATCATGACAGGGATACATCAATGATATACTCAGAATGAAAGGACTAGACCGGACAAGTGTATTCCCACAGAAGGTCCTACCAAGTTTAGACTATCCTTGGGAGGTTACAAAAGTCAATCAAACATCAAACTTTCACCCGATTAGCCCATGAGCCACCGCCTTCTAGGGCATCAAAAAGACGACAATGAAAGAGTATAAATATTTAGAGAATCAATATTTGTTTTCAAGACAAATTTTGAAAATATGTGTTTAAGATTAACGATGCCCTAGGGCTCGGCATGACCAGCCGATTGATCAAGGACGGGCTTTCCTGACCTCCCGTTTAACGCAACTTAAGGCCGAAGTGGTGTGTTGTGGAAACAGGGTATTATTTGCCAACACTGATTCTACTCAACCACCAGGATCCTCTCATCAGGCGACACAGGTCTCCGCCCACGGCAAACAGGCAGGCACATTTGGGGGGGTTGTACCCCTCTGTAGTGCGACAGCTGGGATATTCTAACTACCCAGCTGGGGGAGAGGGATAATGTCACTGAGGGATAATGTCACTGAGGGATAATGTCACTGAGGGATAATGTAACTGAGGGATAATGTAACTGAGGGATAATGTTGCTGAGAGATAATGTCACTGAGGGATAATGTAACTGAGGGATAATGTAACAGGGATAATGTAACTGAGGAATAATGTCGCTGAGGGATAATGTAACTGAGGGATAATGTCGCTGAGGGATAATGTCGCTGAGGGATAATGTCACTGAGGGATAATGTAACTGAGGGATAATGTAACTGAGGGATAATGTCACTGAGGGATAATGGTAGAGTGATAGTGTCACTGAGGGATAATAGCGCTGAGGGATAATATTGCTGAGGGATAATGTCAGTGAGGGATAATGTAACTGAGGGATAATGTAACTGAGTGATAATGTAACTGAGGACTGAGGGATAATGTAACTGAGGGATAATGTAACAGAGGGATAATGTAACTGAGGGATAATGTAACTGAGGGATAATGTAACTGAGGGATAATGTAACTGAGGGATAATGTAACTGAGGGATAATGTCGCTGAGGGATAATGTCGCTGAGGGATAATGTCGCTGAGGGATAATGTCGCTGAGGGATAATGGTACAGAGTGATAGTGTCACTGAGGGATAATAGCGCTGAGGGATAATGTCGCTGAGGGATAATGGTACAGAGTGATAGTGTCACTGAGGGATAATAGCGCTGAGGGATAATGGTACAGAGTGATAGTGTCACAGGGATAATAGCGCTGAGGGATAATAATATATACGAGATAAATGAGATAGCATTGTACATAAATAATACTCCAATCATGAAAAATGAAGACATGCATAAAGCTAAGATTAAATGAATTCTGTGAGGCAGGTATTTAGCTCTTTACATGCTAGCGGTGAAAATAGCAGTTAACCGTGTCATGGAATTTCATTGGAATTGTACGCAAACGACACAATTCTAATGAAATTGAATGACATATTACCAAAGTTTCAGCTTCAAATAAGAAAACCACATTAATGAATTGTCGTCTGCTACAATTATTTGAACTATTGATAGCCTTTTTTTACCAAGTATGCAAAGAGTTAATGGACAGAATGGACTGTATTATATAATACATAACCATTGCTAGAAGTAAGTATGTGTATTGCATAATATATAACCATTGCTAGAAGTAAGTATGTGTATTGCATAATACATAACCATTGCTAGAAGTAAGTATGTGTATTGCATAATACATAACCATTGCTAGAAGTAAGTATGTGTATTGCATAATACATAACCATTGCTAGAAGTATGTGTATTGCATAATACATAACCATTGCTAGAAGTAAGTATGTGTATTGCATAATACATAACCATTGCTAGAAGTAAGTATGTGTATTGCATAATACATAACCATTGCTAGAAGTATGTGTATTGCATAATACATAACCATTGCTAGAAGTAAGTATGTGTATTACATAATACATAACCATTGCTAGAAGTAAGTATGTGTATTGCATAATACATAACCATTGCTAGAATTAAGTATGTGTATTCCATAATACATAACCGTTGCTAGAAGTAAGTATGTGTATTGCATAATACATAACCATTGCTAGAAGTAAGTATGTGTATTCCATAATATATAACCATTGCTAGAAGTAAGTATGTGTATTCCATAATACATAACCATTGCTAGAAGTAAGTATGTGTATTGTGTATTGCATAATACATAACCATTGCTAGAAGTAAGTATGTGTATTCCATAATATATAACCATTGCTAGAAGTAAGTATGTGTATTGCATAATACATAACCATTGCTAGAAGTAAGTATGTGTATTGCATAATACATAACCATTGCTAGAAGTAAGTAGAAGTAAGTATGTGTATTGCATAATACATAACCATTGCTAGAAGTAAGTATGTGTATTGCATAATACACAACCATTGCTAGAAGTAAGTATGTGTATTGCATAATACATAACCATTGCTAGAAGTAAGTATGTGTATTGCATAATACACAACCATTGCTAGAAGTAAGTATATGTGTATTGCATAATACATAGCCATTGCTAGAAGTAAGTATGTGTATTGCATAATACATAACCATTGCTAGAAGTAAGTATGTGTATTGCATAATACATAACCATTGCTAGAAGTAAGTATGTGTATTTCCATACTACATAACCATTGCTAAAGTAAGTATGTGTATTGCATAATACATACCATTGCTAGAAGTAAGTATGTGTATTGCATAATACATAACCATTGCTAGAAGTAAGTATGTGTATTCCATAATATATAACCATTGCTAGAAGTAAGTATGTGTATTGCATAATACATAACCATTGCTAGAAGTAAGTATGTGTATTCCATAATACATAACCATTGCTAGAAGTAAGTATGTGTATTGCATAATAAATAACCGTTGCTAGAAGTAAGTATGTGTATTCCATAATATATAACCATTGCTAGAAGTAAGTATGTGTATTCCATAATACATAACCGTTGCTAGAAGTATGTGTATTGCATACTACATAACCATTGCTAGAAGTAAGTATGTGTATTGCATAATACATAACCATTGCTAGAAGTAAGTATGTGCATTGCATAATACATAACCATTGCTAGAAGTAAGTATGTGTATTGCATAATACATAACCATTGCTAGAAGTAAGTATGTGCATTGCATAATACATAACCATTGCTAGAAGTAAGTATGTGTATTGCATAATGCATAACCATTGCTAGAAGTAAGTATGTGTATTGCATAATACATAACCATTGCTAGAAGTAAGTATGTGTATTGCATAATACACAACCATTGCTAGAAGTAAGTATGTGTATTGCATAATACATAACCATTGCTAGAAGTAAGTATGTGTATTCCATAATATATAACCATTGCTAGAAGTAAGTATGTGTATTGCATAATACATAACCATTGCTAGAAGTAAGTATGTGTATTGCATAATACATAACCATTGCTAGAAGTAAGTATGTGTATTGCATAATACATAACCATTGCTAGAAGTAAGTATGTGTATTGCATAATACATAACCATTGCTAGAAGTAAGTATGTGTATTGCATAATACATAACCATTGCTAGAAGTAAGTATGTGTATTGCATAATACATAACCATTGCTAGAAGTAAGTATGTGTATTGCATAATACATAACCATTGCTAGAAGTAAGTATGTGTATTGCATAATACATAACCATTGCTAGAAGTAAGTATGTGTATTGCATAATACATAACCATTGCTAGAAGTAAGTATGTGTATTGCATAATACATAACCGTTGCTAGAAGTAAGTATGTGTATTGCATAATACATAACCATTGCTAGAAGTATGTGTATTGCATAATACATAACCGTTGCTAGAAGTAAGTATGTGTATTATATAATACATAACCGTTGCTAGAAGTAAGTACCCTGTTTGGCAGCTCCTCCAAGATGTACAACTCATGGTTCTCTCTCTTGACACCAAACACCTGTCCAAATATAACTGTCCACTAGTAAACACATACATGTATGCATGTATTTATAACTGCTTGCTTGAAAGTACATCAAAATCAACAGACTGATCTGTAGTCCAGTGGTAAAACGCTGGACTGGTAATCCAGGGATCGCAGGTTTGATCCCCCGTCTGACCCTAATAAAATTAACAGTCTTTCAGATGGGACTATAAACCGAGGTCTCATGTCGGTGCTGTACACCGTGCACGTAAAAGAACCAGAGGAGACTCTGGAATGGTCTCTGTCTGTATCATTACACTATCCTCCAAAAATCTAAAATGATCTCTTCAGGAGGCGTCGCTCATATGGGCAACCGGTAGATACGATAAATAAACGTAACACACCCATCAGTTGTAAAATAGTATGTATTCCAGTTGTGATTCTTTTAAAATGCAATGATGTACATTGTATTTAAAACTGACTGTCGAAAAGCCCTTTCATTGTCGTAACTGTATGAGGTCATGTGGTGCAAATCCAGTGATCGTGACTTTCATCTCCACCCACATCATAATAATAATTTTAACGCGAGTGATGGTAAATAGACGCTTAATATAGAAATAATATAATGACTGCACTGTGTATTCAGGGATCGTAGGTTCGATCCCCCGTCTGACCGTAATAATATTAATGTTCAGTCTTTCAGAATAGACTTTAAACAAGAGGTCTCGTGTCGGTGATTTACACAGTGCACATAAATGAACAAGAGGAGACTCTGGAATGGGTCTCTATCTGTATCATTGCACTATCCTCCAAAAATAGATGGGTATCTGTGAGTTGAACGACCTTTATAACCATTGGTAGCTTCCTATAGCCATAAACATAAAAATGCCAAATATACAATACAAATCAGGTCAGGTCGGGGGGTGGGGTGTTTAAGGGGGTAAGTTAAGTTTTTTTCCGGAAACCCCAGAAAGTTTTAAGTTGACCTACACATTGATTCTAGCCAAGCTAGTCCCTGATAATTTTAGCAGTAATATATATAATGTGCTTCCAGGAGCGGATGATAAAAAAAGAGTGATTACATAGTCATATATTTCCATTTCTTAATAAATATTTATTCAGATCTGTTAATATATTGAAAGGTTGATTGTGAAATTACTATATTTTGTAACCTCCCTTTATACATATTTAAAACACTATCGTGACGTCATACCTTTGTACATGCAGTCCATTATTATTAATATTGGACTGGTGTCAAAAGGCCAGAGTATTATATTAAATCCTACGCGTACATGTACAAAATTAACGATTTTAATTAGTAGGATCGTGTTATATAAGTGTGTGTTTCAAGTAAGATATAAGCCTCAAACGAATCCAATATGTAAAATATAGTCACTGTGTTCGGCGCAACGTGCCTCACACAGTCCAATAGTTTACATATTGGATCGTTTGCGGCTTATATCCTATACTTATTTACATAATCACAAATATTTTGTTGATGATATTTACTTGAAATGTGTGTTTTACGTTTATTTATCGTCGCTACTGGCGCAGCCCATATGAGCGACGCCTCCTGAAGAGATTAGTTATTTTAGATTTTGGAGGATAGTGCATGATTCAGACAGAGACCCATTCCAGAGTCTCCTCTGGTTCTTTTACGTGCACGGTGTACAGCACCGACATGAGACCTCGGTTTATAGTCCCATCTGAAAGACTGTTAATTTTATTAGGGTCAGACGGGGGATCGAACCTGCGATCCCTGGATTACCAGTCCAGCATGTTACCACTGGACTACAGATCCGTCTGTATTACCTGAAGATAACATTAGGATTCATTTCTATATGAATCATTGAGAGCTCATAGAAACTTACAAACTTACAATGTACCTATTCTAAATGATCGCGTCAATCCTGAGGCCTAAAGCCAACGCTGTCAGGGGATCCCGCGGAAACAGTGAGCGTATACCAATTTAGACAACAGTGCCATTGGGGATCTGAGCAGAGCCAGGTAGCTTATACCATCTTATCTTACTCAAGTAAATCCCCGAGTCTCCACAGTGACATATCCCAGGGGGGCCAGTGAGCTCACATTCTTACCTCTCTCAGATGATCCAGTAAATCCCCAAGCCTCAAGCCAACAGTGTCATCAGGGGTTCCCAGGGGGCCAGTGAGCTCACATTCTTACCTCTCTCAGATGATCCAGTAAATCCCCAAGCCTCAAGCCAACAGTGTCATCAGGGGTTCCCAGGGGGCCAGTGAGCTCACATTCTTACCTCTCTCAGATGATCCAGTAAATCCCCAAGCCTCAAGCCAACAGTGTCAGGGGTTCCCAGGGGGGCCAGTGAGCTCACATGCTTACCTCTCTCAGATGATCCAGTAAATCCCCAAGCCTCAAGCCAACAGTGTCATCAGAGGCTCCCATAGGGTGCAATAAACATCTCAGTAAGCCTCGATATATGTTTTCATGCTGAAAATAAAGAAAAACATATTATGGAAAATGGTGACGGCAAGGAGAGATGGACAAATGGTGTTGATGACACATTGTCAATTAATACTACCAATGAAAGTAGTGATAGCGCAGTGGATGCGCGTTCGCTTCAGGTGCAAAAGGTCCGGAGTTCAATCTCTGCTGGAGCCGTTACGATTGTGCCCTAAGGCAAGGCATTTAATTTCCACGTTGCCTCTTCTCTCCCTCGTAGCGATAGATTCTATCAGGAATGAGGTCTCGAAAGTGATTAATATAAGCTATAAGAACTTGTTTCGCAATAGAGTTAAAATAAATTTGTATAAACTAATACTAGCATTCTTCCCTGCCAGCCGGCTGGCCGGCCAGTACGATACTGTGGAACGCCTTGCAAACCGATATTTCCATGCCCCCTTCACTTGACCTGTTCAGAAAATGGGTATGAAGCACCTGAACCATTTACATGTACCGTAAGAGTGAAAATGCTGTTTTTATCTTCTTAAAGCGACATTACATTGCAAAAATCCCAAAAAATGCATTGTTCACGTATAAATGCATTGTTCACGTATAAATGCATTGTTCACATATAAATGCATTGTTCACGTATAATGCATGTTCACGTATAATGCATTGTTCACGTATAATGATTGTTCACGTATAAATGCATTGTTCACGTATAAATGCATTGTTCACGTATAAATGCATTGTTCACGTATAAATGCATTGTTCACGTATAAATGCATTGTTCACGTATAAATGCATTGTTCACGTATAAATGCATTGCTACTACAAATTCTTCCTAATACATTCGAACGCACATATTGAATCAATAAACAGTGTTTGTGGTCTACAAACTTTCAAAAGTGAATGTAGGATTTCATATACCGGTCATCCACGCTCCTGAATTGACATTTCTTTTGTCATTGTAGTCAATACTAAACACTTGATACTGTTGCTTAGAGATAATAAATTTAACTAAGATTAGTCTACAAATAAATATGCATAGGCACAAATGTGAGATATAACGGTAAATCTGTACCATAGATCTCGTTATTCTGGATATACATATATATCTGGTATGTCGACCCTATTTACATTATTTTGCTATGTCAACAAACCGCATATACAACGCTTGTTTATTAGTTGAAATACTCAGTTTTTGAGGCAAATATTTGGGGAAAAATTATACCCATAATATAATAGGAAATTACATTCTGTATAAATTTGCGTTTTCACTGATGTAGTATCACTTTAAAGACAATCAGGCTATTACATTTATAAAACTCTGAAACCTTTCATAATGCATCATCAAACTTATATGACCATATACATGTAGAGTGAATTAATGAGCGAAAATTATATGGTTACCATGAAAACTGATGAGTTATGGCAATACCAAAAATAGACAATATACAATCGGGATAACTTGGTATACATGTGTCTCAATATTTATTACGGGTGAAAAAAACCAAGTTTACACAATTAAAATCTATGCAATCCTTCTTTCTTTACTCGGGTTTTACGCCTCCATCAGCACCATTTTGGACTATATCGCCGCCTAACAACACCTTTCCTGGGCAAGAAACTGCCAACTTTTTCATATAAATGAGACACGGCCTGACCTCAGCTTAAAGTTCCATTTGAAATCTTAATTTTATTAGGGTCAGACGGGGGATCGAACCTGCGATCCCTAGGTTCCCAGGATTGGACTACAGATCCGTCTGTTGCACGTCAGTATATCGGTTAACCTCATATGTAGAAGCTGTTCAAACAACTATCCAGAATATGTATGTATGTTCCATTAATGTCAAACCCCTTGCAGGGACCTAGACATGTTTTCCTAGCCATGCTTAGCCGACCATAGCAGTTAACTAGTACTAAGCAATGTGTGTGAGGTGCCTTGCTCAATGACACTACATACGTGGCCTGACTGAGTATCGAACCCGGACCGTTCGATTCCAATCAGACGCTCTACCACTGGACCACAGACGCCACACAATATCGAGAGAGGCTTCGTCCGTCAAGTCAATTCATACGACGACGCTACCAATATATTAACCCTAGTGCGCGTAACAATACCATTTATACCAATTACTATAAAACCTACCAATAAAAGTTTTAAATTCCATGTTGCTGTTTGTCTGTATATGTGCCAGGGATAGTGTTTTACTGGACACGAATGGGTGCGTGCAATCTTTATTTTTCCTTTTCTTTTTAGTAAATAGATTCGTTTAGCACAATATTCATCATCTTCTCCATCACCGAGTATAAATTTATTTCGATTATCACACATGTTCGGAGTTCTTCTTATGTTCCGTGAAAATTATGCTTTATTTTTAGTTCACAGGTTTATAGGTTACACTAAATATGGAAGTATTTATTCCCTTCCTTTTCATAAGTAAATATGCAAGTATTTTAATCCCTTCAAGTATTTTATTTAGTCATTACCCCATTCATAACAAATATGAAAGAATATGTCTATTCCAGTTCACAATTAAATATGGAAGTATTTTAGTCTATTCCAGTTCACAATTAAATATGGAAGTATTTTAGTCTATTCCAGTTCACAATTAAATATGGAAGTATTTTAGTCTATTCCAGTTCACAATTAAATATGGAAGTATATTAGTCCATTCCAGTTCATAACTAAATATGGTAGTATTTTTAAACACTTAAGAGTTTTTGTGAACTTAGTATTTATAAATTACCTCCCTTTATGAATTGTTATGTACAAAAATCACCAATAACTTTACCAAGTATAGCGCTAGAATCAAGCAATTTTTCTACTTGAAGACAGACAGAATACGCATTAGGATAATTTACTTCAAAATACAGACTGTACATCGTTCTGTTAGTTCATGCACTCGAGGACAGATTTACCACACATATAATTTATAAGCTAAACATTTGTCACGATCCACATTTATATTTATATTTCCGAAGTTCTCCAATTAATGGGGGGGAAAAAATGATGAAGATTAGGTAAATAATGTTCCGGTTCAGAGATTTTGTAAAATTTATGTTTCTAATTTAGGTTAACATGTACTGCTTAAATGTACCACTACTAAACCGAAATAAAATTTGTCCAAAAATCGTGTTAAAATGTAGAGCTACCCCGAAATAAAATTAAAGTTTAAACTTTATTTATTTTACAACTTATATTAATCACTGTCGTTGGCGCGGATGACAGCGTATATTTGTCATTCGTGTGGGAGTAAACCGGAGTACTCGGAGAAAACCCAGAAAACCCACCTGTCCGATCTGGCGACCACCGTACCATCTCACATACTTCCCGGTCCGAGGATCGAAACCGGGTTGCATTGGTGAGAAGCAAGCGTGCTAACCACTGTGCTAATTGCACAGCCATCAATAAATTAAAATCCGAAACAGTTTGTCGACAATAACAGGGTTCATTCTAGGTCAGAATTTTTGGGAGAAGTGAGAAAGCGCATGATCGCTTCCTTAAATGGTGTTCTTTAATATACTTCTGCAAAATAGGGTTAAAATGCACAGTACAACCATTAAATACAACATTTGAATAGGAGTGCTTTATAATGGGCCAGTGTATCTTACTAGACAAAATTTTGTTTGAAAATCGTAAAAACAGAGGGCGAAGTCAGGGTCCCTAGGGCGACAATTTCGCCCACATCGCCCTCTAGAATGATCCCTGAATAATCCCAGGAAAATATGACTAGCCGATTTTGATAAGTTACCGATATATGAACAGTGTTCAGGCCCGTAGCCACACCGAGGCACACTTCAAATTTACAAAGCAAAAATTAAAAAAATTAAATAAATAAAATGCAAAAAATATCCCTTTGCTCTATAAAATGTTGACTGCTAGAGAGCTGAATGGTTACGCTCGCCCATATGGTGCGCCGGAGGCGAGGGTAAATAAGCTCAATCATCATCAGCTGAATGGTCAGTACATATTATACGTCTAAACTCATTAAATCAGAAAACGCAGGAAATCGCTTCAATACCCCAACACTTTTAAGGAGGAACATGCCCCCAGAACCCCCTAGATTGCCTCAGTTGAAATTTGCCTCGGTACTGGTGATAGGAAATATTTATTTAAATTCCTAATAATAATTAGAATAATAAACAGTTTGACTAGGCAAGTTGAGAAAGTAAGAAAGGTTTGACAATGTGCAACATATCTGACAAATGCATTTATAATAATATAAGATCATATACACATGGTTAAAAAAAATGTAAATACAGTCAAACCTGTCTTAACCCTTTCAACCCCACAGGCCTCTAAATAGGCTTATGAAAAGTGTAGATCCAGATGAGCCGGCTCGTAACGAGCCGTCTCATCAGGATCTGCACTTTTTTGCCAGTAATAATTATTACTATTTTTAGATAAAACTACCCATTTTGATAAATGAACTGGTTCAAAGGTAATTTTCTTATTAATTTATTGGTCTGAAAATATCACGCACCAATCCATGTCAGTTACTTGGGGTTGAATGGGTTAAGCAGCCAGCCAAGGGAGTCAGAGAAAGTGGCTGCTTAGCAACAGGTGGCTGCTTAATACAGGTCAAATGTATAATAAAACAACATATTTGGAATCTTGAAACTGGCTGCTTAATACAGATTGGCTACTTAATGGAGGTTACCACTAACACAAGTTTGACTGTAGTTCAAATTGATGACATTATTTTAGTAAAACAATGTTGCTGCAACTAAACCAGCCACCCCAGGAAAAGACATTTAGTACAACTAAACCAGCCACCCAGGAAAAGACATTTAATACAACTAAACCAGCCACCCCAGGAAAAGACATTTAGTACAATTAAACCAGCCACCCCAGGAAAAGACATTTAGTACAACTAAACCAGCCACCCCAGGAAAAGACATTTAGTACAACTAAACCAGCCACACCAGGAAAATACATTTAGTACAACTAAACCAGCCACCCCAGGAAAAGACATTTAATACAACTAAACCAGCCACCCCAGGAAAAGACATTTAGTACGACTAAACCAGCCACCCCAGGAAAAGACATTTAGTACGACTAAACCAGCCACCCCAGGAAAACACATTTAGTACAACTAAACCAGCCACCCCAGGAAAACACATTTAGTACAACTAAACCAGCCACCCCAGGAAAACACATTTAGTACGACTAAACCAGCCACCCCAGGAAAAGACATTTAGTATGACTAAACCAGCCACCCCAGGAAAACACATTTAGTACAACTAAACCAGCCACACCAGGAAAAGACATTTAGTACAACTAAACCAGCCACCCCAGGAAAAGACATTTAGTACAATTAAACCAGCCACCCCAGGAAAAGACATTTAGTACGACTAAACCAGCCACCCCAGGAAAAGACATTTAGTACGACTAAACCAGCCACACCAGGAAAAGACATTTAGTACAATTAAACCAACCACCACAGGAAAAGACATTTAGTACACCTAAACCAGCCACCCCAGGAAAAGACATTTAGTACAACTAAACCAGCCACCCCAGGAAAAGACATTTAGTACAACTAAACCAGCCACACCAGGAAAAGACAGTTAGTACAATTAAACCAGCCACCCCAGGAAAAGACATTTAGTACAATTAAACCAGCCACACCAGGAAAAGACATTTAGTACAACTAAACCAGCCACACCAGGAAGACATTTAGTACAATTAAACCAGCCACACCAGGAAGACATTTAGTACAATTAAACCAGCCACCCCAGGAAAAGACATTTAGTACAATTAAACCAGCCACCCCAGGAAAAGACATTTAGTACAACTAAATCAGCCACCCCAGGAAAAGACATTTAGTACAACTAAACCAGCCACCCCAGGAAAAGACATTTAGTACAACTAAACCAGCCACCCCAGGAAAAGACATTTAGTACAATTAAACCAGCCACCCCAGGAAAAGACATTTAGTACAACTAAATCAGCCATCCCAGGAAAAGACATTTAGTACAACTAAATCAGCCACCCCAGGAAAAGACATTTAGTACGACTAAACCAGCCACCCCGGGAAAAGACATTTAGTACAACTAAACCAGCCACTCCAGGAAAAGACATTTAGTACAACTAAACCAGCCACCCCAGGAAAAGACATTTAGTACGACTAAACCAGCCACCCCGGGAAAAGACATTTAGTACAACTAAACCAGCCACCCCAGGAAAAGACATTTAGTACAACTAAATCAGCCACCCCAGGAAAAGACATTTAGTACAACTAAACCAGCCACCCCAGGAAAAGACATTTAGTACAACTAAACCAGCCACCACAGGAAAAGACATTTAGCACAATTAAACCAGCCACCCCAGGAAAAGACATTTAGTACAACTAAATCAGCCACCCCAGGAAAAGACATTTAGTACAACTAAATCAGCCACCCCAGGAAAAGACATTTAGTACAATTAAACCAGCCACCCCAGGAAAAGACATTTAGTACAACTAAATCAGCCACCCCAGGAAAAGACATTTAGTACAACTAAACCAGCCACCCCAGGAAAAGACATTTAGTACAACTAAACCAGCCACCCCAGGAAAAGACATTTAGTACAACTAAACCAGCCACCACAGGAAAAGACATTTAGTACAACTAAACCAGCCACCCAGGAAAAGACATTTAGTACAACTAAACCAGCCACCCCAGGAAAAGACATTTAGTACAACTAAACCAGCCACCCCAGGAAAAGACATTTAGTACAACTAAACCAGCCACCCCAGGAAAAGACATTTAGTACAACTAAATCAGCCACCCCAGGAAAAGACATTTAGTACAACTAAATCAGCCACCCCAGGAAAAGACATTTAGTACGACTAAACCAGCCACCCCAGGAAAAGACATTTAGTACAACTAAATCAGCCACCCCAGGAAAAGACATTTAGTACAACTAAACCAGCCACCACAGGAAAAGACATTTAGTACAACTAAACCAGCCACCCAGGAAAAGACATTTAGTACAACTAAACCAGCCACCCCAGGAAAAGACATTTAGTACAACTAAACCAGCCACCCCAGGAAAAGACATTTAGTACAATTAAACCAGCCACCCCAGGAAAAGACATTTAGTACAACTAAATCAGCCACCCCAGGAAAAGACATTTAGTACAACTAAACCAGCCACCCCAGGAAAAGACATTTAGTACAACTAAACCAGCCACCCCAGGAAAAGACATTTAGTACAACTAAACCAGCCACCACAGGAAAAGACATTTAGTACAACTAAACCAGCCACACCAGGAAAAGACATTTAGAACAACTAAACCAGCCACCCCAGGAAAAGACATTTAGTACAATTAAACCAGCCATCCCAGGAAAAGACATTTAGTACAACTAAACCAGCCACCCCAGGAAAAGACATTTAGTACAACTAAACCAGCCACCCCAGGAAAACACATTTAGTACAATTAAACCAGCCACCGCAGGAAAAGACATTTAGTACAACTAAACCAGCCACCCCAGGAAAACACATTTAGTACAATTCAACCAGCCACCCCAGGAAAACCACCTTGAGAGTGAATGTCATACAAAAAAGGCATGCACATTGGGGTACATATTGACTCGATCAGTTTGAAAGTGGTCAGTGGGTATACAATGTACAGATTGACATGGTTAGTTAAACATAGGATTTGATTGGCGGTTACTTAGGTTACTAAATTTAGTCACCCTGCTTCCAAAGTCTGCCTCCGTGGCCAAGTGGTTATGGTCGCCGACTTGTATACCACTGTAACCTATCATCACTAATGGTCATGGGTTCGAGCACCGCTCAGACCGCATCTCATTTATATGATAACATTGGCAGTTTCTTACGGAGGTTGGTGCACCAAGTACTGGTTAACCGCTGGAGTCTGACCATGAAAGGTAAACTGACCGTCGCTCAAATGGGCAACCGGTAGCACTCAAGCTTCCAGTAGTATCTAATCATATAAAATTCCAAACATGATACACCAGACATAAAGCTAAGATACATATGTACGTAATGCGGACTTATACTTTATGTGTGTATGACAAATGGATAACATTCAACTACGCAAGAGCGTGATTCCATATGTACGTAATGCGGACTTATACGTTATGTGTGTACGACAAATGGATAACATTCAACTACGCAAGAGCATGATTCCATATGTACATAATGCGGACTTATACGTTATGTGTGTACGACAAATGGATAACATGCAAATGCAAGAGTGTGATTCCATCTGTGTGTATGCGTGTCCAATTTCTTAACGGATTGTGTATCCGACAAAATGAATCGCTCCATGAAGCGATCACTGCATATGTGTCACATAAATCGGACAGGGGAATTTCGAATATTACGTCATTGATTGGCCTAGAACAGGGTTTTCCAATGAAAATGTAGCAGCAGTCACTCGGCACACATCACAAGAACAGTGCCGAAAGGCAGAATTTCGGATGTTAACTGCAAGAAATTGATTGAGTTGGTCCGCAACGAGCATATTTCGCTTGATGCTAAATGCTCTGAAGATAAAGATGCTCAGAAGATGTTCAATATATGGGAGAGTATTGCGAAATGTATGACTAGTTATGCATACTGAAAGTATGGCTGCCACGCTTACAGATTTTTATAACGTGTATACAGCTCCGTTCACACGTATAAACTCTAACTGAAATTCATATATTGTTGTTAGGGATGTCAACGAGTAGTATTTCTGGTACTCGAGTACTCGGAAAGGTATTCGATTGAGTACTCGGTTACAATGATGATCGATATTTTAAAAAACATTTTTACATGAAACGGTGTTGGCATTATCAACTTGCAAGTTAATCAATAACACAATTAAGGAGTTGTTTGGGTCTCGTGTCGGTGCTTAACACCGTGCACGAAAAAGAATCAGAGGAAAATCTGGAATGGATCTGTCTGTATCATTGTACCATTCTCCAAAATCTAAAATGACTATAAATCTCTTCAGGAGGCATCGCTCATATGGGCGACGGTAAATTAACATAAAACACACCAACTTTCAGTCATTTTTAAATTTTTATGTTAGCTATGCAGTCAAACCTGTCTTAAGCAGCCAGCCAAGGGAATCACAGAAAGTGGCTGCTTAGCACAGGTGGCTGCTTAATAAGAAGTCAAATGTATAAGAAAACAAGATATTGGTAATCTGGAAACTGGCTGCTTAATACAGATTGGCTGCTTAATACAGATTGGCTGCTTAATAGAGGTGACCACTAACACAGGTTTGACTGTAATTGACAACATTTCTGAGATAACACTGTCGACAGGCTTAAATATTCACACGTTCACAGAAGCTATAATCTATATTATAGGTACACAAAGAAAAATTCATAATTATGTTTAAAGTTTTAGACTCGGTCTCCTTGTACTAGCCAGCCGCGTCTCCTTGCACTATCCAGCCACATCTCCTTGCACTATCCAACCACGTGGCCAATACTGGATATTGCATTGAACCGTGCAAAAGTGGAAAATGTAAACAAACACTATAGCTTCAAAGAATACCTCATGCGAAAAGCCAGAATTTACATATGTTATGTCAAACATTGTACGGGTCACTAGTTTTATTTTTTCTATTTGAATTGACAGATAAACAACAAACCAGGCATAATGAATTTCCATCTTATGGGTTTTTCATAAATACTGACAAACACATATTTTGAGGCTCCATCTTATGGGTTTTTCATAAATACTGACAAACACATATTTTGAGGCTCCATCTTATGGGTTTTTCATAAATACTGACAAACACATATTTTGAGGCTCCATCTTATGGGTTTTTCATAAATACTGACAAACACATATTTTGAGGCTCCATCTTATGGGTTTTTCATAAATACTGACAAACACATATTTTGAGGCTCCATCTTATGGGTTTTTCATAAATACTGACAAACACATATTTTGAGGCTCCATCTTATGGGTTTTTCATAAATACTGACAAACACATATTTTGAGGCTCCATCTTATGGGTTTTTCATAAATACTGACAAACACATATTTTGAGGCTCCATCTTATGGGTTTTTCATAAATACTGACAAACACATATTTTGAGGCTCCATCTTATGGGTTTTTCATAAATACTGACAAACACATATTTTGAGGCTCCATCTTATGGGTTTTTCATAAATACTGACAAACACATATTTTGAGGCTCCATCTTATGGGTTTTTCATAAATACTGACAAACACATATTTTGAGGCTCCATCTTATGGGTTTTTCATAAATACTGACAAACACATATTTTGAGGCTCCATCTTATGGGTTTTTCATAAATACTGACAAACACATATTTTGAGGCTCCATCTTATGGGTTTTTCATAAATACTGACAAACACATATTTTGAGGCTCAATCTTATGGGTTTTTCATAAATACTGACAAACACATATTTTGAGGCTCCATCTTATGGGTTTTTCATAAATACTGACAAACACATATTTTGAGGCTCCATCTTATCGGTTTTTCATAAATACTGACAAACACATATCTTGAGGCTCCATCTTATCGGTTTTTCATAAATACTGACAAACACATATTTTGAGGCTCCATCTTATCGGTTTTTCATAAATACTGACAAACACATATCTTGAGGCTCCATCTTATCGGTTTTTCATAAATACTGACAAACACATATTTTGAGGCTCCATCTTATGGAATTTTCATAAATACTGACAAACACATATCTTGAGGCTCCATCTTAACGGTTTTTCATAAATACTGACAAACACATCGCTTGAGGCTCCATCTTATCAGATTTTCATAAATACTGACAAACACATATTTTGAGTTTCCATCTTATCGGTTTTTCATAAATACTGACAAACACATATTTTGAGTCTCCATCTTATGGATTTTTCATAATTACTGACAAACACATATTTTAAGGCTACCTGTAATCGTGTATAATTGATTATGTATTGATGGGTTTACCGTACATACTCGCCTATAAGACGGTATTTTTATCACCAGATTATGGCCACAAAGTAGCTTCCTCTCTTATATGCGAGTGATAAAAATAACTGAAAGGGTGTAACAATTGCATAGACTTTCATAGCTCTGTCTGTAAACTGGACTTATCAATAGCATTTTAGCAAACCAAATTTATTGTTGTGCATCAGTGCATTTTTTTATGATTTGATATAATTTATAATGCTCAATTATTTGTTACTTGAAATGATCTTTACTTCTGAGTGGTTTCCATTTTATCAATCTGTCTTGTTCGCGGGTCTATGCAAGCTACCACTGATGTAAGACCTAAGTTGGGAGTGGGGGTCTTATAGTCGAGATCGTCTTATAGGCGAGAAAATACGGTATTTTTGTTGTTGATTCTCTTGTCTTTAATTAAAATATTTTCAAGAAATCTAAACAATGCATAAATCTGGAGGAAAATAAACAGAATATTTGTATACCATAAAATTGCCATAAATTGACGACTCAGCACCATTATATATAATTAGAGGGACGTGTTGTGCGGAAATAACAAAAATGTTAACAATTCTAATGTTGCAATTATTTTCTTTTACATGAAGAGGGAGAAATTGAATGAAATGTCAAGCCCTACTTTCTACTTCCTACTTTCATTTTTTATCTGCTGATTTTCGCCTACAGCGTGCTAAAGGTTAAAGGTTAGTATCCCCATTTTTTAGTAAAATCATGAAGTGCAATTCCCTGCTGTTTTAAGTTGAATATTTACAAAAACACAATCTTGATGTTCATTTGTGGCATGCGCGTTCACTCGTGATATAAATGCTTTCAGTGTTCATTCATTGCTAGCACGTCCACTCGTGATATAAATGCTTTCAGTGTTCAATCATGGCTAGCACATCCACGCATGATATAAATGCTTTCAGTGTTCATTCATTGCTAGCACATCCACTCGTGATATAAATGCTTTCAGTGTTCAATCATGGCTAGCACATCCACGCATGATATAAATACTTTCAATGTTCATTCGTGGCTAGCACGTCCACGCATGATATAAATGCTTTCAATGTTCATTCGTGGCTAGCACGTCCACGCATGATATAAATGCTTTCAGTGTTCATTCATGGCTAGCACGTCCACGCATGATATAAATGCTTTCAATGTTCATTAGTGGCTAGCACGTCCACGCATGATATAAATGCTTTCAGTGTTCATTCATGGCTAGCACGTCCACTCGTGATATAAATGCTTTCAATGTTCATTCATGGCTAGCACGTCCACTCGTGATATAAATGCTTTCAATGTTCATTTGTGGCTAGTACGTCCACTCGTGATATAAATACTTTCAATGTTCATTCGTGGCTAGAAAATCCACTCGTGATATAAATGCTTTCAATGTTCATTCATGGCTAGCACGTCCACTTGTGATATCAATGCTTTCAGTGTTCAATCGTGGCTAGCACGTCCACTCGTGATATAAATACTTTCAATGTTCATTCGTGGCTAGCACGTCCACGCATGATATAAATGCTTTCAATGTTCATTCGTGGCTAGCACGTCCACGCATGATATAAATGCTTTCAATGTTCATTAGTGGCTAGCACGTCCACGCATGATATAAATGCTTTCAGTGTTCATTCATGGCTAGCACGTCCACTCGTGATATAAATGCTTTCAATGTTCATTCATGGCTAGCACGTCCACTCGTGATATAAATGCTTTCAATGTTCATTTGTGGCTAGCACGTCCACTCGTGATATAAATACTTTCAATGTTCATTCGTGGCTAGAAAATCCACTCGTGATATAAATGCTTTCAATGTTCATTCATGGCTAGCACGTCCACTCGTGATATCAATGCTTTCAGTGTTCAATCGTGGCTAGCACGTCCACTCGTGATATAAATACTTTCAATGTTCATTCGTGGCTAGAAAATCCACTCGTGATATAAATGCTTTCAATGTTCCTTCGTGGCTAGCATGTCCACTCGTGATATAAATACTTTCAGTGTTCATTCATGGCTAGCACGTCCACTCGTGATATAAATACTTTCAATGTTCAATCATGCTAGCACGTCCACTCGTGATATAAATGCTTTCAATGTTCATTCGTGGCTAGCACGTCCACTCGTGATATAAATGCTTTCAATGTTCATTCATGGCTAGCACGTCCACTCGTGATATAAATGCTTTCAGTGTTCAATCGTGGCTAGCACGTCCACTCGTGATATAAATACTTTCAATGTTCATTCGTGGCTAGCACGTCCACTCGTGATATAAATGCTTTCAATGTTCATTCGTGGCTAGCACGACCACTCGTGATATAAATGCTTTTAATGTTCAATCGTGGCTATCACGTCTACTCGTGATATAAATGCTTTCAATGTTCATTCGTGGCTAGCACGTCCACTCGTGATATAAATGCTTTCAATGTTCATTCGTGGCTAGCATGTCCACTCGTGATATAAATGCTTTCAATGTTCATTCGTGGCTAGCATGTCCACTCGTGATATAAATACTTTCAATGTTCATTCGTGGCTAGCATGTCCACTCGTGATATAAATGCTTTCAATGTTCATTCGTGGCTAGCACGTCCACTCATGATATAAATGCTTTCAATGTTCATTCGTGGCTAGCACGTCCACGCATAATATAAATACTTTCAATGTTCATCGGTGAATAATTAAACACTGTAAATTTATGTTCCATCATGAAAAAATTGCACTGATGCACACAAATAAATTTGATTTGCTAAAATGCTATTAGCAAGTTGAACAATGAAAATCTATGCTTTTGTTAACCCTTTCAATTATTTCAATATACGGTCATCAATAAACTGATTTATAAAACTATATATTTAATCTTTTGTTTTATGAATCACTTCATGAAGTACTTCATCAAGATAAAAACTTATCAGCGAGTCTAGATTAGTGTACATCAAATTCAAATTCAATGAAAGGAGAGGACAATCATAAGCTATACAGCTTTCTGTCCAATTCCTTATATCAGTTGTTGTAAATAATCATGTATTGACAGAAAATAAATAGGTTTAAACTAAATTCAATGAAATCAGAATCAATCAAAATGTGTACTGCCCAGTCTGTCGAGAGTTTATCAAAGGTTTACATTGGGATTGATCGTGTCACATTTCGAAGACGGAAAATCCAGACATCTTAATTGCAGGGCATTATTACCTTAAGTTGTAACTGCCTCATGAGGTGTGTCGTGTAAGTTGTGTCAACAAGTCATCAACGTAAATGGCTTATTTTGTGACGCATTTGTAAATGAATTTCCATCATTTCAAATAACTTGAAAACAAAATTGATAAGACATTGTCGCATAAATAAACAAAACTAGAAATTGTTTTTCGAAAGAAATATGTATGACACCCCACCCACTCTTGCTTCAGTGGAGTAATAAATGAAATGGAAATGAAATGTATCAAGTAATTGCAATAAAAAGTCATAATTATGTAGTATTATCAAGTTCTAGAGATTAAGCGCGGACAAGGGGCTGTAAATCTGCAAAAAAATCATCCAACCGGAATGCGATTACAATATGCACAACTAGACATAATACGGAATTACGGATACTTCGGGCCAAGTTTGGTGAAAAACCAACGAGGCATTCGTGATAGTGCCATAGTGTTCACTCTTGGGGGTATGGACTTAATGCGGGTGTATAGAATTAGTCCTCGGATGTGTATGCAAAGTTTCAAAGCAATAACTGTGACCTTTTCTGAGAAATTATTTATAATGTTTTTAGAGGTTTTTTTAAACATACAATTGAAAATAGTTCTGAAATTCAGTTCAACTATGAAGACTTGTTATGGGTGCAGGAAACAACCCCTAGAAAGAGTATGTAATTGGCTTTTTAGTTATATGCAAATATGTAATTTTTTGACAGCACCGTCACCGCCGGAACAAATACTGCTTAGTCTCGCTTTCCACTAAAGTACAGACGGTTCTGTAGTCCAGTGGTTAACACGTTGATACTGGTAATCCAGGGATCGCAGGTTCAACCCCCCCGTCTGACCATAATAAAATTAAGTCTTTCCGATGGGACTTTAAACCAAGGTCTTGTGTCGGTGCACGTAAAAGAACCAGAGGAGACTCTGGAATGGGAGGGGCTGTCTGTATCATTGCACTATCCTCCAAAAATCTAAAACGATTAATCTCTTCAGGAAGTGTCGTTCATATGGGCAACCGGTAGCGGCGATAAATAAACGTAAAACACACACACACTAAAAGTGGGCGAGACAAAAATCAACCAACCAGAATGGGATTACAATATATATATATATATATATATATAATATATATATATTATATATTATATATATATATATACACACAACTAGACATCATACTAATGCTCCCTCCATGCCAAGTTGTGTGAAAAAGCATCAAGGGGATTTGGAGATGAAACGTGAACAAGTTTTGTTCTAAAAATGTTCAAAGGGCCATAAATCCACTAAAAATCATCCAATCGGAACGGCCAGATTACAATATGCACATCCAGAAACATGATGCCAAGTTTGGTGAACATCCAACAAGAGGATTTGGAGATGAAGCGAGAACAAGATAAACCAAACGGACCCATGGCAAGGGCAAACACAATATATGTGTTTTACGTTTTATTTATCGTCGCTACCGGTTGCCCATATGAGTGAGCGACCCCTCCTGAAGAGATTAGTCAGCACAATATATCCCCCCCCCCATTTGTCATATTGATTTCTCCTGCATGCTACAATTTTAGCCCACAACGATAATTTGTGTTTTCTTCAAAATGTGCTAGTGCAAAATATCATCAGGGATGACAACTCTGGCAGAAACAATTGATGATTGTTATTATATTTGAGGCGAATTCTTCAAACAAACCTGCATATTGATTTATTTTACTGTCATAAATAAAGATACATGCGCAAGTATTTTAGAGGGCCCTGTACCGGTAGTCCGGGGGCCTGGTGGACCCACCATGCACCCCCATCAGCATCCACTGGGACCACAATTTTCTTATGTATTATGTAGCTGATCAAATTTTAAGACATGTACTCAAAGAATAAAGTGTCAGGATGAACATTTTAATCCAAGATGGCTGCCAAGATGGCCACCAAATTTTGAAAAATACATTCTAATATCCATAGGGTATATTTCTCTTGAAATGTTGTGTTAATTTTATGTCTTATACTTCATAGTGATGTCAGATGCATGTAAATACATGATTATAAAGGTTTTTTGACATTCTTTGCAATATTTTCCATGGCATGACGTTGACGTTTTGCTGCAAGTATTGAGTGGTGGCCCTGGCTACGTGAGGGCAGGCATTGTCCTGCATCAATGTCACACCAGGACCATGCTGACGAATAAATGGTAAGGCATGTGCATTTAGCACCTCTGCAACATAACAATGTGCATTGATATTGCCCTGTACAACAACTAAATCTGTCTTCCGGTTTCCCATGATCCCACCCAGACCATTATGCTCCCCCAAACCTGTTCTTCTCAACAATGCAACAATCGGCGAATCTTTCATTTTTACGCCTGTATACCAGTAATCTTCCGTTAGCATGACTAACTGTGAAACGAGATTCATCGGTGAACAAAGCTCGGTTCCAGTCAGCCCTTCTCCAGTTCAGATGACGTTGCGCCCATAACAGCCTGGCAGCACAGTGACGTTGGGTCATTATCTGACCAGTGTACGGGCGGCGTGCCCTGATTGGTTGGGCGTTACGACGCAACCGGTTGCGAATGGTCTGCCCTGAGACACCGTATCACCTAGCAGTGACTGTGGCTGCCAATCGACGTTGACGTAAGTGCGTCAACTTAATGCGATCGGCTCTAGCTACACGAGACCTACCAGATCGCTGCCTGTCGTGAACAGCCCCAGTCTGCTGGTACCGAGCTGCAAGACGATCAATCGTCTTCCGACATCACTCGAACCGACGAGCGACCACCCTGGCGGACATCCCACCCGCAAGCATCCCAATTGCCTGATTTCACTCGTTTTCAGAAAGCCATGGCATATCGAAAACAGTGAAAAATTAAAAAGGTTTTTTAATTTTCCAAATAGCCCCTATCGCATGAATGGTACGACATGACCTGAATCAACATATCGATGACATGTATAGTGTGCACGTGCAAAACGTGCAAATCAACGTTCCGGTCACTGGTCGATATGTAAACCGTGTGTATCGGGTAAACTCTGCACGATCGTATTCTCAACATCGCCAGGGATTACAATGCATGTACATTGAACATGTAGCACATACACAGACAGAGCTACACCGGCTATAAAACAGGGTATAGTATTGCAGTTGTCTAATATTGGAGGTGTCCAGTGGGCCTGTTTGTTATCTGAAGCAGAACATTTGATTAGTCACCATCACTTTTCTTTCAGTCTGTTACATATAGTATGTGTTTGCTCATTTCATATAGTCAAACACATGTTTCATGATGTGTTTGTTATACCCAGTGTGGCTTTTATGTAGTCATAGACTATTAGAAATTTGGTATTAGGTGCTTTAATGTAGTTGCAGGATGTTGTTGGCGAACAAGTGGCAGATACTGAAGGTGCAACTGTTCCAAGAATCAAGGCTAGATCATTAAAGGATCTACCAGATACTAACATTCCTGACTGTTACATGACACTTAGAAGTGGCCCAAACATTGTGACGGGAAATGATAGACATGAGGGTGGCTTAGAGGCCAAAGTGGATAAACATCTTGTGGGTTTTTCTGCATGATGTTGAGAGAGGATTTACAGGATGGGGTGGCTTTGTGTCTGTTACAGGTGATCTACCACAACGCCCGACAACAATAGGCTACTACCCTGTGAATCATAACCCCATCACAGAGTACAAAACTGTGAAGGAATGTTTGAGGTTTGCTGAAGAGGCAACACATGAGGTGGGACAAGAGTATACAATCACCACATTTGATTTAGGGGTATGCATGAAGGCATATCCGTTGATCTGGAAAGAGCCTGAACTGTATAAAAAACATGTGATCCTCATTGGAACCTTTCATTTGACATGTGCTCACATGATTGGGAAGAGGGTGGACTCATGTGGACTATCTGATGTGCTACTTGAAACTGGACGTGTGGGATCAGGCACAGTGTATGGAGGATGGACCCATGTGGCCTATCTGATGTGCTACTTGAAGCTGAACTTGTGGGATCAGGCACAGTGTATGGCGTACTAAGTGGCAAACACTACAGTCGTGCAATGGTGTGTCACAAGTCTGTGTTGGATAGTCTGGAACGACTTCTGATCAAACGGTTTCTAGAACACACAGGAGAAAGCAATTTTTTTGAGAACTTGCCAGAAGCAGCCAACGTGAAACTGAATGAAATGAAATCCTCATCAATAAAGGATAAACTTCATGATGACATCAATGATCCAGATATCACTGGGTACATTCGGAAGTACTGCCAGTTTCTGGAGGCGGTAGCTAATGGTGAAGTGGGGAAGACACCCATGTTCTGGATGGCATACATGGATGCTGTGTGGCTTGCACTACAACTTCACGAAAGTGTAAAAAGAAACGACTTTCTGCTCTATTCTGAATGCATTCTACGCATGCCAGATATGTTCTTTGCATATGGTGGCCAGAATTATGCGAGGTATATGAATGAATGAATGGTGTTTTACGGCGCATCGACATCTAAGGTCATGTAGCGCGCATTAAAGTTATGTTTATTGTCGAGTGTATGAAATAAAATTTTATATAAGTATATGCATTACGTAAAAATTAATACTAAGAAGTTATAAAGACGTAAGATTAATTACAGGTAATATATATATGAATGATTACTACAAAGGCATGATTAACAATTGATATCACAGCTTATTATAAATTCCTATTGCCTTGATAAATGATATGATGGACTCTGATAGAGTCGAAGAGTTTTTTAATGTTGTCCACATTGTAGTACTGCAACCGGATTGGTTGAAGGTCAACACAGTGTATTAAGATATGCTCCACCGTGTATAGAGTATTGCATGGGATACATTCTGGTGCATCATCTCGTGACAACAGCCATGAATGTGATATTCGAGAATGACCAATCCTGAGACGGGCAAGAATGACTTCTTCTCGACGAATAGGCCTGTAAATTGGGCACCATTCGCCAAGTGTTGGTTTGATCGAATGAAGTTTGTTAAAAATTTCACCATCCCATTGGGCCTGCCAAGAGGATTGAATTAAGGTAAGAATTGTAGACTTAAAATCGGTATAACACACTTTAATCCTAGAAATTGGTAATGACAAAGCCAGCTTTGCATTCTGGTCAGCCATTTCATTACCTTTTATACCCATATGACTCGGAAGCCAGCAGAACACAAATGTATTTGTTTCTGCGAGGTATATGACAATGTTCTCTTTATTCATTGCAAACATTTATCAAACACATCCAGGAGCACCAGAATTGCTGAAACTAGGGACATTCAGTGTGGCTCGATCATTGGTTCCTGGTTGTCGCACAGATGTGGATAAAACAATGGAAGAAACCTTCATGAAACACTCAAAGTCCATGGTGGGGCTAGTGGTGCCGGTATATCTGGCATTACAAGGAACAACGCAGCATACCAGAGATGGGTTCTCACCACACATGAGCAGTCCCAATACTTGGCTGCAACATTTGCAATGGCAGACATGCACACATATTCATCAGATGAACATAGAGATTTATCAAAAGCCGAGATAAAGAGGGGTCAGAGGCATGTTACCATTACAATGGAGGCCTTTTCCAACTTCCTAGACCCATTTGATTCTTCAATTGACAGAAGCAGACTATATAACATATCCTCAGGTGCTACAGTATCAACTAACATTGAAACTGGTCTCCTTACAGCTGAGAAGCAAGGTGCAAGAGCAAGGTTCCAATTTGTTACCAAGCTTCTAGTGAAATCACAAGACACCACAGTCAACATGGCAGAGGTAATGAAGTACTGTCTCACACCTGTGCTATACTGCATAGGTACCGCTGACGGTTACCTCACAAAGACAAACAAGGCGGTAGGATTTTCATTTCTCACTAATGGATAAAAAATTCCAAATGCTAGGGTATTCACAATACAAGATGGCAATGCCCTTTTCTACTACTTGAAGGAAATACCTGATACATTTAAACAGATATGCGCAAACTTTTACAATTAGACAAAGAAGTATGATGATGTAGTCAGTACTGACATGTACAGTATAACTTCTGTGAAGGCTCTTGAACAAGGGCGGAGAGGTATTACAGAGAAACTGTTAGTGAAATGAGCTAACACTAAGAAACCCTGTGATTGGAAGGCTTTCTTGTGCAATGAAGAAAACAAGGAACAGCTAATTGAGTTAATGTACACATGTTGGTCAGAATTTGCACAAGATGACCGGAGAGTAATTTTGATTGAGAATGGAGAGGAAAAAAGATTCCTGAATTGAGATCAAACCAAGAAGAAACAGACAGTAGGGTTGTTCTCTACTGCATCTATGGTTCAGAACAGGGATACCAGTATGCAATGGTCAGGAGTCCAGACAGTGACATATTCTGGATCTTGCTGTATCATGCCAGTAAAATAGACATTACTATCCTCTTTGCTACCGGTCATGGGAACAAGAAACGGTTTATTAACATTACAATTCTCTCTAAATACTACACAGAGCAAATGTGCGAGGCGTTGCTTGCTCTACATGCATTCACCGGTTGTGATTCCGTCAGTTCTTTCAGGGGTAATGGAAAGATGAAATCTCTCAAGTTGTTATTGAAATCTCCAGCACACTGTGAAGCCGTGAAACATTTAGGAGATGAATGGAGTGTTGACGATGAATTTCTGATCGGGTGTGAAAAGTTCACATGTGCGCTGTATGGGAAATCAAAGATGGAGAGCATAGATGAAGTGCGCCACTTAATGCTAAAGTCAAAGTGTGACGGGGATATTTCAGTTGACAGTTTAAAGTCCAGTACCATTTACCTGGCTAGATTGCCTCCAAGTAAGGCGCGTGCCTGAGAGAACATGTTGCTCGATCAAATTATCAGACAAGAATTTTGAAAATGGCAAATGTAGCCATATATGAGATCCCCAAACCCTAGGAAGGACATGGATGGAAAGAGGATGGAGAACCACTCTGGTGTGCAGATGAAATGATATTACCACAAAAACTAATATATGTGCTGGAGAGGAGAGAGATACAACTGAACTCGATGAATCTGATGATGAAACCGGAGAACAGGAATATGCTGCAGATAGTAATACAGATAGCTCTTCTGAGGAGGACTGAAACAGTAAAAGTGATCATTTGTGATAATGGAGTGATGGGATATGCAGGGTAAGGACATTAGCAGATTGGATTGTGTAAATAAGTGTCAGACACAGGGAGTTAGAGATTTCCTATGATATATGTTCCTACTGAGACTAGGTGCTAATAAATATCACTGAAATAGAATCCACATAAACATATTCTCCTAGAATATTGACAAAGAAGACAACACAATGGAGGGGACAAAGTGACGAGTTTTCATTTGAGTACATATCTTACAATCTCACCAGCTATATAATAAATCAGAAAATAGTGGCCCCGGTGAATGCTGAGGATGGTTCATGGTGGGTCCTCCTGAATACAGAATCCCTTGTAGTTTTCATTTTCTGGGGTCATTTTAACCCACCCACTATTTAAGAACAATGGAAGTGGAACGTACAAGTTAAAATATCAGTTAAGATATATTCAATATGGTATATAATGTAACATTTATGACATAAAGATATGAAAACATATGATAAAATGTGAGAAATACATAAAAAAAAAAAATTGCCCCCCCCCCCACTTTTATGGCCATTATGTTTTAGAAAATGGTATATAACCATCTTTGATTACATTAAATCATGTGTCTTTGACCAATTTCATCATTATATACGACATTTAAGGTAGTATGTCAAGATATATAAGTTTTAACAGAAATGAAAGTAAGTGTGTCTCAAAATAACTGAATTTTACGTATTTTTCTTTGGATAAAGTCCATTTTTCAAGAAAATATTGCAAAGAATGTCAAAATGCCTTTATAATCATGTATTTACATGCATCTGACATCACTATGAAGAATAAAACATGAAATTAACCCAAAATTTCAAAAGAAATATACCCTATGGATATAAGTGTATTTTTCAGAATTTGGTGGGCCATCTTGGTGGCCATCTTGGATTAAAACGTTGAACGTGACAATTTATTCTTTAGTACATGTCTCAAAATTTCACCAGCTACATAATACATAAGAAAATTGTAGTCCCGGTGGATGCTGAGGGGGGTGCATGGTGGGCCATCCTGCCCCCCCCCCCCATGTACTAAGGAAGATTAGTTCAGAACTAATTAGGTCACACTCTATAAATAAAGAAATCTATCTATCTAATATTTGTTCTCAGCTGAAAATTGACACAAAAGAAACGGATGTGCCACATGTTAACTTATCACTTTCCGCCTTGAACCTGGTTATATCACCACATTTCAATACATGTACGTCACACGAGAAAGTTCCAAAGATTGTGTGGCATCCGTGGTCCAGTGGTCCCGGGTTCGATACTCGGTCAGGCCACGTATGTAGTGTCATTGAGCAAGGCACCTCGCACACATTGCTTAGTACTTAGGTCGGCTAGGTCTACCCAGGAAAACATGTCTAGGTCCCCGCAAGGGGTTTGACATTAATGGAACATACATACTACAACTAGTTCAACAAAAAATACTAAATTTTGGGGTGGAAAAAATGCAGAGGAATATGCCCATATTTGGCAGTTACCGGAAGTACGTAGTAATTTAAACACAAGATCAAAACAGTTTCATTCATAAATATAAGATAGCAAATAGCAGCCATTTTACAAAGTAGCAATTAACATAAATATATTGTACGTACGCATTTACTTGAGACATCTGCATATTCGGCTGACCTTAGGTCATATACGAAGTTACAATCAGTATAAGGCCGTTCTAACTTGATGTTTTAATCAAATCCGATTGATGGCGCAGCGGTAATGCCACTAATTATGACGGTAACATTTTATTTTTATTATTTCTTGATTTTATAAAAATGCTACACATAGCGAGCGAAGATGGATCGTAATTTTGAAATTGCATGATGCTCGTAAAATTGTATAAGTTGTGTTGTAGAAAAATAAAATAAAATATCATAAAAATAAGAAATAAAAAATAAGAAATAAAACACATACTAGCATCAAAATGGGAATCGGGGAAACATTGATTTAAAATATAAAGAATATAACTGAAATAATTTATAAATAAATATCTATATCATCGTAATAAAAAATCTTTCTTTCTATTTTTGTAACTTCGCAATTTTTAAGCAGTGAGGATTCGAACTCACATGAACTAGCTCATTTCATTTGAGTTTAGTATCAACCCTTTAGACCGTTCGGTTACCGGCGCTTGCGTTCATTGCATAGATTAAATACATTCATGAAGTTATTTAATTACTTTACCGCTGTAATTGAAGCGTGTAATTTATGATAATGTCTCAAGTAAATGCGTACGTACAATATATGATGACCATTTGGAGAAGGGTGGGTTAACTTTTCAGAAGTGGTTTACTTACCATTTACATTTACAGTTTACAATTTCTTGTTTATCAACACATGTTTACCTTTATGGGTCAACACTGATCCAATGAAAAGAATGATAGGTGGCGTTATTTTTTTTCTCGTTCTGAAAATTTGTATATACCTCGGTATGTCAAGACCAGCAGTATGTTAAGAAATGACTATACAGTCTACATCCGTATGTCGAATTCCGTCGGACCGAACAAAATACTTTGACATAACCGAAGTTTGACTTAACTAAATTTAGATATAAACGGAGCCAGTTACATGTAAAATGATAGTGTCTGAAACGGGACTTTGATCCGACTTCCGAGATAACCGGAGAATTCGAAATAACCGACTTTGACATAGCGGATGTAGACTGTATGTATATACATACAATATATCATTTGTATGGAATTCAGCATGAAGTTTATACTGAACTGTCCACAATATTATTTGAATGGAAATGAACATAATATGGTAAGAACTACACTACCGTATATACCATTTGCATGGAATTCAGCATGAAGTAGACTGTATATGAATAAGCAAAGTGTAAAAGCTCCCTATATACATTGTACTATGATGTTATAACTGATGGAAGGTCCAATAATGATTGTTGTCAAAAAATAATTATTTCGCAATAAAACAGAAACCTTATTTTTTAAGCTTTATTTATTTTTATGCATCAATTTAAGTTTAAACTTTATTTATTTTACAACGATTGCGAAGCAAGTTATAACAACTTATATTAATCACTCTCGTTGGCTCGGATGAAAGCGTATATGTGGTCATTCATGTGAAGAGGAAACCGGAGTACCCGGAGAAAAAAAAACCACCTGTCAGATCTGGCGACCATCGTACCATCTCACATACTTCCCGGTCCGAGGATCGAACCCAGGTCGCATTGGTGAGATGCGAGCGTGCTAACCACTGCGCTACTCGGACAGAAACCTTGAATCAACAGGAATAATAAATATATATAGCATACCTCGAAAGGTAAACAAGAAACGCTCTCCACATATCTGCTTGAATGCTTGCGAAATAGAAAACTATATATAGCATACCTCGAAGAGTAAACGAGAAAAGCTCTCCACATATCTGTCTGAATGCTTGCGAAACGTAAACTCCTCATATGTCACATCATTAATATCACCGCCACTTCGCGACCTTTTCCAACGATCGTAGAAACTCTTCATCTTTTTCCGAAATGAGCTTTTACTGTTCCGGCTTCTAAATGTAGGTTCATCTGAAGCATCCACATAACCTTTCCGTAGCGAACAATTCGACGTTATTAATGGAAGTGATTTGGAACGAGGGTATGACATTTTCAGAAATAAGACTAAAATAACACTAGTGATGTCAATATTTTAATTCATGCTTTTTGCTTCTTTCATTTTGTCATTGTCTCATTTGATTCCATTGCTACATTTGTAAATGCCATAAAATTGTAAACATTCAAAAAACACATAATCCAACCTCAAAATTCAACTAGCAATACAAATGAGTAACTTGTCACAGTTAATACACCAAGTTATATATATTCGAAATATATATATAATATATAAATATATATAATGCTTTGAACAGTCTTTCAACGATAACAGTCAACATATCGTACCTAATGCTCTCTTAACTCTTTGCATGCTGGGTAAAATAAAATGAACAGTTCAATTAAATCTAGTAGACGACAATTCATTAATGTTCGTTTCCTATTTTTAACTGAACATTTTGGAAATATGTTATGGGATTTCATTACAATCAGGTCATTACAACGTCGTTACAACATAATTCTAATGAAATTCAACGACATATTTCCAAACATTTCGGCTAAAACCAAGAAAAGCATATGACTTATTTTTACCGCTAGCGTTAAAAGAGTTAAAGATTCATTCCAAATAAACATGAGCGTCAAAGTAACCTCCGTGAACACCACAGCTCTCGTTCAACAACTTCTCACAGGATTTCCAATGTCCTTATGATTATTGAGATATCGGTGAAGATTAAACCTCGAAATAGAATTATCACCTTAAGAAAACTGTGACATGGGATTGTTGGATGTGAAAGACAAAGTTGATAACTACATGAACAACTGAACATAGTAATGGAATGTGCCTATCACGTATTTATTGACATTCCGAATTAAGAAATCGAAAAATAAATGTGTATGCATTGATGTCATTATTATACAAAAACATTTTGTGTTATTCTCCAAGCTGCACCCAGTAGTGGAGGAAAGTCAAACAACTGTAGTGGAGGAAAGTGAAACAACTGTAGTGGAGGAAAGTCAAACAACTGTAGTGGAGGAAAGTGAAACAACTGTAGTGGAGGAAAGTCAAACAACTGTAGTGGAGGAAAGTGAAACAACTGTAGTGGAGGAAAGTCAAACAACTGTAGTGGAGGAAAGTGAAACAACTGTAGTGGAGGAAAGTCAAACAACTGTAGTGGAGGAAAGTGAAACAACTGTAGTGGAGGAAAGTCAAACAACTGTAGTGGAGGAAAGTGAAACAACTGTAGTGGAGGAAAGTCAAACAACTGTAGTGGAGGAAAGTGAAACAACTGTAGTGGAGGAAAGTCAAACAACTGTAGTGGAGGAAAGTGAAACAACTGTAGTGGAGGAAAGTCAAACAACTGTAGTGGAGGAAAGTGAAACAACTGTAGTGGAGGAAAGTCAAACAACTGTAGTGGAGGAAAGTGAAACAACTGTAGTGGAGGAAAGTCAAACAACTGTAGTGGAGGTAAGTCAAACAACTCTAGTGGAGAGTGGAGGAAAGTCAAACAACTGTAGTGGAGAGTGGAGGAAAGTCAAATAACTGTAGTGGAGGAAAGTTAAACAACTGTAGTGGAGAGTGGAGGAAAGTCAAATAACTGTAGTGGAGGAAAGTTAAACAACTGTAGTGGAGGTAAGTCAAACAACTCTAGTGGAGAGTGGAAGAAAGTCAAACAACTGTAGTGGAGGAAAGTCAAACAACTGTAGTGGAGAGTGGAGGAAAGTCAAACAACTATAGTGGAGGAAGGTCAAACAACTGTAGTGGAGGAAAGTCAAACAACTGTAGTGGAGAGTGGAGGAAAGTCAAATAACTGTAGTGGAGGAAAGTCAAACAACTGTAGTGGAGGTAAGTCAAACAACTGTAGTGGAGGAAAGTGAAACAAATATAGTGGAGGAAAGTCAAACAACTGTAGTGGAGGTAAGTCAAACAACTGTAGTGGAGGAAAGTCAAACAACTGTAGTGGAGGAAAGTCAAACAACTGTAGTGGAGGAAAGTCAAACAACTGTAGTGGAGGACAGTCAAACAACTGTAGTGGAGGAAAGTCAAACAACTGTAGTGGAGGAAAGTCAAACAACTGTAGTGGAGGAAAGTCAAACAACTGTAGTGGAGAGTGGAGGAAAGTCAAACAACTGTAGTGGAGGAAAGTTAAACAACTGTAGTGGAGGAAAGTCAAACAACTGTAGTGGAGGAAAGTCAAACAACTGTAGTGGAGAGTGGAAGAAAGTCAAACAACTGTAGTGGAGAGTGGAAGAAAGTCAAACAACTGTATTGGAGGAAAGTTAAACAACTGTAGTGGG
Source organism: Archivesica marissinica (assembly GCA_014843695.1). Classification (NCBI taxonomy): domain Eukaryota; kingdom Metazoa; phylum Mollusca; class Bivalvia; order Venerida; family Vesicomyidae; genus Archivesica; species Archivesica marissinica. The sequence goes on from CM026403.1 coordinate 8,644,860, forward strand.
GAGGAAAGTTAAACAACTGTAGTGGAGGAAAGTCAAACAACTGTAGTGGAGGAAAGTCAAACAACTGTAGTGGAGAGTGGAGGAAAGTCAAACAACTGTAGTGGAGGAAAGTCAAACAACTGTAGTGGAGAGTGGAGGAAAGTCAAACAACTATAGTGGAGGAAAGTCAAACAACTGTAATGGAGGAAAGTCAAACAACTGTAGTGGAGAGTGGAGGAAAGTCAAATAACTGTAGTGGAGGAAAGTCAAACAACTGTAGTGGAGGTAAGTCAAACAACTGTAGTGGAGGAAAGTGAAACAAATGTAGTGGAGGAAAGTCAAACAACTGTAGTGGAGGTAAGTCAAACAACTGTAGTGGAGGAAAGTCAAACAACTGTAGTGGAGGAAAGTCAAACAACTGTAGTGGAGGAAAGTCAAACAACTGTAGTGGGGGAAAGTCAAACAACTGTAGTGGAGGAAAGTCAAACAACTGTAGTGGAGGAAAGTCAAACAACTGTAGTGGAGGAAAGTCAAACAACTGTAGTGGAGGAAAGTCAAACAACTGTAGTGGAGAGTGGAAGAAAGTCAAACAACTGTAGTGGAGAGTGGAAGAAAGTCAAACAACTGTAGTGGAGGAAAGTTAAACAACTGTAGTGGAGGAGGAAAGTCAAACAACTGTAGTGGAGGAAAGTCAAACAACTGTGTATTGGAGGAAAGTTAAACAACTGTAGTGGAGGAAAGTCAAACAACTCTAGTGGAGAGTGGAGGAAAGTCAAACAACTGTAGTGGAGGAAAGTCAAACAACTGTAGTGGAGGAAAGTCAAACAAATGTAGTGGAGGAAAGTCAAACAACTGTAGTGGAGGAAAGTTAAACAACTGTAGTGGAGGAAAGTCAAACAACTATAGTGGAGGAAAGTCAAACAACTGTAGTGGAGGAAAGTCAAACAACTATAGTGGAGGAAAGTCAAACAACTGTAGTGGAGGAAAGTCAAACAACTGTAATGGAGAGTGGAGGAAAGTCAAACAACTGTAGTGGAGGAAAGTTAAACAACTGTATTGGAGGAAAGTCAAACAACTGTAGTGGAGGAAAGTCAAACAACTGTAGTGGAGGAAAGTGAAACAAATGTAGTGGAGGAAAGTCAAACAACTGTAGTGGAGGAAAGTCAAACAACTGTAGTGGAGGAAAGTCAAACAACTGTAGTGGAGGAAAGTCAAACAACTGTAGTGGAGGAAAGTCAAACAACTGTAGTGGAGGAAAGTCAAACAACTGTAGTGGAGGAAAGTCAAACAACTGTAGTGGAGGAAAGTCAAACAACTGTAGTGGAGGAAAGTCAAGCAACTGTAGTGGAGGAAAGTCAAACAACTGTAGTGGAGGAAAGTCAAACAACTGTAGTGAGAGTGGAAGAGTCAAACAACTGTAGTGGAGGAAAGTAAACAAATGAGTGGAGGAAAGTCAAACAACTGTAGTGGAGAAAAACAACAGGAAAGTCAAACAACTGTAGTGGAGGAAAGTCAAACAACTGTAGTGGAGGAAAGTCAAACAACTGTAGTGGAGGAAACAACAACAAAAACAAACAAAAAAAACAACAAAAACAAACAACCAAAAAGTCAAACAACTGTAGTGGAGGACAGTCAAACAACTGTAGTGGAGGAAAGTCAAACAACTGTAGTGGAGGAAAGTTAAACAACTGTAGTGGAAGAAAGTTAAACAACTGTAGTGGATGTTGTTGATTGATACAAGTTCATAAAGGCTTAAAGACAATATTTTTTGGAGGTTGTGCAAAATTTCATCCATTGGCATTTTATAAAATCCGATATGGCCGCCGCCACCCCGAAATCATTAAAATGGTCATAACTGTAGTGGAGGAAAGTCAAACAACTCTAGTGGAGAGTGGAGGAAAGTCAAACAACTATAGTGGAGGAAAGTCAAACAACTGTAGTGGAGGAAAGTCAAACAAATGTAGTGGAGAGTGGAGGAAAGTCAAATAACTGTAGTGGAGGAAAGTTAAACAAGTGTAGTGGAGGAAAGTCAAACAACTATAGTGGAGGAAAGTCAAACAACTGTAGTGGAGGAAAGTCAAACAACTATAGTGGAGGAAAGTCAAACAACTGTAGTGGAGGAAAGTCAAACAACTGTAATGGAGAGTGGAGGAAAGTCAAACAACTGTAGTGGAGGAAAGTTAAACAACTGTATTGGAGGAAAGTCAAACAACTGTAGTGGAGGACAGTCAAACAACTGTAGTGGAGGAAAGTGAAACAAATGTAGTGGAGGAAAGTCAAACAACTGTAGTGGAGGACAGTCAAACAACTGTAGTGGAGGAAAGTTAAACAACTGTAGTGGAGGAAAGTTAAACAACTGTAGTGGAGGAAAGTCAAACAACTGTAGTGGAGGAAAGTTAAACAACTGTAGTGGAGGAAAGTCAAACAACTGTAGTGGAGGAAAGTCAAACAACTGTAGTGGAGGAAAGTCAAGCAACTGTAGTGGAGGAAAGTTAAACAACTGTAGTGGAGGAAAGTCAAACAACTCTAGTGGAGAGTGGAGGAGTCAAACAACTGTAGTGGAGGACAGTTAAACAACTGTAGTGGAGGAAAGTCAAACAACTGTAGTGGAGGAAAGTTAAACAACTGTAGTATTGGAAAGTTAAACAACTGTAGTGGAGTAAAGTCAAACAACTGTAGTGGAGGAAAGTTAAACAACTGTAGTGGAAGAAAGTTAAACAACTGTAGTGGATGTTGTTGATTGATACAAGTTCATAAAGGCTTAAAGACAATATTTTTTGGAGGTTGTGCAAAATTTCATCCATTGGCATTTTATAAAATCCGATATGGCCGCCGCCACCCCGAAATCATTAAAATGGTCATAACTCTAAGTATTTGTGACAGAGACATAATTTTGGGCTCTATACCCAGGTTGTGGGCTCTACACCCAGGTTTTTAAGCATGAGAAATCTACTGGAAGCGTTATTTATGTGATTAGACTATTATTTCATCCATTGGGATATTTTAAAATCCAAAATGGCTACTGCCATCCCCCAAAGTCATTAAAATGGCCATAAATATTTAAGTATTTGTCATAGAGACATAATTTTGGGCTCTATACCAAGGTTTTTAAGGAATCTACTGTAAGGGTTTACGGTAGACATTTCATGACATACGATGTGCATGGGTAAAACGGTGTCCAAACATGATTTCACATCGAGGAGGAGGCAGTGTATATTAATGGCTCTGGAGACCTCATTCCTGATTGCAAATATGTGTAAATACATAGTTCCCATATGACATCACCATTCATACTGCACTATTAACGTCGTGGCCATTTGGTTGGCAAAGTATTCCAGGTATTATATCAAATGTATAGTAGCGTAATTTAGTTGTCTGCATAAAATATTTATTTTCCATCCCATCACCATCGGATTTCTTTTGTGAAGGCTGCGCAGAAAAAGTGGGAGAATCTCACATGTCGACTTCAAACAGCTAAATGATATGCACAACGGTTAGACAATATATTTTAAACGTTCTTATAGTCAACATCCTTAATGTCGACTTCAAACAGCTAAATGATATGCACAACGGTTAGACAATATATTTTAAACGTTCTTATAGTCAACATCCTTAATGTCGACTTCAAACAGCTAAATGATATGCACAACGGTTAGACAATATATTTTAAACGTTCTT